>JAQPPZ010004147.1:0-600000 GCA_028583015.1 Wollemia nobilis
TCATGGGGAGCATTTAAGTATTTGATTATCTTTTTGCTCATGTTCATGATTTTTGCTAAGTGTAATAAATTGTGCTCGAGAATGTTGTGCATGGACTCGGGGGGAGTTCGCATTAGCCCTTTGGTATTATTATCAAAGGGGGAAAAGAGTTACATGGAATTTGCACATGTGTTGCCAACAATTCCAAAGGGGGAGATTGTTGAGCAAGGTGCAGCAACGATATTGTCATTGTTGTCAACACAGTCAGATAGATCTGTTGATGTAGTGGACAAGAAGTTCAAAAGCTATTCAAATGCATAATATAGGAGTTCAAAGGTTACTCAGAGTATGTACAATGATTTTCTAAGAAGACCGAAGTGGCCCATATGCAAAACATCAAAGAAAAAGACAAGTAAGAAAAGTGTCACGATATCGCGACACATACAGCAAGCAAGAAAAACTGTCGCGATTTCGTGACATGTTGGAAGAGAAAAAGGCAAGTGGAAAAACTGTCACGATTTCATGACATGTTGGAAGAGAAAGAGAAAGCAGGAAAAACTATCACAATTTTGTGACATGTTGGAAGAGAAAAAGGCAAGTGGAAAAACTATTGTGATTTCACGACATGTTGGAAGAGAAAGAGAAAGTAGGAAAAACTATCGCGATTTCGCGACATGTTGGAAGAGAAAAAGACAAGTGGAAAAACTATCGCGATTTCATGACATGTTGGAAGAGAAAGAGAAAGCAGGAAAAATTGTCGCGATTTTGCGACATGTTGGAAGAGAAAAAGGCAAGTGGAAAAATTGTCACGATTTTGCGACATGTTGGAAGAAAAAGAGAAAGCAAGAAGAAGTGTCACGATTTCGTGACAAGTTCGAAGAAAGAGAACAAGTAATAAAAGTGTCGCGATTTCGCGACATGTCGCATTTTCGCGACTAAAATAGGAGAGAGAAAGCAAGTTTGAAAAGTGTCATGATTTTGTGACATGTCACATTTTTGCGAAAAAAGAAAGAGAGGAAGTGTACGGAAGCAGAACCATCGCGATTTCATGACAAAGGCAGAAAGCAAGACTTCGAAAGTAGAAGTGTTGTGATTTCATGATAAAAGCAAAAGAGTAAAGTACATAAGCAGAAGTGTCACGATTTCACGACAAAATTAGAGAAGAAGACTTCGAAGGCAAAAGTGTCACGATTTCATGAAAAAAGCAAAGAAGTGAAGTACGAAAGCAGAAGTGTCACGATTTCACAACAAAAGCAGAGAAAAATACTTCGAAGGCAAAAGTGTCATGATTTCACGACAAAAGTAGAAAGCAAGACTTTGAAAGCAAAAGTGTCACAATTTCGTGACATGTCGCATTTTCACGACTCAAAAAGGACAGGAAGGTAGAAAAGCAAAAGTGTTGCGATATCACGACATGTCGTATTTTTGCAACTCAAGAAGGGCAAGCAGGCAGAATAACAAAAGTGTCACGATATCGCACAATGTCACATTTTCACGACAAAGGAATAGAGAAAGCGTACAAAGGTGAAAGTGTCATGATATCATGACATGTTGTATTTGCATAGACCAAAGCTAAGAGAAAGAACAAGGAGAAAAAGTGTTGCAATATCACATGTATTTTCGCGATCCGATGCAAGGAGAAAGAGAGAGAAAGAAAAAGTGTCGCGATATCGTGACATGTTGCATTTTCGCGGTCCAAATCAAGGAGAAAGAGAGAGAAATAAAAGGTGTCGCGATATCATGACATGTATTTTTGTGGTTGAGTTGAAGTCGATGAAGACCGATGACAGTAGACTAAAATTAGGGTTTACATTTGTTGTGAAAGTTGACTAAGATTAGGGTTTATAGCCGACTAATATTAGGGTTTTCATCAAAAAAAAAATTTATAAAAGGAGGGTTGTTTGGAGATTTGATGGATGTTGAAAGTGTGTGAAATACGGTCGTTGTGCACCGAGATCAAGTTGTGTTGAATCATGCTAAGTGTAAATTTCTCTAAGAAAGTAGAGTGCGCAAAGGAGAGAAGACGATCATGAAGTTCGAGTGTAGCGAAGCAAAGTGTGCGAAGTGATTGTGCGGAGAAAGCAGAGTGCACAGAGAAAGCAAAGGTGAAGAAGACCAGTCAGGGTCTAGCAAAAGCAAAGGTATCTTACTATCAATCCTCTAGTTTCAAAATTGAAGTCCAATTTGGTGCTTGGCATCAGGGGTTGGTGCTCCTTCCAGTTGGTGCCTGTAAATCAGGGGTTGGTGCTCCTTTCTATTGGTGTAGATAAATCTAGGGTTGGTGCTCCTTCTAGTGGGTGCTAGTAAATTGTTTATAAAGTTGTTGCTTTGCAAAGGCTAGATTTGGATGGTAGTCCAAGCAGTCATTTTTTAGGAGTAGCCACATTGGTGAACCTCGTTAAATATTGTGTTGTGTGATGTTCTCTTGTGATACTTGCTTTATCTAGTTTTAAGGTTTCATTAGTTATGTTTTAAGAGCTGTGAATTTAAGTCTAAAAGAGCTACACTGATTCACCCTCCCTTCTCAGTGTCATTGTAAGAATAATAATATATTCTCCTATACTACTACATGGCCTCCACCCTCTGACACATGGTTAGGGATGGGTACTTAATATTATCTTTGGGTTTCTCTTCTATTTTAGCTCTTGTCTAAGAATTTGTGGTCTTTTCTTACACTTTCTCTCTCGCTGATAGAGGTAAAATATATTTCAGCAAGATGGGTACATTTAGCTTGGGCACTGGAACAATTGCCTTTGCTTACACCTATTTCTTCTTATTTTATGCCTTTGTGTTAGCATGTACCTTCAAGGGCTCCAACTCAATTGGGTTTATAGTAATAGGTTTCCTTCCAGTCCTTGTGAGAATTGAAACTTGTTCTTCATAAGGGACAATAAAATTATGATCAACTTCTACGATCATGTTGACTTGACCAGCAGAGGAACTTTATACCAATGTCTACACATAGTTCAGGTGAACCATGCATGTTTCCTCACCATGTGTATTATTGAACGTAGAGCACTAGTATGCTTTGTATGATGGGATAGCTTCTTCATTTGTTAGAACCATTAAATTTCTTCTAGGAGCCTTACTAGTCGATGTTGCTTGATCCTTGATGATCAATGGTGGCTGAAGCCTCTTAGGCTGGAAATATTTTTTGGCCTACTTTCTTTTGATTACCTGTGAATTCATTAACCATCACTCTTATGGCTGAATTCATGGACTACAACTCTTTCAATACCTTGTCTTGTAGATCATGGTTTGAAGGTGTTGGGGGAGCTAGTAATGGAAGAGGTATAGGCAGAGATGGTAGTACTGGGAATGACACCAAAGAAGGTAACTACAAAATTGTTAGAGCAAGTATTTTCAAGAAATAAATTGTTGTGGTCTAAGATGTACTTAAATTCCATGAAGGAATCAGATACATGGGTGACATAGGCAAATGCTGAGAGGATGCATTAGCAAATGAATACTATGGAAGATTAGAAAAAATAGGCATTGACATTTTTGGTGAAAGTTTACCAATAGAAATCATGTAAGCCTTGGCCTTTTGTGTAGAAGAATACAGATAAGGGAATGTATTAACATTAGATTTATGGATGGTCATACCGATTTCAGAGTTGAAAGCTCAGAGGTAGTAAAATATTGCCTGTTCAGGACTCAACCTCCTCAAGTATTTAATTAAAAATGCATACACCTAAAATATTTAAAGCAATGGTAAATATTGCTTGTTCAGGAGCTCTGCATCAATCTAAAAAGCATACACCTAACTAGTGGATCAATTGAAATCGATTATTAAAGCAATAAATAATGGAAAACAATAATTTTAATAAGAAATTAAGGTTTCTTTTATTAAAAATTTGTCCAAAATCAATTACATATACGTCCCTCTTAAGGATACTCAATTCTGATAAAATTAATACAATATTGAAGATCCTCTAAATGAAGGGATGGTGTAATCCATAGACTCTTTAGAAGGAACACGAACTGCTCAAGGCCTAGGATAGCTTTCTCCATGATTAGAGGTATATGCCACATTTAATTCCTTGAAATTGATTAGGTCCTATAAACCCTACATTCAAGAAAAAAAATTAAAGGTGTTAGTGATGGAGGCCTCTCTTGATGAGGATTTTGATGGACAAGTGCATAAATTGATGATAAATAAAGTAAGAAAGCATGTAAATATATGAAGATATGCAATAAATCATTAAACTAATACAAATAATGTAAAGGAAAGCATGAAATATAGCAATTAGGAAGCCTAATTAACCATTAGAACTTGAAAAGCATAAAATTATAATAAACAAGTCTAAATTTATAATTGCAAGGAAATGAAGTAAAACTACCTCTAATTCTAAAATTAACTGGTCAAATGTCTTCTACAATGTTAATATATGCTATATTAAGCTAATATCATAATTGAAAATGTGAATCTAATGCTAAAACAAAGGAAACAAAATATCGAACCCTCATCATAGGTCTATGGTGCAGCTGGAACTATTAGCCACGATTGACAACCACAACTAAGGCACAAATATATTTTCTCTTGTAATTAGGGCTTGGATATCTAATTACCTCCATGGAATTGATAATAAAGGGTCACCTCCATGTTCCAATATGGATTAGTGATTGAATTTAATGGAATTCATGTTCAATTGAATTGAATTGTGATTTGTGCTTCTATTCCTTTGGAAGCTCCATTGATGGATTCATGCTTGTCACTCCATAATTAGGTAGTATTTCGACTCTCCTCAAGGGGTTATCAATTTGATATTTGTTTTGGCAAATATTTGTTATGTTTCAACTCAATATTATTCTAGACTTCTCCCTAATTTTTAGGGGGGTCTTATAGGACTCCTAATCCCTAATCTTGGCTTACTTGGGAAGCGGAGATTAAGATCCAGGAGGTTGGATCGATTGGGAGGAAAACTCTTGAAGCTTCCCCACCTAAAACTATTTTAATATCACTACCCAGATCCTTGTAACTAAATTTGTCTTGGACCAGGATTAAAAACAATTTCATGGCTAGTCTCATCTTTGAGGCACAACTAGCCTTGTTAACCATGGTTGTCAGCCATGGCTAATGCTAAGTTAGTCAACTCTACCCAAATTGAGTGTTTAATACCACTGCTTCACCTTGGAGTAGTCCAAGATCCTTCATATGGTCTGTTAGCATATCCCATATGAGTAGTCTCCTTGATTTGATGTGTTTTAGGTATCTACGAATACCCCTTTTAGGATGCATTATGATAACGGACAACGCTGAGCAAAAATAGATCTCCTAAAACCATGTCGTAGGTTGAATTATGATCATTGAACTAATCAACACTAGATGCCCAGTCCTGCCAAAGGATGTACATCTTAGAATCATTGCTTTCAACTGAGGGAAGGCTTAAATTTGTAAATCTTTTACAAGCTCCAACTGTGATCGGGTAGCTTCAGTGCTACAATAGTACTGATAGGTGGAGAGCTACTAAATTAATTGTCATAGTTGCTTTTTACCAAAACAAAGGGTAATCTTATGATAGTTATTGGCAATGATTCGTAAGACGAACACAATTTGACAAGATTAAGTGATCTCCTGTTGAATTTGATTATGATTATTGATATTAATACTACCCCCTCAAGCGATGAGTCAATGAAGGTAGGGCATTTAAATGAAATGACAAGTCACTTGACCATAATAAATTATTTGAATAGATGAAGGTTTTTGCACTTTGATATTACTTGGCAAGGCCTAATTCAACCATGATTACAACTGTTAATAGTAATTATACATCTTTATCCTATGGAGAAGTCTAGCCGTAATGGTCTTCTTAGAGAATTATGATGATAGAAATTCCAATTAGGATTGTGTTGAATCACTATGTTTGATGATCTGATGAAAATGCCAGAGAAAAATGAGATGAATACATCATTCTCATGAAGCAGTCTGGCCAATGTGGCATTCTTTGGGATTGAAGTGAAGCATATACATTCAATGATGACTAATTTACCCCAAATGGCCTTATTATGATTTACTCATATTTCTAGATTTTATGGATCACATATCACTGCAATCGCCAAGTGTATAGGGTAAATAACTGGATACAAGACACATTTGAATTTTAAATTATTTTAATGTTTTTGTTATTTTTAAAAAATTTGAGGGTTTTGGCCCATTGAATATTTTGAATTTTGCATTTTGAAGCCCCTCATTGTGAAATTTTAAGGATATTTATTGTTGGACGCTAATCGTGCTTGTCAGCCGCAACCAATTTTGGTAAATTCATTAGCCATGGCTCTAACCTATGGTCGAAAAACCATAATTATGTGCCTGCTATTTCCAAAAGTGGCTATAGGTTCAATCAAAAATATAAAAGAAAAACCTATCATTTTCAATTCATTATTTTTCAATTGCCAAGTTTTGAACTGAGAGCTCTGAGAGGTGAGATAAAAAATTTGACATGAAATGTTGTTGAACTGAACATTCACATCCATGGTTGATCAACTAAAAGCATCTACGAATGGTGAAGCCAGTGCGACTAAGGTGGCCACACACATATATTTTTACTTAATTACCAGTTTAAAATGAATCTCATTAACAAATGGGTTAAATGAACCAAATTAAACTATTGGTAAAGAACCTCACCCTAGTTAGGATTAGTCTAGGTTATTTTAGAGGAGAGGGAATTTAATTTTTAGGGTTGCTCAATATGGGAAGTGACCTCAAAAGAGACACTTCTCCAAGCCGCATGTGGCATTCGTGACTCCTAATTGGCAAATTGGGAGCCATAACTATCAGCCATAGTGGGATTCAAATTTTCAATGATAAAAAATTTAACAATTTCCACCGATCGCGGGTCTAATCCATGATTGAGCAACCTTATGCAATTTTTTCAATTTTTTTTATTTTTGACTTGTTTAATTGATTTTTTTGAAATTTTGAAATGCAATCTTGATATGATTGAATGTTTTGCATGCATTCTTGAATTTTTTTATCTTTTTGAAGATTTTTTTTATATTTGTTTGAATTTTGAAGTAATTTATTTATGTTTTTGATTAATTTTATGTATTATTATTTGTCCCTAGTTAATTGTTAGAGCAAGGGGGCCCGAGATATTTTGAGACCTCCTTTTTCAGAGTAGTGATGCTGACTGATATTGGTTTATCTCTATAGTCCTAGGATATGTCATCCACCTACATACTATCAGGTCTGACCGGGCTTACATGACTTCTTTGGCACATCGTTGGCATGCACGGACCAACACTTTTCACTTGTAAATTAGAGAGATCACGATCACTCTGGAAAATGTTTACTGCATATTTTGAATCTCTACTAATTTTTAGGACATCACCTCTTCACATACCACAACAAATTTTATAGTCTTTTTTCAGATCTTTCACATCAGAGTGACAAGACATTGGAGGACATTGACCATGGTGGTGTGCCCATTGAGCACCGGTATAGGGTGCATGTATTCACTGAGCGACGAGCCATTCTGATGTACTTGTGCATCCATGTCCTACTTCCAAATACATCTGGAGTGAGGTTCCATTGGAACCTCCTATCTAGGATGCAAGACTTGTTGGGGATTACTACAACTTAGCCATTGATTCTCTCATGGAGTAGTGCCCTCCTCACACATCTCTACGATGAGTTGTATCATATTACTCAGAGATATCAGGTTGGAGTTGCTTATAGTCTACTACTATAGATATGGTCATGGTAGCACATCATCATTAATCACCATAGGGGACTACCATGAAATATTGGGTATATTACAAAGGTTACTTAGTGCTATGTCACCTACTGGCCTAGAGAGGTCGAGGGCTTCAGGAGTAGGTCTCATGTAGGAGACCTCTAGTACTACTTGGATAGATTGACTAGACTATGAACAGGGTAGATAATATGATGAACCTATATGGACTATCCTGTATGGAAAAATGCAAATAGGTTTTTGAGGTAGATACACCAAGATGTGTGAGTTTTTACACTTCTCATGTATCACTACGTATTTTTGTATCTACCAATATATTCCACCAGTGTTTGTTATCTACCACCACCTTAAGGTGGATAAGGACTTGAATTGGCTGACTATGACTCCACTAGGTGATGAGGATGATTACTGGTAGGAATCAATGCTAGTAGATGTTGGGACTACTACTGACTATGATACCTAGTGGACTACCAAGATCTGGGAAGGTGGGGACCCACTAGGAAAAGATGAATATGGAGCAACAGGAGCAGAGGTATATGAGGCAGGATATCCTTATGGGTGATGAGTTTTCCAATAAAGAGAGGGTGTATGGGGTGAGGGTGAAGACCTAGAGGATGAGCCCTAGGCTAAGGAGAAAGGTGAGGAGGATCTAGATGATGAGGCATCATAGCTTAGAGCCTAGATGTTTAGTTTGCAGTCCTAGATGAGGACCTTTTAGATGCAAATATTATAGAGAGACACCTCCATTGCCACTCTACAAGCATAGCTCAGGGTAGATTAGGATCAACTTGCAAAGGGATATGCTTAGTGGTGGAGATACAAGGAGGAGAAAAATATCCACCTAGCATAGATTAATAATGTAATTATAGCTCTAGAGAATATGATGCTTAAGCATAATATTCTATAGTATCGATTGGATTTTAGGACTCAAGAGACGTATATGATGAGGATTATATGAGGTGAGACCTTTACTCCATAAGCTTCTCCAATTATACAATGAACCATAGGTTTTGAATCTAGCTATATCATCCACCCATATTACAAATGCAAAAACCATTTTGTGTTGGGTGTTGACCCATCCACCTTGCCCTGCATGCAGTGCCACATTGGTGACCAAAAATAACATAGAAGGTTAATGGTTGAACTTTCCAAGTGAACCCCTTTTGTAGCCTTGCAATTGCTTAGCTAGTCCCTAGAATTTCATCACTCACATGACCCATTTTAGCTATTTTTTACACCTTTGTTGTTTTTTGAACTCATCCCTTCATCATCATCCTTTGAGTGATGCATCTATGCTTGGGATACTCGATTTCTCTAAACATACCCCAATATACCACATTGGATATATGGGTTATTGGGGGGAGGTTTTGATAAATAATTAGATCCTTTGCTATTGTGTTTGCCTCACTATGGAAACAAAGGTATTAAGACCCAATTTCCTTCCTTTGGGATGTGTTGTTATTTTTCTATCATTGGGCGTGTTTTACCTCATTCTTGTGACATGTGTTTTAATCTTGGCCAATCGACCGCCCTTGTTGTCACTATAATTTGGTGGTCGGGTTGAACCAGTTTTGCTATATTGATTGACTAACCTCGGCATTCTATGTTTTTTAGATTTTTTTGAATGTTTGTTATTTAATTAATAATACAATGGTTTCCATAATGATAGTATAAAGGTTCCTCACCTTTGGATAAGAATGTTTATCTAGTTGAAAATAATTTAAATAGGGCTACTAAAGAAGCATGGACAAAATGTAATGAATGTATGTATATTATTTATATTAAAATAGATAATTTAAAGTAATGAATTTATATTAGAGAAAGAGAAAAAATAAAAGAAAGGGGTAAATATGATAATATATTATGATTTAAAGATAGACTTTCAATTAATAAAATTATTGTGTGAAAGAGGTTTTTATATTTGGAAATAAGACTTATATGCAAAAATTGTATTGTTTATTTATTGATGACTAAATGATGTTAAAAGTAAGAGTTGCATTATTTGTATTAGAAAGAAAAAGAATTTAAAGAATTTGGGAAATGCTTATTTAAAAGAAAGAAGTAAGTTTAAATATTATTCAAAGTAATTGTTAATGGATAGGTTATAGTTTTTCAGTGTATTAAATATTTAATTAAATAAGGTTTATGGGGCCTTAATTAGTTAGAGAAATGGATAATTTAAAGTATTTAATTAATTGAGGTTTATGGGGCCTTGGTGAAATTAGAGAAATAAATGAGTTTAATACATGATCAAATCTATGGGAGAATCTTATGTAGTCAAACCAAAACCTTTGATTGATTAAATGGTGATAGGATGAAATGAAAGAAGACCTTCCTAGATGTCAAGTGAATGGTCTATAAAGATGTATTGGTGATTTTATAGTTGCAATTTGTTATTTTAGATGCACTAGATTAAATGATCATCTAGTAGATGCATGGTTCATAGTTCATGAGTTGTCTTGATCCCTTACTACCATCAATTGAGAGATGAGCCAACCAAAGGACCAAGGAGGCATCAAGGACTACAGATAGATATTTACTCATGTTTGAAATGAAACATTATTAGAGCAACCTTTGTTTAGCTATTGATGTAAATGGACTCTTTTACCATACTCAAGTTATGTAATAATTATTGATTGATGGAAGTGTATCTCCTAATTGTAATTTATGAGTCATATTATTGATTAATGATGTTAGATTTATTTATATATACATGATCTAGTTAGATTTATTTCTTTCAATCATCTCTTTACTTCTTTATCATGTTCCATGCTTGATTAAATTGTTAGATTTAGTGTTTGTTTTTCTATGATGATGGTTTTAATATGTTTATAGTGGTTAAGTAAATTCTTTAGATATTAGAGTGCTAGTGTGTTGGATAGAGTAGGAGAACCTAGGGGATTATGGGATCCTTTAGGACCTTATGGATAGACTTAGTTTAAGTGACTAAACTGGTTTGACTTGCACCACCTAGCTATTTAAAAATGAGACAATTATCTATGAAAGGATTGGGCTACCCTGTCATATTGATAAGACAAGTGGTCTATTTGTTGTATGCACAAATACCCATAGAAACTGATTTATGTGGAGTAAAGAGATGAATGTATCCCTCAACTAATCAAATAAAATAAGATAACCCCAACTAGGATGTGGTTATAGCTATCACAATATGTGTAGTATACTTGCAAAAATTGATGTGTGCATGATATGGAGATGGGCATATCCTAAATTAGATGCTAGGTAAAATGTTGGTGTAGAGGAAAAAGTATAGATAACTTAAATTTAGGGTTAACTTAGATATATGTATAGTCTCTTGTATTAGTGTTTAGTATTGATCATGCTAGTGTTTAGATTTATTTGTGCTTGTAAAAATACTGCAACCCCTTAGTTAGATTTTGGGTTGTTACAAAAATAGACATACAAACATAAAACTGAGAGGAAATTTTCCAACGATGACATGGTTTTTCTTTATCTTGAACCCTATAAATATATGTATCTCAAATAAAAGGGTCAATATAAGTTAGCACCCATATTTTATGGACCTTATAAGTAACTTTTGGGCACTGAATTGCGTTTAAGCTTTACTCAACACTGTAGCTATCTATCTTCCTATTTTCTATTTAGGCATGCACCCGATAGCTGCAACTCAACACTCAACATTGGTATAGACCAGAACAAAGTTCCCGATCTAACCTCCAGAGTAGGTTGGTTCCTTGTCAACTTAAACAAGATGTTGACACTATTATGCTCACTTAGGGTTTTGATATTAGGGTTAGAGAGAGAGATTAGGGTTAGAAAAGTGAACAATAGTTGGATGGATAGGTTAACAACATTGATACCACAACAAACAGCTCCAAAAATTATATCAGAACACATTACTTAGATCAACATTATCACAAATCTTGAACACCCTCACACATTTATAAGAACAATAGAGAAATATTGTAGAAAACAATTCCAATACCCCAATAATGATAATCCAAATAACATAATTAATCACTATCCATATTTTATAGAAATACGCTCCTAACAATATAGAACCAATCCAAAGCAGATTTCAATTACTCTATTAGTCAGTAAGCCTATCAAACTAACTATTCAAGTATTCATAGAAATGCAGCTTTAATATTAGAACCTCTGATATCAGATGATGAAGACACAAGCTTTGAGGTGAAAATCAATGTAATGCTCCTTTCATTAACTTCTAGAAAATTTATAGTGGTACAGGCAAACACGCTAGAGCCGACCCTTGAAAATGAGGGTTCGACCTCTATTTATAGTTTGTAAAATTAAAAACAATATGGAACATTACAAAGATTAGTTTTTCACAACTCAGTAGAGAGTTCTTAGTTGGCATCATCTTACTGGTTCAATCCCTAGGAAATCCACTACAAATAAACCACCATGGCAACTGGAAACCTCTGCAACTTGCTGGTTGTTGGCTCGAACTGGAGTTCTGTTTGTTGGAGACCTCATATGCATCATGGATATTTCTTGGAAACCTCCTATCACCGTCGATCTGCAACCATCTCTAGTTCTGGTCTTCTTGAAACCCTCGATGCTTCGGCTTCCTTCTCCAACTAACTATTCTTCAGTCCCAACGAGAAAGCTTTTATTTTATTTCATTCTGCTCAACAATTCTTAGCCATTGATCTCTTCCATCGTATGGCTACAATATATTTGAAATAAGCTTTGATAAATGATAAGAAGAGATCATTATGCCATTCCACTTTAAAAATATTTGATGATATCATCCTCCATGCTTCAGAAACCTCAGAATGCCAATCCACACAAAAATGCATTGTAAATAGGGTGGGATAGAATCCGCCACTTATTCCTTGTTCTTTTCCTTTAGCATTGATGTTGAAGTGAATCTGCATAAACAATATGATGATATCACATTTCTCTTAAAAATCTTACAGATTCCATTCTAGACCCAGACAAGAGCATTAGTCATGAATTTCAATTTTGGCTCCGCCATAGTGTAAACAACTATGTTTTCATTCCGCACTAGCCTTAGATAAACATTACTTGTTGCCATTCCACTAAAGAATTAGAAAAAAATGTTTTTTTTGCAAATCTGCACATATTTACATCATCTTCTGCCTTATGTCACCATTTCAAGCCAAAATACTCTATAAGTCTCCCAAAAATAGTCTTCCAACACTTAGCCACTTTGAAAGATTTTACAAATACAAAGCGATCACCAATCCGCACAAATTTTATGCTTACATCACCTTTCTCCAAAAACTTTTGTGGATTCAAATCCTTTGTTGCTAATCCAGAGTCAAAAACAAGGGATGCGATGCGGATTTTCACCAAGTGCAAAATTTGACTAAGTGTGGGCAGACTTCTCTCCTTTGTCGTGGATCCGCTCCAAAATACATTGGAATGCATGCGAAATGGAGCTTTCATGCCTTAGTAAAATTTTCAAAATTCTTCTAAGCATATGTGGCCATTTTGGGCATACATTCTGGTGCCTCTCGGGTGGATTTGCTTGCAAAGCCATCGAACTCAGAGTCTTATCCATTGGGCCTTGGGAGTCAAAAAAATACTCATCTCTAAAAATATGCTTTAAAGAATAACTTCCATATAAACACTACCCTCTAAAAATTCAACAATCTGCTTAGAGGGTAAAGGTTCATATGGAAATCATGCCAAAAACATCATGGCTCATCCACTTATAATGAGACTATACCAAAAAATACAAGCCTGTTGCCTTTGTCTTCAAAAAATTAGGTGTAACTCTACTCCTCTTATAAGGCCTTACTGAAAAATGCCTTTACACATAGTATGCTACTCTTTATGCCTCTGTAGGCTTCATGCCTTTATTGCTCATTTCTGACAATTGTTAGAGAAAAAAACAAAAATGCAAAACTCATGCATATGTACAAAAACAAAAACAAACTAAGTGTGAGCCCCTTCCGGGCCTGTAACCGCTCTATATTGCTCTTCTTCTTCATGGGATTCTTCCTCATTCTCTTCTTCTTATTCTTCTTCTTCTGGAGAAGGTGGTTTCTGATTCCTTCCTCTAGAAGAATCACCAAACAACTGAATCATCAATTTTAGAGATTGTAAAGCCTGTTTCTAGGCTGCTTCAGAGGGATTTGATGTCTCTTTGAGCTGCTTATAAACATATTGCAATTCTCCAATGTCCTCATAATTAGCAACATTCCCTCTATTAACTAGATCTTCCATGAGATCTCTCAATCTGGTAAAATTAACAATTAATTGGACAACTTGCTCTTGGGGTAGTGGCTCTTTAAGAGAATCAATTCCAGATTCATTCTTCAAATATTCATCAATGCTTTTCTGGATCTCTTCCATGGATAGCAAGCTGTGATCCTCCATCCATAGGCCTTTGAAGCCAACTTGAATCATTTCTTTATTTATATCAACAACCTCCCTAATCATACCCTCAATTTTGTCGAACAACAACCAGGCTCTCTGAAGTGCCCTATGCTTTTTAACCACTATCCTGGCAGCAACTCTGGTGAGATTCCATTCTTTATTAGGGATTGGTTTAGCAGAGTCACTGAGTCTACTATCAACCAACCTATACATTTGTTCTGCTAGAATCACCATGGGCTGCAACTCTCCAGTGATCTGATCTAGATCTCTCTGCACATTTGGGAGCAAGCGGCTAGCATCATCAAGATAATCAATCATGAATTGAAGCCCTACACATTTCTCTTGGACTTCGGAGAGCATATCTTTTCTAATACTTTTCAGTTCAGTCTTAGAAAATCTAGAGGCCTTAGCCTTTTCTATTTGAAGCTATTGCTTTAAACTCTGAATTTCTTTCACTTGTTCTTCATTCAACTTCTTTTGCTCTCCTAGTTGATCCTTGAGTTTGTTGGCCTCTTGAAATTTTTCTTGCCAGCCCTTGACCTCTTTTTTCAGAGCCTTTTCAACTTCCTTTTGATTGCTCAGAGTCTTCTAAAGTTTTTCAACATTTTTCTCCAGTTTATTCACCTTCTCTCTGACCATATCATTCTTCACATAGAAGGTGTCTAAATGGGCTCTAGCCATAATCAACTCATCTTCTTCAGGAAGTTTATCAATATCTTCTGTGACCTCCTCCACTTGATAATCTTGGACAATCATTTCATTTTTAGGCTTATTTACAAGTGGAGTCATAGATCTAGATATTCTTTGCTTAGCCACTAGGTCAACATACATACTTCTCCTTGTGACAGCCATCCTACTGGAAGGCTTAGAAAGCTTTTTAGCCCAGAAATCATTTGCTCTTTATGTGGTTGCCTGCTCTTTTGGCAAAGTAATAGAACTTGAAAAACTAGTAGCCAGGGGAGATGAAGATACCAAAAATGATAGGGTAGATTGAACTACTGACAATGGGGGTGTGGGAGTGTTCACAATAGTCTCTGTAATGATAGTGGACTCTATGACTACTATTGTTGTTGCTATTGGTAAATTCATAGAAACTGACACAAGACTATCAATTGGATGAATGGTGGTACTTGGAACGTTGTGTCCCATTGATGGTGGTGGTGGTAATGATGAAGATGGAATGATGGGCGATGATGAAGTGGGAACCTCAGATGTTGGAAGTGGGATTTGGGGTGACTGTGAGGGAACAGAAGTGACTATTTCTTCAATGACAACCAAGGAAACATGGGATGGACTGTGAGAGGGAGAAGGTACCTTTGTAACATTTTCTTGACCAGAAAGGGAGGGAGAGTTCTTTGGGGATTCAGGAGGATGTAGAGGAGAAGAGGGTTTAGAAACCATACCTTCACCTACAGATGTAGGGTGTTCTTGCTCCATTTCTATTTCTTGTTGCTGCTCTTGGTGAGTCAATTCTTCTACAACAAAATTAGCTACCTCTTTTGCAATCTCCTCCATATCCAATTTTTGTTTCTTTGAAATTTCTCTTTCCTCTATTTCTAGAACTCTTTTAGTCCTTCTATGAACCAATTGAAAGGTAGCCATATCACTCTCATATTCCTCTTCTGATTCATTTCCTTGCACTACTCTAGAAAGTAGAACTTGCTTAGAAATAGGATGTAATTGTACTGATGTTACAAGGGTAAAAGAGAGGGGGGTGAACTTGAAACTCTCATCCTTCTTCTTCCAGTAAATATCTATGTCTAGAGGCTGACCTCCCAGAGCTAAGAATTTAGGCCTAGATACTATTTCAATAACTAGAGTACTGACAACCTTTTCACTGGAATATTGCATTTTTCTCATAAGCTGAGCTCCCTTAGGAAACTTGTCCCTTTGTTCAGTGGTAGGATGAAAAGTTTTTGAAACTTTAGCTACTATCAAAGGAGTCTCCTACTCCTCTACTAGAGCTTCTTGATCTATGGGTGGAGAGAGAGATTCAGAACTAGTTGGGGGCTTTTGAACTATCAATACTATGTTCCTGACATCCTTTTACCTCCAGGTTTTGATATTTTCATTATATATTTTTGAAAACTCTTTATCAATCTTCATTCCAAACTTGGACTTAGGTTTTCCAATATCAATCCTCATCCTCCACCAATATGATATCTTCACTACATTCCACTACTCTTCTTCCTCAGCTTCTTCAACAACATCTTCCTTGGGCTGAGGGTCCTTTTTCTTTGTAGTTTTTCCTTCAATGTCACTGATGGTGGCTTCTGTAATCCGATGACTCTTCTTATTATCGAGGTCGAAATCAACAATATATTCATAGAAATCCAACCATGGAGGTAGTTGACCCATTTTTGCAACATTCCACTCTAAAAGAGTGGTCTCATCATTATTTCTTCCTTGCTCATAATGAGCCCTAGGCCTCTTTTCAAACTTATAAGCCTTTTCTCCATTTAGGGCTACATTTCTTGCAGTGAAGATACCATCAGGGTCATAACTCCATCTTTGGGGAATATAGAATAGACCTAACCTATCAAGGTATTGGTCAATTTGTTGGCTTTGCCCCTTCTTAGTGATGGTAATATCCTCCACAGTGCGGTGTGTAAGCAAATATTTTCTCTTTCTCCCAGAACCATAATTCAAATCAATATATTATACCTACCTCAAATATTCTAAGGCAAAGAGCCTCTCTATAACAAAATGGGGTAGGAGAAAAGGTTTACCCATGAAACCATATAGTCTGATAACTGTGCCCTCGATCAAAAAATACCAATCTCCTTCTTCAACACCCTTTACTCTCAGAATCTTCTCAGCCAAGGGTGGCAATCTAGGGCACTTTCCATACATAATTTTTAGGGTGGGTCCAAGAAATTCTAAATTGAATCTATAATAAGACTCACTGCTTCTCAAATGATTTGTCCAGTAATAAATCAGAAAGGGTTCCCCATCATTGGTTTTGTCCTTGACCGAAATCCAAGGTATTCTATCCTTAGTGGTAGCATAGAACATCCACACCAGACTTGAGCAATGCCTAAAACTAGGAGCATCAGAGCCCCTTTTCATACTTACTAACTACTCATGTATCCTCTATGCAAGAAAAGTTGGCCAGTCAAAATAAATCACCCTAGTCCCCTTTTCTCCTGCATCTTTCTCATACATTCTTTCATTAGAAATACAATAAGCCATGAAAATTTTCTAGTCGTATACCATTCTATCAGAGTCTAAACCCTCCATGCAGGCCAACATAGAAAATAGTTTAGGGTTTGCAAATTCATCAATATGAATAGGAACTTCAGGCATTTCATTTTCATTCTTTATCCTAATGAAATTAAGATGAAGCCATTTTTCTATAGCCTCTTTATTTTATGATGTCACTAATTTGGTATAAGCCCTTGCTAGCTCTACTATGTTAAATGGTCTAGGATTTGAAGGAGGACCTACTCCTATGGTGAATAGTTCATGGCAAAATTCTTTGGTAATTGAGAATAGGGGAGTGCCTTCAGAGGTTTTTATGACTCTATTTTCAGAATCATAGAATTGGATCATAGCAGAGACTAATTTAGGACAATGATGTGTAGAATCATAGATATAGGAGAACAAGAAATATTTTATAGCTATGGTACCTTGTCGATGCATTGGCTTTCCTCCAAAATATGGGAATTCAAAACTCATCCTTAGGAGGGTCCTCCTTACTCTCGTCATCATTGTATCTGCAACTCATATGGTTTGATGCACATGAGCCTACAACTTTGCTCCCATATTCTATGCCTCCGTGAGTACTTCCTCAGGAGCCATTTTGATTAGTAGTAAGACTTTGTTCTCTATAATTTGTAGCAAAAAACTTTAGAGTATCTTTTCACCCTTCACTACTTTGTGAACGCAATTGACTAGCAAATGAACTTTGTGTGTGTCCTTTTGGTTCTTTAATTTCTTGGAGTGTGCGTATCTTCTACCATTAATGTGGCTGCTATGCGATATCCCACTAGCACACTTTCCAACCTCCACTCATCCCTTTTGGTGGCTCAATGGTGGCATTCTAAATTTTCATTGGCCAAAAATTCAAACTGTGTTGCCACCTCACTGCACCTCTTCGGCTACTCTTTGGTTCGAGTGAGAGTTCATTAGCATTGATTGTGGGGTCTTCCTTGTATCTCCACATGGCATGGTCATGAAATTATTGCTTGGCTTCCCCTTAGATTTTTTGAAACTTGGTGGGTCGAAGACACTATTTTGATTCTGCTAACACTTAGCAAAATTTACATGCAAATTATCACCTTGGTTCTGCTCCATCATACTTTAGCTTTGAAAGGTCCTCGGATTGGAGATGCCTTTGCTTCTTTCAATATCTAGCTCTCTTCATCATGTGGGATAAGAACATTTGCACCAATCCATGGAGATCCTTGTGTATTTTGATGCGGATTCAAGTACTCATCATTCTGGAAGAATTTACATGCATTCGAGTGTAGAATGGAACATTGTTGGATACTTTGTCAACACTTAGTCATTTTTGTAAATTTTTTTCCTTTTCAAGAATTTTCAAAGAAGATTGATTACAAAGTGCAAAAGGAAGTTAAAATACAAAGTGCAGAAAGAGGGGGAAATAATAATACAATGTATATACATATGTTACAGTGAGCTCATATTTTACACATAGTAGAGCTTGAGATGAAAACCATTCACTGGAATTGGTTGTATGTTTCCCTCCGGATCTTCCAGCTGAAACACATTGGACTCCTTGGCTTCTACTATTTTGAAAGGACCATCCCAAAAAGAATCAAACTTTTCATGCTTTCCTGGATTTGCTCTATCAACATTCCACCTGAGAACTGAGTCTCCAACTTGGAATTTTTTGAATCTGGCCTTCTTATCGAACCATGCTTTGATATCTGAGGAATGCTTTTGAAAATTGTCATAGGCCTGAGCTCTATTCTCTTCCAATTGTAGCAAGTGGGTCAACCTATTTTTTACTGGATCTTCCTCTGAATCTTCCTCTGTATTGACAAGCTTAAGTGTTGGGATCTCCAAATGAATGGGTAACACTACCTCCTTGCCATATACTAGTGCATAAGGAGAAGTCTTGATGGAATTTTTTATAGTAATCCTATCTACCCATAGAGCTTGGTCCAGCAACAGATGCCAACTTCTTTTATTTCCTTCAAGTGATTTCCTCAAAATCCTTAACAAGTTTTTATTGGTAGATTCTGCAAGTCCATTACCCTATGGATAATAATTTGAAGTATTCTTAAGAGTAATGCCATATTTTCTAGAAAACTCAATATACTTGGCTCCTATGAAAGTTGGGCCATTATCACTTACCAAGGCTTCTGGAACCCCAAACCTTGAAATCAAATTTTCCATGAAATTGATCACAACATCTTGATCTGATTTCTTGGTAGGAATAGCCTCTACCCATATGGTGAGATAATCTATGGTAGTTAGGATAAAATTATGTTCTAATGAGGAATTGGGGTTGATAACCCCTATGAAGTCTAACCCCCATTGTTGAAAAGGCTCTTCAACTTGTATAGGCTTGAGGGGGAATGAAGCATTTCTTGTCCTTCCAACATATCTCTGACATTTGTCATAGGCCCTAGTGATCCTGAAAGCATCAGTAAATATAGTAGGCCAATAATAGCCTACTCTTATGATTTTCAAAGTTGTAACTCTGCCTGAGCTATGTCCACCAGTTGGTCCTCCATGGAACTCTTCCATGACCTTCTTTTGTTGATCATATTTTAAGCACTTTAGAAGAACTCCATCCAAATTTCTTTTATATAGGCCTTATGGTAGTAATACATATTTTAAAGCATGAATCCTATATCTCCTCCTTTGGGAAGCATTTATATTGGGGGGGCATACTCCAATTTGGAAATACTTGATCATTTGGTCAACCCAATCAGAGTCTATAGTTTGTGCTTCTTCCACCTGATCTTCATCTACTATTTGGTAAGCTATCATTTCTGCTAATGTTGTAGCCTCTATTAGACCTTGGCAAAGGGATCTACCCCTCACAAACTTGGTGGGATGTATTTCTACATCATATTCTTAGATTTTGGTAATCCAACCAGCCCTTTTATCTCCTAGTTCACCCTAAAGGATAAAACTTCTTACATCTGGATGAACCACATATACCAGGGTCTTACTACCTAAATTTTTTCAGAGACTTCATCACAACAAATACTTGTATTTCAATAAATTTATATTTAACTTGGTAATCATGAAGTGTCTAGCTCCAAAATAATACAGGATGCTCTTCACCTTGATCATACTTTTGAGTAAGTATTGAGGCATAACTTTCTTCAGCTCCATATGCATAAAGGATAAAATATTTACTAAAATCTAGATTTATCAACACTAGGGCTGTTGCAATGGATTATTTGATAATCTCAAAAGCTTATTTTCTAACTTCAGTCCATTTGAACTCAACATTCTTCTTGAGTAACTCAGATATAGGCCTGACTTTTTGTGCAAAGTCAGAAATGAATTTCCTGATAAAATTGATCTGGCCTAAAAAATACTGCAAAGTCTTCTTATTTGTAGGTAAAGGAAGAGCAAGAATGGATCTGATTCTATCTAGATCTATGGCCATACCTTCTTTTGAGACCACATGACCTAGAAATTTTCCCTCATGAACCACAAAGAATGACTTCTTAGGATTGAGTGAAATACCAAATTCTCTGCATTTCTGAAAAACTTGCTCTAGGTGTGATAGGTGGTCTTCCTTATCATGGGAAAACATAGTCATATCATCCAAATAAATCAGAATGAATTTGTTGATTAGTGCACCAAAGGCATAATCCATGGCTCTCTAAAATGTGGCTCCTGCATTGGATAGCCCAAAAGGCATTCTCTGGTAGGCAAATGTGCCCCATTTTGTGGTGAATGTTGTCTTATACTGATCTTCATCTTTCACCCAAATCTGATTGTATCCAGAGTAACCATCTAGTAATGAGAACCTCTCTACCCCTGCCACTATCTGTAAGATCTGATCAATCTATGGGAGGGGATAGTGATCTTTGAGGGATGCTTGGTTAAGATTTCTAAAGTCTACACACAAGCGTATATCACCATTCTTTTTCCTTACGGGTACCAAGTTAGCTACCCAGGTAGAATGTTTTATTGGGTATATGATCTTAGCCTTTAATAACTTTAATAGCTCCTCTCTCATGATGGCCTCGATCCTTGGGTTCACAGGCCTTTGCTTCTGCCTAAAAGGCTTTGCATCAGGCTCTAGCTCAATAGTATGTTGGATAACCTTCTTGTCATATACCTTGAGGTCTTCATATGACCAAGCCACAATATCTTGGTATTTTAAGCATAAGGCTTTGACATCTTCAGCTTCCTCTAGTGAACATTTAATTCCAACATTGAGCTTCTTTTCAAAACCGACTTCCACTTCTTTATAGATTTTTTCATTGACTTTCATGGTTCTGATCCTTTTTCTATCCTCATTGTCAAATAGGCTTTCTAGAGTGACCAATCCTCTAGGAATGTGATTGTTCCTTAGTTGAATAACATCTTGTTGATCAATTTCTTCTAGATTTTCTTCTTGGATAGTAGAGAGACATGCTTCTCTTACCAAAAAATCAATTATTTGTTCATCACTTTCAAAGACCTGCCATAAAATCTGCTTGTCTAGTACTGCAGGTCTGAAAATCATTTTGATTCCCTTGGCTTTCTTGATTCTATAGTCTACAGAAGGGTTGAAGTTAGCTCCCTTTGTTTCTAAGGAATCTGCCAGAGTGTTCTTCTCTCTGGGAATAAAATTTAAATTTAGGGCATCAAAATATTCCATCAGATCCCATACCCTATTTCTGTAAGCTTTTAGGTAATGGTGCTTACTGCTACACTTATTTCTTACTTGATGGACTATTAGCTCAGAATCACCATATATGTTCAAGATATTAATGCCCATGCTTTCTGCTTGAATCAATCCAAGACACAGGGCCTCATATTCTACAGCATTATTAGTACATGACCATGTTAGTCTGTAGGTAAAATTCTTTGTCCCCTCTGATTGGGACTATAAAACTACCCCTGCTCCTGCACCATTTTTGCATTTAGCACCATCAAAGTGCATGGTCCATGTCTCCTTTTCCCTCAGGGACTGATTGGATATAGTAGGGATTTTCTTCTCTAATTCAGTTGAGATACTATATGTTCCCATACCAGTTCCAAACTGATTGTAATCTTCCCTGAAAGGTAACTCATCTTCAATATCCAACTCCTCAATGTTTTCCACCAGCTCAAATTCTTCTAGGGGATTAATATTGCACATGTCTTCCTCAATATTTTCAATATGATAAGCTACTAGTTTTTTAGGTGTTATCCTTATTCTCTTTCCTTTGAAAGGAATTACCATACTAGAATAATCCATGTACATACATCCACCTAGTTTTGCAGTAAACTCCCTTGAGAGACATAATCCAAAGTAAGGTTCTAGGTCAACCACAACTATTTCTTGTACTATAGTCACCTCAGGGGCTCTATGTAGCCTCATTAAAACATCCTTAATGACTCCAACTATCTTGATAGGTGTCCCATCCAATTGTAATACTCCAGGACAAGATCGGGTATACTCCATACCCATCTCTTCACAGACTACTTTAGGCATAACTGTAGTTGATGCTCCTGAATCTATCATACAATTTTGAACTATCCATCCCTCCATCCTTAAAGATATGTAGAATGGGGGAGGTTTATTTTTTAGTTCAATAGGTGACATTACCTTTTTTTTGGGGGCATACTCAAGATTGTGGTAGTCTGCTTATTGTGTGGATACTTGTCAAGAGAAGCTTTAAGTAGATCTATCTGACCAGGGATAAACAAAGTGTCATACAAACTAGCTTTTGATGGGATATTTTTCATTTCCTCAACAATATTGTATTCAGACTTAGCCAGTATAGGTTTTTCAGGTCTTCTTTCTGGCTCACCATACTTTCTTTTATATTTTTGGGTTGCTTCTATTCTTTGTATTTTAGTAATAGAGGGGAATCTAAGCCTTTCTTGAGCCTCATATTTAGATCTCATCTTGTCTCCTTCAGTTTCCTTTTCCAATATCTTAGGAAGACTGTCTGTCTTCTCTTTACCCTTAGCTTGGGGAATGGGGAATGTGTCATTATTTTGAGGAAGTTGATCCCTTTTTTGTTATGATGGAACTTGGAATTGTCCCATATTTTGAGGATCTACTTGGAGGGTCTTTTTCCTAGACCTTGTCATAACAACAATTGGGCCATCCTCCTTAGAGTCTTTTCCTACCATGATCTGATCTTGCTGCCAGAGCATATTTACTCTTCCCTTTGAATCTCTCTCAGCTTGCTCCATGGCCATTTGTACATGATGTTGATGCATAACACAAGATTATGAATCATGAGGGTCATTGCAGACCAAACACCATACATTTGCAAGAGTAGTATCTAAAGAGCATTCTGGTTCCTCATATACTGCATTGAATCTAACCCCAATATTGTTACTAGGACCAGGTCTCTGATATTTATTTACATATGGGAATCTTCTTTGTTATGATATTTCCATTTCTCTTTTCTCCATAGAACTCATCTTATTACTAAGGGCTTTCAAAGTATTTTGAATGTCAAGGAGTAGGGAGCTTTCTTGGGGAACTTGAGTGGGAAGTGGAGGAAAAGGGATTGGTGTGGATTTTGATCGAGGAATGGGAGCCATATGTGGGAATGGAGATGATAATGAGGGTGGGTCTATGTATGATGCGATAACTTCTTGGCCTTGGAAACTGCTTGTTTCTTGATCATAAGGCAAAACAGTCTTAGGGGGTAATCTCCCTACATTGATCAGAATATTCTCTGCATGAACTGTAATATTATATATTTGGGGAAAATCTTCAATCCTAGATTGCTGGGTTTGTAAACCCAATTCTGATCCTAGAGCTCTGATATAATACATATAGGCTAAACTTGTAGCTGGTCTTGTCGTAGGGGGAATTATTTTCCATGTCCTACTAAACCTTAGATTGAAATCTGAGACCGATTCTTGGGGTCCCTTCTGCATGGAAGTAAACTGATTGAGTAGGGAGAAGGGGTCAGTAGATTCATTGAATTCCTCTATGAATGGCTCAACTAATGAAATCCATGAGGTAATGGAACTATCCTCAAGAGTCCTAAACCAATGCAAAATCTTACCTCTGAAATACAGGGCTAGAATCCTTACAATAACATCCTCATTTCTTATGTTATGGATAGCTGCCAGATTGAGGATATCTTGACAATGCTCATATGTTGTCTTCCCTGATCCATCATATGTGGGTATAGCTTTGGATAGAGCTTGAGGGATGGCATGCATGTGAGGCAATCGAAGTGGGACAAATGTGTCCCAATTGGGGCACTTTTGTAAAGGCTGATTTGGTGCAACATTTGCTTGATTTTGATTTACATTTGCTGCCATGTTTCTAGGTAGAGTTACTACTAGGGAAGGGTTTTGATCAACTATAGGATTTTATTCAATGGGATTCTCTTCAGGGTGATCAACCTCTTCTTGAAAATCTTTGTGTAAGCTCCTTATCACAGTCATTCCTCTATAGGGTAACTCAAGAAAGAAGAGAGAATCAAGGTTATTTCTC
Organism: Wollemia nobilis; assembly: GCA_028583015.1. Lineage (NCBI taxonomy): Eukaryota > Viridiplantae > Streptophyta > Pinopsida > Araucariales > Araucariaceae > Wollemia > Wollemia nobilis. Next base: position 24,625 of record JAQPPZ010004147.1, read on the forward strand.
TTGAATGACCTGGTATACATGAAAGTGTACTGATCTACAAGGGTGATTCTTTTCTAGGTTCACAGACTAGGGAGTCACTAGGTGAATTTGCTATTCTTCACTTAGTAAGGTCAAGATAATTCACCAACTCTTGATTCCTTTGGGTAGGTAAAACCATATATCAGATGGTGAGTCTTAGTGTTCCTTGTGAACTGGTCCCACCGAGCATGCCAAAAATTATTGGGCACTAAATTGCATTTAAGCTTTACTCAACACTATAGTTGTCTATCTTCCTATTTTCTATTCAGGCATGCACCCGATAGCTGCAACTCAACACTCAACATTGGTATAGACTAGAACAAAGTTCCCAATCTAACCTCCAGAGTAGGTTGGTTCCTTGTCAACTTAAACAAGATGTTGATACTATTATGCTCACTTAGGGTTTTGAGATTAGGGTTAGAGAGAGATTAGGGTTAGAAAAGTGAACAACAGTTGGACGGATAGGTTAACAACATTGATACCACAACAAAAAGCTCCAAAAATCATATCAGAACACATTACTTAGATCAACATTATCACAAATCTTGAACACCCTCACACATTTATAAGAACAATAGAGAAATATTGTAGAAAACAATTCCAATACCCCAATAATGATAATCCAAATAACAAAATTAATCACTATCCAAATTTTACAGAAATATGCTCCTAACAATATAGAACCAATCCAAAGCAGATTTCAATTACTCTATTAGTCAGTAAGCCTATCAAACTAACTATTCAAGTATTCACAGAAATGCAACTTTAAGATTAGAACCTCTGATATCAGATGATGAAGACACAATATTTGAGGTAAAAATCAATGTAATGCTCCTTTCATTAACTTCTAGAAAATTTATAGTGGTACAGGCAAACATGCTAGAGCCGACCCTTGAAAATGAGGGTTCGACCTCTATTTATAGTTTGTAAAATTAAAAACAATATGGAACATTACAAATATTAGTTTTTCACAACTCAGCAGAGAGTTCTTAGTTGGCATCATCTTACTGGTTCAATCCTCGAGAAATCCACTGCAAATAAACCGCCATGGCAACTGGAAACCTCTACAACTTGCTGGTTGTTGGCTCGAACTGGAGTTCTGTTTGTTGGAGACCTCATCTGCATCATGGATATTTCTTGGAAACCTCCTATCACCATCGATCTACAACCATCTCTGGTTCTGGTCTTCTTGAAACCCTCGATGCTTTGGCTTCCTTCTCCAACTAACTGTTCTTTAGTCCCGACAAGAAAGCTTTTATTTTATTTCATTCTGCTCAGCAATTCTCAGCCATCGATCTCTTCCATCGTATGGCTACGATATATTTGAAATAAGCTTTGATAAATGATAGGAAGATATCATTATGCCATTCCACTTTAAAAATATTTGATGACGTCATCCTCCATGCTTCAGAAACCTCATAATGCCATTCCACATAAAAATGCATTGTAGATAGGGTGGGATAGAATCCACCACTTATTCCTTGTTCTTTTCCTTTAGCGTTGATGCTGAAGTGAATCCGCATAAAAATATGATGACATCACATTTCTCTTGAAAATCCTATGGATTCCATTCCGGACCCAGACAAGAGCATTAGTCATGAATTTCAATTCCGGCTCCGCCTTAGTGTAAACAACTATGTTTTCATTCCGCACTGGCCTTAGATAAACATTACTTGTCGCCATTCCACTGAAGAATTAGACAAAATTACCTTTTTCATGAATCCGCACATCTTTACATCATCTTCCACCTTATGTCACCATTTCGGGCCAAAAACTCTATGAGTCTCCCAAAAATAGTCTTCCAACACTTAGCCACTTTGAAAGATTTTACAAATACAAAGCGATCACCAATCCACACAAATTTTATGCTTACATCACCTTTCTCCAAAGACTTTTGCGGATTCAAATCCTTTGTTGCTAATCCGGAGCCAAAAACAAGGGACGCGATGCGGATTTTCACCAAGTGCAAAATTTGACTAAGTGTGGGCGGACTTCTCTCCTTTGTCGTGGATCCACTCCAAAATACACTGGAATGCATGCGGAATGACCATAAAAAGCTAGACAACCTTGCCGGATTCGTGGCGACTACCGATTCCACCATGTTAAAAAAAAAAAATCAAAATTATTCTTAGCATATATGGCCATTTTGAGCATACGGTAACTATAGAGAATAGGTGAGGTTGCGTACAAGTTGGAGTTATTGATATTATTCAAGATTCACCCAATTTTACATGTATCTTATATAAAGTGATGGGCATGCATACTCAAGTACAAATATTTATTCCTAAATTGGATGAAGAGGGATCCTTTATTTATAGCCTATAATCATTCTAGATCATAGAACTCAATATATTTGATCTCGTGATATCACTGAAATGCTAATACAATGGCAAATATTACAACCAAAATATGTCATATGGGAGCTATCGAATAAATTTTAATAGTAGTTCCCTTCCTTTTAGCTTTAAGGATAAAGCTTCATTAAGGGGGTTAAGGGGGATGGCATTTTACATACTTGATACTTGTAACTCATAGGGGCATATGTTATTGTATGTAATTTGGATCATCTATCAAGTTAGAAGTGGGTCATGTGTTAATTTAGGAGAGTGTACATCATAGAATCATGTATATAACTGCTTTGCCATGAAATATCTTTGTTATCATAGAATTATGAATATAACTGCTTGGTATCATGAATGTAACTACCATAAATTAGATATCAAAAATACTATCATAGCAAGTTGTCATAGAATATGGTCATAAAATATTATAAAATATGCTTATAAATACTGTAAAATGGGAAGTACGTAATCCTCTTAGACTATTGAATAATATGCATATTTTGTAAGGAGGTTACCCCTCGAGGAGGCCTACAATAGTAATATTATCTATCTTGAATTTATGCAATTATTATTATTTATGTTTCCATGTTTCCTTTAATGAATGCTTATGTTATTGGATATACAATATTAGTGTTGTTTTTATAAATACTCTATGCAATCATAGTTAGTATGATCTTTGGCACTAAAGTCCTTATCTCAATATAACTCTATAGTAAGAAATATGTTGTGAAATATCTACATGAGACAAAGAGGTTCATTGTTCAATGGATTGAGAATCCTTAATGAATATATTATTTTTATGAAATTTTACTTTTTGTAAGTATAGACACATATACATATAAAATTTTACTTTTTAAACATGAGATAATGAGATAATTTTATTCCTATTGAGATTTATATAGCTAATGCTATAAATATTTTAAGGTCATTTGATCAAGACATTGTTCAGTTTACATAAATCAATGTTAGAGTGAGTTATTCAAATATAAAATGAAACATAACTATGTCATATATTTGATCCATTTACATTTCATTTTATAAATCAAAGTTAGATTATATTATCTATTGGAGATAGGATTTAAATTTAGAGAAACAAATGACATGTTCAACTCCTAATTTAAAAATGGTAAAGTGTGTTTCTCTTTGCATATCATCTTGTGAATTGTTACATGTATCCTTGTTCATACACATGTTATTGGTTAAATGTGTCCCTAGTCACAAAGGTGTTATGAATAATTATGTGTGGGTTTATAACTATGAAGGTATATAAAGTGTGTCTCCCTATCCACTTATGATGTAAGATCATGGATAATCATGCTTTTCCATGTCCTTGATTGTTCATTCTATAGGTGTGCAATTATGTTTTTCTTTGATTGTGGTAATCTAAAAAATGCATTATTATCATAATCAATGATATTGATGGACAATGTGTTTATTATGTGTTAGGATATGTTTTGGATATTTTTTTTGTCATAGCCCAATTATCATTGTCCCTTCCCTTGTATTGAATATAATGTAATGAAGAGGTAATGTTACATATATTACATCTTTAAATATAAATTAGTTAGAGGATTTATTCCAAATATAAATAAGTGATTGATAAACCATTTTTTAGAATAACAACAAAAATATTGTACCTATGCATATATTTATTAATGAGAAACTTATCCAACATCCCACTAGTCCATGAGAAATATGGTCTTACATCCATTTGGTGTACTTCTTCCCTCTAATGGAGAGGATAATATGAATAGCCCCCATGAATAGTAGGATGAAAGTCTCAATGTAATCAATTTATTTATTGTTTAAAATTAACTCCTAATAAATGAACCTTATACTTATCAATATAATTATAAAATTTAAATTTGGTCTACTAGATCAATTTGCAACCAAAAACATTTATAAAAAAAATTGTCCTTGTGAAAACAAATCAACTTCCATGTCTATTTCTTCAAAATAGTATTGTACTTTCTATGTAGATTCATCCTATTAGGGTAATCCATAGTGTAATTATAATTAATTGGATCCTCATTATCATTCACCTAGATAGTCAATGCACATAATGAGGAATATTAATTATTATGATGATGAATCTTCATCGTAATTCTATTATGTGTTTTTATTCCAATTGGGAATAGGGTAAACTATATAAGGATATGGATAAAGAGGATAAAAATCATCATTATAAGTAATATGAATAAGCATATACCACATTATTAGAATTTAAAACCATATGAAAACATAAATATGTAGAGTTGGATTATATATTATTTATTTAAAAAAGAACTATCATAAGTGACCTTTGTGGAAACATCCAAAAAATCCAATTGGAGAATATGAGACCCTAATAGATGTTGAATAAGAAACATCAACAAGGTCAAATTAATAATATTAAAAATTATAAACTCCCAAAGTTCTACCAAAAGATAACTCATACAAAATTTTATCACTCTTGATAATAACCTCATAAGTACCATAGTGGAATCATAAATTTCATTATCCTTCCACTTTATATTATAACCCAAAATGTACATGAATGACTTTTCAATCGAAGCTTATTCTATAATTTAAAAGGAATATGACACCAAACAAATCTAAAGAAGTCAAAAATATTAAATCAAAGGATTTTTTGGATGATGATTTTGTCAAAAGGAGTCATGCTAGTAAATACACAAGTAGGACACTTATCCATGATGTATATTGTAAAATGAACTACATCTACCCAAAATATACAGTCACTTACATAACATGGATCATATGTCAAACCATGTTCATAATGACTATATTTTGGTTTAACTATACCATTTGATTAGTCAAATAATGTGTTACTATAAAATATCATGGGAGGTCAAGAAATCCTAAAAATTTGTGTTAACCTAGTTTCCACCTTGTCCTATCCTTAAACATTTGAAATTCCTTTCACTTTGATTTCATAAGAAATCATAAATTTGTTGATTAAAAATAAAAACATTTCATATATTTTATGATATACATCTTGTCCATATGAGATAGTCAATGATGATGATGATATACATATTGTAGCAAAAATTGATTATCTAAAAATATATAGAATACTGCTAGAAGCAAAAATATCATTATAGAAATTCTAAGAGTTATGTTATGCTTTTTTAGTACTTTATCCTTGGGAGAGTAATCATGATGGTTCTTACATAGTACACATACATCACAAACATAAGGTAGGATGCATTAGTGGATGCTCCTAAACCATGAAAATATAACTCATGTGTCTCAAAAATCTAAATATAGGATGCCATAACAATTGATTCTAAAACACACACATAGAAAAATTATAGTTGCAATGGAAAAGAGACTCTTCCTATTATATGAAGGTGCATTGTAACCATGGTTGGACATGTAATTTGAATAATTATAATATATTTAATAAACAACCTTGAAATCATCATCCATATATTTAACAACCCATCCACCTATTCAAAAATCCATTTTTTATTTATTAAATGATGTGGTAGATATAAATAAAGCTATCTCAACTCTTCAAACATAAAAACCTATCCAAATTTGGCATCACCAAGAAAAATATCTCCAAAACCTAAAACTTACAAGGAATAATAACCATAAATGGTAATATATTCTCCACTATATGGGTGGCTATAATAGTAAATGATTTTCTATATGTCAAATGGATCCAAAGTTAACAATCTTAGTACAAAGTGGATATCTAATATACAAAATGCATAAAAACATAGTTGTTATGAGTACTTCCCATCCATTATCCTAAGAATGATCTAGAATACTTTAATTAAGTCCATGCATGTAAAAAAATTGTTCAATATTATAAAGAGAAGCTAGGAAATTCATGAAATTATGGCATTCATTCTTATAATATTGACATGATTATTGCCTTTTTTTAGAGGTTTTAAGCACATAACTCTTAGGTTGTTTACCTTAGTATCCTATGGTTTTGGAAACTAATTTCGTATGAGATCGTCCAATATGAAGTTCATAATAATTCTATAGAGTGACTTAAAATACATTGAAAGAATAAAAAATCATCAAAATTTAGATGAGTGTATCCACTAATAACTATAAGGAGAACATGAAGGAGAAGTATAAGCATAATAAACTATGATTCGATTGACAAGAAAACTATTGACTAATTTTGGATCAATCTCTGTTGTTCCTATAGAGGAAGTAATATCTTCTATTAGCATTAAATTAGAAATGGGCCCATTAAAATTTTTAAAATCCCTTAATATAAGATTACCAAGGTCCATATTAGGAAATGAATTTATATTATTCCATTTTTTAAGAGGTTTTTATGATTTTTCTATGCAATAAGTAAATTAAATCTATTTTATCTTGAATGTGAAAAGTAAATATGACTTAATCATCAAAGAACAAATAATTAGATATTGTTCCTTCTTACAATAGGGCTACTTCATCAAGGGTTAATATCATCCTCATTGAATATACTTCATAATCCTTTACTTTGTAGTAGAAAAACACATCTTGATGGACTAGGTGCTATATTTGTACCTATTTTAAAGATCAATTTACAAAATAATATCCATTGCAAGGATTCATAAATTCACCTTCATAGAGAACAAGAAATATTTTCTACATAAAACTTGAAAAACCATATGAACTTTAAAAATTTATAAACTACTTCCCCTTTTAGTAGAGCAATGGCATATGAAAGTAAAACCCTATAAATAGACATCAAGCATTAAAGTAATTTGGAATTTCAACCTTAGGATTTCCACCAAATACTGCAATAGCTCAACATGGAATTTATTGAAGGGAAATATGAAATATATACTAACTAAATTAGTTGTTTCCGTAAGTTTGGTAAAGCATATAAAAATAAATGAAATTATGATTTATATTTTTGTAAAATTGATATATTTATATAAACTTTTATGTTTTCTACCTCTCTTAAACATATAAGTCATATATTCTAATTTGGCCTACACTTTAATTTCAAGGCCATATTTCAACTTAATGGTAATAGAAACAAGATTTTGTGAATATTATATTACATGTACCTTTCATCATTAGAGGCTAAAAATAGCTATGCTAGACAAACCAATGTAGCCATAGTTATAATGGGTGTCAATAAATACTAATAAAAATATAATAATATCACTAAATTTTGCTATGTATCAAGTGATTATAAAAGTGGGTATGTGATTGATCACATGAACCCTAGGTGTGAACAACCTACTATTGGTAAACTCACATGGTCATTGAAACATGCCATTGAGAAAGTGAAAGGGAGCACCATGAAGAGTTGCCCCCACATATAAGATTCTCAAGACATAATGTATCAAGAGAAAAAAAAACCACCTAAATATACCAATATAATAGTAGGGGAAGTAAATACTTAGCATTATGTCTTCCCCCCTCCCATCCTTCTCAAATTTGAAAAATTCAAATTTACAAGATGAAAATGGAATAACAACACAAATTGCTAAACTAGGACCCCTCCTCCCCAAATGCAAAGAATACAAAAATGAGTATTTTCTCATTGGATTCCTCATAATGCATGTAATAATACCATGTATTAGATAACAAGGTCATGGTTTAGGTCTCATATAATAGTGCTTTAAAATGATGAAATTTATGAAACATTGCATTCCTTGTTGTAGGCCAAAATTTATAGCCATATTTTATGGTGCTAAAAAATTCTACCAATAATTTATTAACACACTAAATATGTCCCCAAAAATTCAATAAAAATTCTGAAAATTATAAAAAATCCCTAGGAACTCTCAAGAATTGGAACAAACATAATATTTCCTAACAAATATCAGAAAAACATCATAATAAATATATGTTACCTACACTAGACAATAATAATAATATGAAGTAACTTCTAAAGGCCCTATATGAAGAAACTATATTTTTATAAATAGTCTAAAAATACGGATCAAAAAAGAAAAATATCACAATGACTCCTATTGAGTTACACTTATGTAATAGATTTTTTCATCAATATGAAACAAGAAACATGACTAAGTAATGGTGACTCGTGTTGTATCTAAAACTACCAAGAAATCACTATGTTTAGATAGAAACTAATAAAATCAACACATTACCTAGATAATTACATATAGGAGAAGAAAAAAGAAAGATAAAAGATGATATATGAGATGTTACTCTTAGAAACCAAATATCTTCATTAGAAGAAATGAAAATTATATCTAAAAGATACAATTGATGGTTGGGATGTGGAGTATGTGTACTCCTTTAGAACATAGTAGCACAAACACAAATAAATGTCAAATTAGAATATAAATTGGTAATATAATATAACATGGATCCTATACCAAGTTGTTACATGGAATCATAGAAATATACAACATATTAAATGATACAATGTAAACCATAGATAACAAATAAAATATTATGCACTTTTACAAAACATTATTACAGAAAAAATATATATAATTACAAAATAAATAAAATTGTAGTTATTCATACATACATGGCTAGATAATGTCATAGAAAAATATATAGAGACATAGATAGTAAAATGAATAAGTGCAGTAAATTTTTGAGTAAAAATCATTTATGTTAGGAATGAAATTTTGAGTTTAAATTATTTTATAAATTGTCAATACTTTTTTTTATTAGGGTAGAAGAAGGGGTTTTGAAAGGGTCTCCAAAAATTTTGAATTTATAAAATATTGGACATTAACACTTCAAATATAATCACAAGGAAAACATGCAAGCATCAACTCAAGCCATAGAAAACAACTAAAACTAAGACTGCCAACCAAACAAGAAAAACTAGCTAGCACATAAATATGATAGTAGAAACCTAATAAAATAAGAGTAGCAAAGGAAGGGATTAAAACAAAGGAAAACCAAACATTACCCTCATTCTTCAACACTTCTTGCTAGAATCTCAATAGGGTAATCCTATTTTTTAAGTCTTCAAGAGCATCATCCACATTATGAGCCAAAAATTGAGTTAGTATTGTCATAGAGTCTATAAATGTTCAATATTTTTACAAAGTGTGAAATTTTTACTTTATTTTTTTTTGTAAAAGAGGGTAAAAATTTATTAACTCAGCAAAACATTCATGATACAAAGAAAAAGCAGAAGCTATTCAGACATATCAGCTCTCAATAAAGAAGAGAGATATTGAGAGCAATCAGAAGAAAGTTGAGACCAATTTTGAACATCCCAACCATCTTGAAACTTAGAAGCCCATTTAGCTAACAAATCCGCTACCCTATTCCACTCCCGAGGAATATGCACAAAAGAAATGAAGTCCAAGTGAGCAGAGATATTAAGAATTTGCCGAGCAACCCAACTCAACCGCCAACAACCATGAAGACTATCTCCAGAATTTAACAAATTTATAACAATCTGAGAATCAGATTCACAAACAATCCGACGCCAACCCAAAGCATACCCTTGCTCCAAAGCATATAAAATTGCGAGTGCTTCCATGAAGCTATTAGAATGACGTACCTTAAAGCAAGAGAAAAAAAATTGGATAGTACCACTACTATCCCGCCCCACACCACCAATACCAGCATTACCCGGATTACCCCGAGAAGATCCATCCGTATTAATTTTCAGCACTCCCGGAGGAGGCAGATTCCATTTTCCAGCCCTCCGCACCCGACTATTCTGACCCATCCGTCTGCAAGAGACATTAGGACCAAGACCATTAACCATCAAGCCTAATATTTCCATGATCTGATGTTCCGCATGGTCCACGGGAGAAATAATCTGACATTTTGCAGACACAGTTTCCTAGATCATTCGCAAAATCCTTCGCCAGACCTGGTAAGTAGTTAACTCCTTACCTTGGAAAATCCGACGGTTCCGTTCAAGCCAAATCTGCCAAAAAATGCATGAAGGACCAATACTCCATCCAAATTGTAAAAAGAAAGCCGCTGCAGGAGGCCGCCCCATACTCCTCCAAAAATCAACTATTGATGAAGCATGCGAACAAGGGTGATTCCATACTCCCCACCAATAATGCTAGACTTGTCGAGCAAAGTCACATTGGAGAAGTAAATGCCCAATAGATTCTTCAGCCTTCCCACAATTATAGCATAAAGAGGGGCCAGCAAACCCACGCTTTTGAAAATTATCCCAAGTGAGACAACGATTATGAGTAGCCTGCCACCCATAAAAACTACACTTCGAACAAATAAACTTATTCCAAACTTGCTTCCACCATGGAACCTCCTCCTCACCAAACCACTGCTGATCCAAAACACAATAACTAGCAGCAACTGAAAATATCCCTCTATTATCTCTTCCCCATGCTAGCACATCATCCCCAGGTAGAGAAGAGTAAGGACGGCTAGCGAGAATACGGGCCAGATCTGCCCTCACATCCATAGTGCCACCAGTAGGCCATTCTCAAGGATCCTTCCACTGGAGACTAACCATCTGACCAAAGGACTTAACAGTTTTGAAATCTTCCACCTTCAACCATCCAGCATCCCAAAAGCATTGAGCAAGATCTTGAAGATGTGGAAACTCACTAAGAAGAGGAGCAAAGCCATCCCAAGAATCCTGCCAAAAAAGATCCCGAGACCCAGTATAAAAAATCCAGAATAACCCCTTCTTAACCAGCTCTGCTCCCTTTTTCAAAGTATTCCAAACAAATGATCCTCGACCAGTCAAGCTGTATCGAGGAATCTCTGAACCTTCCACTCCCCTAAGATACTTGTGGGAGATAATCTTGGCCCAAGTTTGCTCCTGATTACTACACCAACACCAATACATCTTAGCAGCCAAAGCAGTCCCAGAAAGAGAGCTTAGACGAAGACCCAACCCCCCAGCTTGCCTTGGTCGACAAATAGTCTCCCATTTAACAAGACTCCATTTTGAGGAACCAAGATTGCCAGCCCATAGGAATTGCCTAGAAAGAGAATCCAGGTCATGAAGAAAACTTGCTGGAGCAATCTGAATAAGGCATCTATACACCGGTAAAGCCTGAACAACTGACTTCAAAAGTAAAACCCGACCAGCAAAAGTTAACCATCTATGAGTCCAATGACTAACTCGACTACGAAATTTGTCAAGTATGTTAGTCCAAACCGCCCTAGGTAGAGGACCAACAGAAATGGGAATCCCCAAGTATTAATGGCTATTTATGAATTTATTTCAATGCTAATAAGTACTACCATATTCATTTATAGGTAATATGTTTTAGAAAAATGCATTGGCAAATCAATTTCTTTGTATGACCAAAAAATAAAAAGAAAAATGAAATGATCCTTGTGTTTCAATTTTTTATATAATAAAATATTGTTCAATAGGTTGGAAATATGAGTCATTAAGCATGTCTAAAATACTAAAATATATGAAGGTTATATTTCAACACATCCTCAAATATATAATATCACATTTAAGATTGTTAGTGGTTAGAGCATTTAAATTTGATAAAATTTAAAGTTGTTTTCCTAGGAAATAAGATGAGCCTAAATGTGTTCTGCATTTTTATAAATTATATTGGATTTGGAAAGAAAATGATGTTGGATTGGCATGTTAGGGTAAAATAGGTAGTATATTGCATTATACTACATAGGTTATTACATCTACTTTTCTACCATAGGAGATATTTACTATTCTATGAATTACCTTCTAGTTAACTAAGGTTAATAACTAAATATCTTATGATATTTAGTTAGGTTGTTAGAATAAATCTATTATTAATCACCGTTAGCGCTTCTAATGCTAAGTGGTTAATAAACCTATTTTGTAACCTACTTAAGCTTCTAAATTGAATGCAATTTCTAATGTTCGATTGATAATTATTTTGCTTAATATTTCATGCATTTTGCTTCATTGGCATCAGAGCCAATCCCTATTTTGCTCACCCGGAGGACTGGTGATGGTCGGAGCGCCCGTAGGCCCATCACTGGCCAGGCCAACTCGACCTACCAGTGCCTAGGCACGTGCCCGTAGGATCCACCCTGGCTAGGTCAGATCGACCTGCTAGTAGCGAGGCATCCTTGGCGATCGACCAGGGCTAGCCGATCGACCTAGCCCTCATGGTCGAAGCCTGAGGTGGCTGGAGCCTCGGCTCTCGCTAATGCAGCCAGGGCCCATAGAGCCATGTGGGCCCAGGAGCCACGTGGCTTCATCACCGCTCGGGAGAGCCGAGAGGGCAGGAGCGCCCTCCCCCTCCCAGCTGGACACATGCGGGACCCAACATCAGGATTCGAGAGGGCAGGAGCACCCTTCGATCCCTGACAACCTCGAGATCCACAAGGGTAGGAGGCCCTCCGATCCCTGAATCTGACCTATCACATCGGGACACGTGGGACAGACTCAGATCGGACACGTGGTGGACAACCACTAGACTGGACCCGACATCGACCGGACACATGGTGGACAGCCACTAGACGGGACCCGACGCGATGACACAACTGGCCCCACCCCCTGGCACGATGTGGTGGCATCCAAAAGGGTGGGCATGACACATCGATTGCCCATAGGCAATCAACATTTGAGGGGAGGACTCAAGCTTATAAAGCCTTATGCATCCCAAATCGGGATGCATGTGGGATAAATCCCATAGAACAAATTAAGGGGCCGTGACCACCTTAAATACCAGCCCCGCCACCTTCGTATCAAATCGGTCGGTGGCTTGGTTGGCCAAGGCGGCCGCCTAGCACCCACGAGGGCGCGCGATCGAGTCCCGATGCCTCCAAAACCAGGTTTTTTAAAAATCTTTGGTGTTTTTCGATCAAATTTTTCATTTTTCTAAAGTTTTTAGCTATATAAAATATTTTTTTTTATTTTTTTTATAATTTAGTTAAAATTGGTTTTAAAAATTCAATTTTTAGCCAAATTGAATTTTTTTTTCCAAATTTTTTCTTAAATTATAGGAATTTGATCTTAAATAAATATTTTTGCTTTATAAAACTTAGAAAACTTGAAACAAAACACCAAATCATTTTGCCTTAAAAGTTTCATAGTCAAAATTGTGTTTTCTCTCAATTGGAGACAAAGGAGACATAGGAACCTCTTTTTTGCAAAATTTAAAACCTTCTTCAACATTTTTTTTTGCAATAAACTCCTCAGAAGTTCTATAGTTTTCTTCATTCATTTTTGGAGATATAAGACATAGAATCTCAACAATTCTATTGCAAAACAAACAGAAAGCCATGATTGAGGAAGCATAAAGGTCATCTCATTTGCAACAAAAAAAAAAAAAACTTTGCTTTTGTTTTCTCCTTCAAGAAAGGAGACATAAGACATAAAATAGCAATTTTTTTGTTGTAAAATTGAGATCTCTTAAACCAATTTTTTTTGCTCCTCATGCTAAATTGTTGAAGAAAAAAAAAACCAAAGTCGTGTGTCGACTGGTCTGGAAGCCTTTCAAACGCGGGTCGTGTGTCGACTTGTCTTGAAAGGAGTGCTCGAATTTTTTCAATTTTGTAAAAATTAAGGGGGGATAGAAGTCATATTTTTGTGATTCTATTTTTTGCAAAATTGTAAAGAAAAAGGGGGGATATTTCAAAAGCAAGAAAGGTGCATTCTCGATTGTACTCGACACCTTTTCTTAAAAATTGACTATACTAGGTGCATTTTCGGTTGTATCCGACACCTATAGTGATAATAATTTGGGTTGCTCTCTTGTTTTGATTATTGCACTAACAATAATGTTTTTTTTGTGTGTGCAATTAAACAATCATATAAAACATTGAAGGAGCATTTCACAAAACCCAAATTTCACTACAATCGTGCTACACCTTGCACAGGTTAAACAAAGTCAATTTTTTTTACTCCTCACCAAAGGTCAAAATCCAAACACCTTGATTCACTCTCTTTGTTTGGCTTAATTTCCTCAAAATTTCCATCCTTCTTGAAGGGTGTTAAGGCAGGTGCCATTAAATATCCTAGAGAGCAAAATCAGAAGTCTTTCAAAACCTACCCCTTTAATTTGCTCTATTTTGTTTGGCTTAATTTCCTCAAAATTTTCATCCCTTGTTAAGGGTGTTAAGGCAGGTGTCATTAAATATCTTATAGAGCAAATTAAAATCTTCCATATACTCTTTTGAGGGTATACTGCAAGATAAAGTCATCTTAGTCATATCAATTTGAAACCTTCACCATGGCCATGATCAACAAGTATCTCAATGAGAGCCAACTGCTCAAAGGTTCAAATTATTCTGCCTAGAAAACTAAGATGAAAGCCATTTTAACTGTAGAGGAGATGTGGGGAATAGTGGATGGCACTGATTCTAGACCCACATCAGCAGGAGCAGATCAGACAACTTATGATAAAAAGGATAAAAGACTTTCCTTATTGATCTTGCTAGCTATTACCGATGACATACAACCTCATATAAGTGAAGCTAAAAATGGTAAGGAGGCATGGAATGCCTTAGCAACCATTTTTGAAGGAAAGAATCAATCAACAATTCTTAACCTTCAAACACAACTTCATACTCTTCATATGAAATCTGGAGAGACAGTAGAGCTATTCCTCTGCAGAGTCACAGATATAAAAACAAAATTGCAAGCCTTAGGAGAAAAAGTGGAAGACAATGTCCTGACCTCAATCATTTTAAGGGCTCTTCTAGACTCCTATAGAATGTTGATCACTTCACTACAAGTCTCTGGGAGGACAGTGACTTTTGTAGAGTTGGTAAATTTACTTCAAACTGAAGAAGCTAATCAACTCCAAAGAGATGAGGCATCCAACAATGCACTTTTCTCAAACAAGCAAAGTGGAAAGAAAAAGTGGAATCAATAGAAAGGATCTTCTTCTAACAAAGACAAGGGTAAAGGCAAAGAGATTAAGAAGAAGAAGCAGTATTGTAAAATTTGTGATAAAGACACTCATGAAACCAAAATATGTTGGTTTAAGAACAAACCACCCAATGAACAAGGTCAAAATAAGGGCAAAGGTAAACCAAAGAACAAGAATAAACAACAACAGGGACACATTGCCGCTGAAGATTCTAGTTCAGACTCTGAACGAGCACACAAAGTGCTCATGACACATACATAATCCTCTCACAAGGATACTGTTTGGTACATAGATTCAGGCGCTAGTAAACATATGACTGGCGATAAGTCCTGGTTTGAGACATTTGAGGCTCGAGAAGGTAGACCGATAACCATTGCTGATGATCAGACCTATCGAGTTCAGGGAGAAGGAAGTGTTTTTGTCTCCCTTCCAGATGGAGAATGTAAGATTCAAAAAGTTCTTTATGTACCAGGATTGAAAAATAATCTCTTGTCAGTTCCACAAATCCTGGACAATAACATGAATGTCAATTTCAAAGTGGACAAAGAAAAGAAATGTTGCTTTATCACTCAGAAAGGAAAACAGATAGCAACAGGTTCATACAAACATGGTTTGTTTATCTTAGATGCAATTACCTCTACACATACTGCAATGGCAATAACCACAAAAGAGGCCACTTCTCTATGGCATAAGATATTTGGGCATCTAAGTTCAGGGTATTTACTAGAACTCAGTAAATATCAAATGGTGAAAGGACTGCCTACTCTTTCATCTACTTTTCTAGTGTGCTCAGATTGCTTGTTAGGAAAGCAACATAGAGTACCTTTTGAACCTAGCTCCTTTCGAGCTAAGGTACCTTTGGAGTTAGTTCACATAGATTTGTGTGGTCCTATGTCTACTAGTTGTGGAGGAAAAAGGTATTTTCAATTGTTTGTAGATGATCACTCACGAAAAATGTGGGTCTTCTTCTTGCAGTTGAAGTCTGAAGCATTTGACTATTTTCAACAGTTCAAGAAGCTAGTTGAGAAAGAATCAGGATGTTTCATAAAGACCCTCCATTCAGATCGAGGGGGGGAATACACATCAAAATAATTTTCCTCATTTTTATAGAAACATGGGATAAAAATACAGTTAACAACAACCTATTCTCCTCAGTCAAATGGAGTTGTTGAGAGAAGAAATCATTCCATTATGGAAATGGTTCGATGTATGCTTAAGGGAGCCAATATTGAGCACATTTACTGGGTTGAAGCTGTAACAACTACAGTATATCTTCTAAATAGGGCACCCACATGGGCTCTTGAAGGTATGACTCCTCAGGAAGCATGGAGTGGAAGGAAACCCTCCATATCTCATCTACGAGTATTTGGGTGTAAGGCTTTTATGCATATACCTAAGGAGAAAAGAAAGAAGTTAGATGAGAAGACCCTACAGTGTGTTTTTCTTGGATATGATGAATTCTCAAAAGGCTATCGGTTGATAGATCCATTCACCAAGAAAATACATGTTAGTAGAGATGTAGTGTTTGATGAAGCTTTCACATCTAACACTACATCAGTATACCTGGAAGATGAGGAGCAACAGCCACAGACTCCTCCACAATAGAAAAAGCCTCCAAAATGGTATACAAGTACTATGAGAGATTCCAAACTCACTTCACCACCAGATCTCACTCTCAATCATCCAAAGACATGAAGCATGTCTCGACAGAGAACGACAAAAGCATCTACTTCAGTTGATGATCTTTGTGCAGATTTTCAAGAGCTTTCTGTTGATAGAGATTTAGAAAGTGGAAATGATATGGAAATTGATGAGGAGAGGGTTTACATGTCTTCATATGATGAAAATGAACCTTCTATAGTTGATGAAGCACTTAGTCAGCCTCAGTGGAAGGCAGCTATGGATGTTGAACATAAATCCCTCATTAAAAACAAAACATGGAAGATGGTCGATTTGCCTAAAGGAAAGAAGCCCATAGGCTGCAAATGGGTTTACAAAGTCAAATATAAGGCAGATGGTACCATAGACAAGCATAAGGCCCATCTTGTGGCAAAGGGCTATGCTCAAAAGGAAGGCCTTGATTATGAGGAAACCTTTGCACCCACTGCAAGGATGACCACCATTCGAGTTCTTTGTGCTATGGCAGCACAATTCGGATGGAAATTACATCAGATGGATGTAAAAAGTGCCTTTCTAAATGGTGACTTAAAAGAAGAGGTATACATGACTCAACCTCCAGGATTTTTTGAGGAAGGCCATGAGCAATAGGTTTGCAAGTTGGTCAAATCATTATACGGGCTAAAACAAGCCCCAAGAGCATGGTACATCAAAATGGATAGTCACCTCCTATAGCACGGTTTCAAGAGAAGTCCATCTGATGCAAATATCTATATCAAGAACACAGGTTCTGAAATAGTGATTCTTGTATTATATGTAGATGATCTGATCATCATTGGCAATTCAGAGAAATTGATCAACGTCGTGAAAGATGACTTGAAAGAGTCATTTGATATGACAGATCTAGGACTTCTCCACTACTGTCTTGGTCTTGAGATAGAACAAAAAAAGAATCATCTTAGGGTGACTCAGAAAAAGTATGCCAAGACTTTAGTAGAAAAATATCGTATGACTGATTGTAAGCCCAAAGCAACATCGATGGAATCAGGGCTTCAGTTATCATGGTATGATGACTCACCATAGGTAGATGGCACGCTATATAGATAGATGATTGGAAGCCTCATCTATCTGACCAATACTAGACCAGACATTACTTATGTTGTAAACTATCTTTCTCGGTTCATGCAGGAACCAAAGGTCTCTCACTGGAAAGTAGCTAAGTGTGTTCTTCACTACATTCAGGGTAGTGTAGAATATGGTCTAGAGTATAAGAAGAATAACTCATTCTTCTTACAGAGTTATACTGACTCTGACTATGCTGGATCCTTAGATGATAGAAAATCAACTTCAGGATATGTATTTCATCTTGGATCTGGTCCTGTCTCATGGCATAGTAAAAAGCAATAGGTGGTTGCTTTATCTTCAATAGAGGCAGAGTATCACGTTGCACGTGGAGCTGTGTGTGAAGCGATATGGTTAAGTCACATCTTGGCTACCATGGGCCTACCAAAGAAACTTCCTATTCACATGTTTTGCGACAACTCAGGTGTTTTGAACTTGGTCAAGAATCCAGTCCATCATGAACGCACAAAGCATATTGACACGGATTGTCATTTCATTCGTGATGAAGTTCCTAAACACAGGATCAAGCTCCAATACATTCCCACCGATGAACAAGTTGCTGACATCTTCACAAAGGCTCTTGGACGTGTCAAATTTGAATTGTTCCGAAGTAGACTTTGTATATCAAAGTAATGTAATAAAGGGGGGATGTTAGGGTAAAATAGGTAGTATATTGCATTATACTACATAGGTTATTACATCTACTTTTCTACCATAGGAGATATTTACTATTCTATGAATTACCTTCTAGTTAACTAAGGTTAATAACTAAATATCTTATGATATTTAGTTAGGTTGTTAGAATAAATCTATTATTAATCACCGTTAGCGCTTCTAATGCTAAGTGGTTAATAAACCTATTTTGTAACCTACTTAAGCTTCTAAATTGAATGCAATTTCTAATGTTCGATTGATAATTATTTTGCTTAATATTTCATGCATTTTGCTTCATGACATACATGTTAAATTCAATATGTATGAATTTGTGATTATGCAAAAATATGGTCGAAGACATTCTAGGATTAAGAAACTAATTTTAGAAAGTATGATAATTCAAAGGTATAAAGGTTATATGTATGAATTAAAATTATTAAGAAAATAATCCTTATCTATACATTTATTTGCATGGACCTTCATATTAGAAATTTTTAAATTCATCAAGAAATGTATTAGATAGTTGATTAGTAAAGATAATTCTACTAATTTTAGCTTAATACTTGACTATCCTCTTATTATTATTCATTTTGACAACCAGTGGTTCAAGCCTCATTGGCATGTGAAGGTTCAAAATTCAAATATAAGGTTAATATAAGCAACATTTATATAATTTATACTCCTATTAACAACCTATTTAATAGGGACAATCTTAAAGAAGTAACAAATGAGACATAAATTTTTTTTTTTAGGAAATCTATTTCCTCCTTTTTTGGGAAGGATGAGTTAGTTTAGAATTTATCAAAATAAGTTCGATACTATATCATGTCAGGATAATGCTTCATAATCATCAAAATTTTACACTCCCATGGATTTCTATTATAACAATGTTTGGTCACTTAAGGTTGTTCCTAAGGATTCAACATTCATTTTGTGAGTATTCCAAAGAAATAAAATGTGTAAAATTTAGTAGATAAAAGTATATTATAAGCCTTTTATATGTGCTTATGTAATAATAATCTATAAAAATAATATTTACTTATTCACTATTAATCGCATCCACCATTTTGAGCTACTTTTAAAAAAATTAAGATCTATTGGATTTGCTCTGTCAACATTAGAAAAGTTGATGAAATATCAAATTTATTATTTAGCAAACTAAACACACAACTAGTTTGTGGATGACACTATACTTCTTGGTAAAGCCATGTTGAAGGAAGCTAAAGCTCTAAAAAAACCCTAAATAGATATGAAAGGGCATCCTCTCATAATATCAACTTTAAAAAAACTAAAGTTTACTTTCTCAACACACCTCCCTTGAGACAAATCAAGATAAAGGCAATAGTAGAATGTGAAATAGAGGAGATACCCTCATATCTTGGCATACCCTTATTATCTAGCCAAATAAATCCAATCCACTTGAACCATGTTATTTATAATCTCAATAAGAAGCTAACAGACTAGAAAGGCAACCTTCAACCTTTTTATGGTGCATCTAGATTGAAATACATAAGATAATCTTTAAAGATAAATTTAAGAATATGACTATTATCTTCAGTTAGCACCTAGTGAGGATAGAGGAGACTCTCTAGCTTAGGGGAATCATCCACCACTCCTTTAAACACCCTCAAGTAGCATAATATTTAATGCCTAGTAGATTCTAACTCTATTTTGGCCCTCCTTGGAGCTATCCAATAGTAGATCCACCAACATGTGTCCTATCACTAGGTATTAGGTAATATAGATCTCTTGTGTTTGGATAGAATATCAAGACCCAAATATCAATGAGGAAGATACAAATACCATAGTCAACTGATGAAAATTCCTAATGAGATCAACTTTAGTAAACTTTTCGAGAAATACCCCCTAGTCAATAAAGGAAAGTAAAGTTTTTAGTGGGACAATGAGAGCTAAATATCAATGCATAGTTGGTTTTGTTTTTTAAAAAGCTCAATATTTCATTGTAATAGGGTGAGGAGCCTTTTCAAAACACTTTTCTCTAATCACCAACAAAAATAATTATTTCAAAGTTAATGCACTAGGAAATCTATCAAGGACTGATACTAACTTTGTTTATTGGAATCTATGACTTGAAATGAATAATTTAGTTTTAAAGTATAGATGTTAAATCATATACAATTTTAAAATCATATTGTTTCCTCTCTTATAAAATGTTGACTACCGCAATGATTATCATAAGAAGCCTCAAGTGTGGGAAAATATATACTAGCCTCATACCTATAGGAATATACAAGGAAGGGTAATCCATAACAATATAATTAATTAAATAGGGATCCACTTATCTATGATAAAATACAAATTCTAAAATCTTGGTTCATTAAGCTTAATTTTGATGGATTTTTTAAAGGAAAACTTAATAGAGCTAAAAGATGTGGTATTTCCTTGAAATAATAAAGGAAAACTTTTTCATATTTACTCATAATTATTTGAACTTCAAGAAAAAACTATGAAAAGGCTAGGTTACATTTTACAAAGAACAATATTGCAATTTAAGAAGGGTATAATTTTAATTGATGTGGATTTATAAATCATTATTAATGTAGTAAGAAAAAATGGATGTCTACATTGGATCAACAATGGGAATAATTTTGATATCCATCATCTATTGATGGAGAAAATACCTTATAAATTTTATCTCATACATAGAAAAAAGGAAAGTGGGATGATAAATAATATAGCTAAACATTATGTTGATATCTACTTTGTTGAAATACAAGTTTAAAAAGGTAACTAGCCAAGAATTATTATATATTTTAATAAAAATGATATGAATAATTTGATAGAGGAAACATATATTCTATCTTTCAATTAAAATGATATCAATAATTTGATAGAATAATTATAATTTTTTGAGAGAGATGATGAATATTTTGGAACATATATTAAATATGGTCTAATTGGCATAATAGTAGTGTAGACACCTATAAAAAATCAAATTAACATTTGTCTAAGGTCAATAACCACTAATAATTCAAAGATCCCAATTAATATAAATCTTTGGAATACAACCTTAGAAACATCAAAACACCCCTGCTAGCCATTTTTTCCCACTAAGCCCCATCCTATGCGTAGCCCATAGTCACCACACGACTATCCCATTCTCTTATATTTTCAAATTTCCCTAGTCTACCCTTTGAATTTAGCATAGGTCTACCTCACCCTAGCCTAGCTATCCCCTATTCTCCATATCCTCATGTATCTACACAACCCCTCTTGCTCTTTAATGTATTTGGGTGGGGTGAGTTCTCTCCTCACCTAAAGGTATTAATGAGGTGCATATAGCACTTGAATGGGTTGAGGAATCTCCTCACCCATTGATATTAATGAGGTATTGTGCACACCATACCCATTTTACTTCCCTCATCCAAGCCACTTGGTTTCCATGTCACATCCACTCCCCACTCCCCCTCCCTTGGAAAATTATATAAATATCCCCATATTTCCATCATTTGTAAAGAGAGTGTGAGATTGCATATTAAAATTTTACCAAAATTTTATTAGAATCCTCTTGTATGCACAACACTTGCTTACATATCAACCATGGATAACATTGCATACCTCCATTTACATGCATATGTTTTGTAAAACTGGTCAAATGTGGAAGCTCTAGGTGACTCCAAACTCATACTAGAGGATTCCAACATCATACTTAAGGATCCTTTAATATATCATTGGATTTTTAATAGAATAGGCTCAACCACCTATCCCTATGCAGTTCATAGTTAGGACCGCTCAACCTCATACGGGTACCCTCTCAAGACTAGTCATAGTTATACATTTGGTATATAATAGCCTATAGAACCTCATCCTAAAGTTTTAATTGCATGCTAAGTAGCACATGCTCAATAACCTACCCCTGGGTGGTTCACAGTCCCGACTACCCACCCCTATGTGGTTAACCATCCAATACTAGACACAATTAGATATCTATTAATAGATAGTTGATAGAGGTGAGCAAGGTAAATTTTCTATGTTTTGTCTCATTTTGAGCTATGCTAATGATTTAATCCAAGTTTTAGTTTATTTTGTGTATCTTATAGAAACTTGGGTCCAACCTAGGTGGACCCAAGAGGTACTACTAATTACTAATTTGTTTGTATGTAAGGATTTTGGAGACTCATTCAACCAAGGGTGGTCATCAAGTACAAAAACTCACCCACACATTAAGGTGGTCTAGAAGAATTTTACTGCCATTACGTTTGTATTTTTAAAGGGTATACACCATCTTGCAAACCCATTTTTTAGCCCATGGGGTATTGTAAAATCATGTACTATAACATATTTTGTAATGAATAAATTGAGCATTTTCTATTCCACATTTTGGCAATCATGATGGAACCTTCTAATCTTTGATCACACATGGCATTTTATTTTTGTAGGATTGTAGAAGATATTGTTCATATCATAATTTACTTCTATAACATGATTTATATGTTATTTTTATCTTTTAAAAATCTTTCTCATGCTTTTTATCTTTTGTTTGTATTTTTAGGTAGAAAATTGTCTCAAGATTATCCAAAATTTCCCAAAAACTATGCAATATCCTATCCAAATGGGGGCCCATATAGGCTGAAAAAACACACGCTTATACTAAGAGGGGGGTGAATAGTATAAGATAAAAATTTTCTCTTTTCTTTCCAAAGTAATAACTTGAAATAATATCAATGCAATAATAAATCAATGCACATAACACCATACACACAAGAGACAAGGATTTATGTGGAAACACCCTTTCGGGAGAAAACCATGACAAAATATTGCTTTTATTTTCTTCAATAAAATTTGTGGGCACCAACCCACAAGAGACAAAAACATCCTCTTACAATTTCATGGGCACAAACCCACATGAGACACCAATCCCCTTGTGCAATTTCATGGGCACAAACCCACAGGAGACACAAATATCCTTGTTCAAGTTCGTGGGTATCAACCCATAGGAGATACCAATCTCCTTATTAAAGTTTATGGGTACCAACCCACAGGAGACACCGATATCCTTTTATAATAGTGCAGTCACCAACCTACGGGAGACACCAATATCCTTGAGGCAACAACCTCTGATCTGAAGGCACCAACCTTGATCAACAAATAGAGAATGATATATTGGTTTTGGAAGCTTCAAATGGCCAAAATGTACTTCACATTCATTAAGTCTGTTGCTTCCACATGTCTCACATTTATTACATTTTAAAAGTATCCCAAGTCTATAACTAGATAACTTGTGTGTTGAATTGGAGATGCCAATACCTTGCTATCACTCTTTTATACTTCGACGTTATGAAGCACTTCTCAAGCTCTTAAAATTCTGAATTTCAACCTTCTATGCTTGCTAGTGTTAGGACCCTCCTAACATGTCCTAATACTTATATTATTTATTAATTATATTCAAGGGTCACAACCCTTCACTCTTACAACTATTAGACTAGGTATTTAAATGCAATCCAAATAGGATAATAAGGCATCATCGAACAAATATATTACTTAAATCTATTGTGGGTTTCTACCTTACAATCAAAGGTGATTCAATATATAAAAAATGATTCTTCCTTCCGCACTATTTAGTTTCATACCATCTGGATCAGAGCTAGATCAAGGAGCAAATTCACCATCATAATTTTTTTTCCCCATCGCATATTCCAGCCTAGTCCATTCTGTTTTATCACTTCCCTGCGGATCGTGGAAAATAGAATCGAAGTAGCATACGCTTGAAATTATTCACCGGTGGTGTCGTGAAGAAAATTTTGGTGAAAAACAATATATTACCTTATAAACCAAGTTTTATATACTCCAGCATCAAAAATAAAAATCGTGGGGAGCGTCAATAGTTTCGACGTCCGAAACGCAAAGGAAGAAAAATAATTTTTTTTTTTTTTTAGGGACTAAAATCCCACATTCCCTGTGCTACAACCTTGTAGCACTTTATAGGCACCAAAAGGCACAAGGAAGAACGTGACTGTGGTCATGCCTTCCTGTACCTCGTGCAAACCAACTGCTACCAGACTTCCTCAAAATTTGCATCGTCTGACTCCTCGTGTTCCTAGCTACCACCCCTGTGCCTCGCTAGCTTGCTGTCGCCCTCTATCAGTCCCTAATGTCATGTGCTCTGTCAGTCCCAGCTATTGTGTTAGTGCTCTATTAGTCCCAATTGTTGCCCTCTGTCAGTCCCTGCTATCACATGCTTTGTCTGTCTTGGCTGTCACGTTTCATGCTCTATCAGTCCTAGTCAGTATTGATTGTCACCCTCTGTCAGTACTTACTATTGCATGCTCTGTCAGTCCCAGCTATCACATTTTGTGCTTTGTTAGTCTTGGTTGTCACATTTCTGTCAGTCTCGACTATCACATTTCATGCTCTATCAATACCAATTGTCGTGTTTCATGCTCTACCAGCTGTTGTGTCCTATTTATCGCCTAAACACCCGCCTGCCAACCACCGTGAGCTCTCAGGGACCAAAATAAAAAGTTGATAGGGCATTGCCCACCAAATTTTTGACAAAAATTGCTAAAACAACTTATAAAGTTGTTAAAACAATTTTTTTTTCTTGCTCACCTGGTACAAAGTCATATTGAGCGTTACCTACACCAACTGCAATGGCTGAAGGACGACGATCTCTAGATTCCATCCATGAGAAACATGAAAGGCTCACTGAAGAAGTTAAACAGGAAAGAGAGGAGAATACCCATAACACAAGAGAACTCTTCAAAAAAATATTTGCAATGGATGTTAAACTTGATGCCATCAGTCAAAATTAGGCAACAACACATGAAAATTCAACCAACAATGGGTCATCAAACCAAGCAATGTTAGGAGGTCCACAAACTTCTATTCTACCACGGACGACCAAATTAGAATTCCCTAAATTTGAAGGAGGAGACCCTACAAACTGGATCTACCGAGCAGAGCAATATTTCTCACTAAATCAAATTCTGGAAATGCAAAAAGTGCATATCGTCTCCTTTCACTTGGAAAACGATGCCATCCAATGGTACCAATGGTTCGAGAAAACTAATGGCACTCCGACGTGGTCAACCTTTACACATAATCTATTAGTGCGATTTGGCCCTAGCAAGTTTCAAAGCTTTACAGGGGCCCTCACTAAATTATGCCAAACCACTTCGGTAAGCGAATACCAAGCAGAATTTGAAAGGCTAGCTAATCGAACATCCGGATTAGATGCTGCCTTCTTTCAAGAATTTTTTGTCAATAGATTAAAAGAAGAAATTTGAATTAAGGTGCAAATGTATAACCCTACAAACATGTTAGAGACCATCAGCTTGGAAAAATTAGCGAAGGAAATCAAGGCACAAAATCAGTTCACAAAACCAACTTGGGGGAAACCATCAAAAAATTATACCAACCCTAAACCAATGCAAAATGGATGAACCCAAAACTCCTACACAACCCCCAAAATTAACCCCACTCTACCAATTAAGTGTCTGAGTTTCGAGGAAATGAAGGAAAGACAAGCTAAGGGTCTTTGCTACCATTGCGATGAGAAATTTGACAGAAATCATAAATGTGCCTCATGGAAATTATATATTCTAGATGCCATAGAGGAAGGGAATTCTACTGAAGAGGAACCTAAACTCGAAGTAGAGGTATTATCCAACACACTTGAAAGTGACAAAGAAAATGCACCAAAGGTTTCCTTCAATGCCCTTGCCAAATTTTTTGCCCCTCAAACAATGCGAGTTAAAGGGTATTTTAAGAAACAAAACCTTACCGTGCTCCTAGATTCTGGTAGCACGCAAAATTTTATCAACCAAAGGTGGCTAAACAATCAAATTTTTTTATATACCCTTGCAATAACTTCAAAGTGATGATTGGAAACGGTGGAAAAATTACATGCAAAGGAAAATGCAAAAATATAAAACTAACTATGGGGGTTTATAACATGAAAGGCGACATGTACGTCCTACCCCTAGGTGGGTGCGACATTGTACTAGGCGTACAATGGTTACAAACCTTGGGCGTAGTCCAATGGGAATTTTATGAACTATGGATGAAATTCACAGCAAATAACCAAACCTATTTTATCCAAGGCCTAAAATCAGGACCTTCCCAAATCGTCAGCTCACATAGAATGGAGAAAATTATCCAAAAAGGAAACAAAGTAAGGCGGTGGAAACGTAACTTGCTAATCGAGATGACATACTACAGATCCTAAAAGAGAACCTACACACCGCCCAACATCGCATGAAGCAGCAAGCCAATCAACATAGAAGCGAACATAGTTTCCACGAGGGTAATATGGTTTTCTTACGTCTCCAACATTACCGTCAATCCTCTCTTAAGAAAAAAGGTTCTCAAAAGTTAGCACCCAAATTTTACGGGCCATATAAAGTTCTCCAATGTATTGGGACCGTTGCTTACAAACTTGAGATTCCTCCCTCTTCCAAAATTCACCCCATATTTCATGTATCTTGCCTTAAGCTCGCAGTTGGAGCCCATATCATGACACAAACCACTCTCCCTAAATTTTTTGACGAAGGAGTACTTTTAGTCAAACCAGAAGCTATCTTGGATCGTCGCTCTCATCACCTTCATACTCGCGATATCATAGAAGTTTTAATCCATTGGAAAGATCTACCTTTAGAAGATGCGACGTGGGAAAATCTTCAAGATATCCAGCAGCAATTTCCAAATTTCTAGCTTTGAGGACCAAGCTCCTTTAAGGGGGGTGGCATATTAGGACCATCCTAACATGTCTTAATACTTATATTATTTATTAATTATATTCAAGGGTCACAACCCTTCAATATTACAACTATTAGACTAGGTATTTAAATGCAATCCAAATAGGATAATAAGGCATCATCGAACAAATATATTACTTAAATCTATTGTGGGTTTATACCTGTTGAGTGGTATTTTCACCCAATTGTGAAAGTACACTCTCCTTTAGGATTTGGGTTCCAAATACCATCTTGCAAAGAAGTTAAACAAAGAACTTCTCCAAGGTCTCCGTTGTATTAGCATTTGCATATGTGTATTAATAATCCCAAATAAAGATATTCAATTTAAATGCTTGGAACACCTTAGTGATTGCAAGTAACTGTAAACAAGGGGAAATGTTGGTTTATTTCACCATGAAAATTTCATGATTGTTCATTGTTTTTTCTGGATTTTGAAATTTTCTAAATGTTTATTTTAATGCTTGAAACTTTAAAATAAGTTAAAATTTCTGGAAAAAAATAAAATGTAGAAAATGAAAAGTGAAATGCAGAAAACTGAAAATAAAATGCATTCAGTATGATGCTATCCTATTTCGACAAAACCGAAGATGTGAGGTTTTCATGCATGCAACCTAACCTATTGTACCTATAAAACAAGCATAATCCAGATAAGCTAAGTGCTAGTTCCTAGGGTTTTAACTGAGGTTTTTTAGATTTAAAAATTCACATGAAGCAACCAAGAGAACTTGCATAAACTCCATTTACAAGCCCAAAATTTGAAAAGGGGAAAAATAGACATTTAATATTGCATGCATAAAATGACTCCTTTCTTGTCCATACGATGCAACTTTCTGAAATTTTCTGTATTAAAAATTTGTCATTTTACAATAATAGAAATTTCTGGTTTTCCCAAACCAATCCATGGAAGAAAAACGACTCAAACAAGTCCAGAATGGCCTCATCACCTTCAAATCTGCAACTCTACTCACGATAATTTGCAACCCATGTCCATGAAGAAGAAAAACTAGTCTACAGAAGAAAAACAACCCAAATAGGTCCAGAATGACTATCTTGCCTTCAAACCTGCAATGCTACTTGCAGTAGTTTCCCCCCTCTTTCTGGCCTCTTTGAAGGGTGTATTTAAAATTTTAAAACAAAATTGTTTCTCCTTCCATGACGGTTCGTTTCATTTGCCAATGGTTGTTTGTTTCATCTTCCCTACATGCGTGTGCTTCAACTTCCAAGAAATTTTTCGTTTCTATTTTGTGGCCCTTCATTTCATTTTCTCCACATGGTCTTGCGTCCATTTCCTTTCGTGTGTAACGACCATCTTAAATGATTTACAATATTTAAAGATTCCTTATGTAATGTTTTGTCTTATTTACTGGATTTTTTCCTTATGTCCATGTCACTATGCAGGTCTGTTACCTTGGCGAAAATGGAACATGTCGCGATATCGCGACGCTTCTTGTTTCTTTGTTTGCCTGCCCCTTTTGAATCACAAAAATGTAACATGTCGCGATATCGCAACACTTTTGGCCCCTTCTGTATTTTGTTGCTTTTAGCCATGAAAATGTAACATGTCACGATATCACGACACTTTTTCCTCCTTTGACCGTGACGATGCAACATGTCGCGATATCACGACACTTTTTCTCTTTTGGCCATGATGATGCAACATGTCGCGATATCACAACACTTTTTCTTTCTTTTGTTCTAGCCATGAAAATGCAACATGTCGCGATATCGTGACACTTTTTATTTCTTCTTTTTTGATCACGAAAATGCAACATGTCGCGATATCGCAACACTTTTTCTTTCTTCTGTTTTGGTCGCAAAAATGCAACATGTCGCGATATCATGACACTTTTTCTCTTTTGGCCGCAATGGTGCAACATGTCGTGATATCATGACACTTTTTCTCTTTTGGCCGCGATGGTGCAACATGTCGCGATATCGCGACACTTTTTCTATTTTAGCCGTGATGGTGCAACATGTCATGATATCGTGACACATTTTTTCTTTTGGCCATGATGGTGCAACATGTCGCGATATCACGACACTTTTTCTATTTTGGCCACGATGGTGCAACATGTCGCGATATCGTGACACTTTTTCTTTTTGCTACGATGGTGCAACATGTCACGATATCGTGACACTTTTTCTCTTTTTGCTACGATGGTGCAACATGTCACGATATCGCAACACTTTTTCTCTTTTGGCCTCTCCCTTTGCTTTGGACCACGAAAATGCAACATGTCACGATATCGCGACACTTTTTCTCCTTGTGGTGTTTTTATTTTTCATTGATCTTTAGCATATGGGCCACTTCGGTCTTCTTGGAAAACATGCAAAAAAGGTGGGTCCCCAATTTTGGGGTATGTTGTGGATCAACCACAACAAATGGTGACTCTACTGGGAAATGCTCTTGAGCATTTCGATGAGAACTCAACCTAAAAAACACATAGACTCAAATACAAGCGTCAGAAAATATCCCAAGAATGAAACTAGATGAGAAATACATGAAGCATTAGAATTATTAAACATCAGCTCGGTGTGTGCAATGTGCTTCATTCCCTATTGTTTGAAACTCATTCAACTTTCCATTGTCAATTTCACTTATTATTCGTATGCCAGGCTATGAATGATTTGTGCAGGATTTGATGTATGACCACTATGTTAAAGATATAACAACCTGCTTTGCAAAAGCTCAGACTTTCTAGCATCATGAATAAACATATTAAACTGTCAAACCCTCTTAGGACCAAACATATGTATACTGAATTAATTTACTAGATCCCAAAGTTGGTTATGTGTCACCACCATCTTGAACCCATATGCAGGTGTAAGTGAAATTAGAGCTTTAGGGAATAGGATTCCAAACCTAAACGAGATGGGAATTTAATCCTATCCTTACTACTTTGATCCGGAGTTCATTACCTCATCTTGAACAAAATGATTTAACCTGTTATGGATGAAATTGTCAGGCTAGCCTATCTGTTTGAGCAGTTAGTGGTCTTTCTTTTAGACAAGACATGTTGCCATGCATGAGCATACTCCACTGCCAGCCAAGCGTCTATAGCCCCGATGGAGATTAACCACATAATCCATCGTTTGGCTTTACTTTGATTTCTTGGACCTTGGGGATGACTACCCATCCTTGCAAGGGACATGTAGTATGATCCTTCCAATCCAATATTAATAAAGAAATGAAAAATATTTTCTTTTGAATTTCAATTTCTTGAGTGGGCAAAATAGAAGCTTTGGGGAATTAGATTCTCAACCTAAGCGAGATGAGAATTAGACCCTATCCTTACTACTCCATGAAGGTCAAATCAGAGCTTTGGGGAGTTGGATCCTCAACCTAAGTTTGATGAGGATTTAACCCTATCCTTACTACTCTAATTTTAGGCTTTAAGCACTTATGGGAGTGGTAAAAACCACTGTTTTAAGGATTATGTTGCATGATAGGACAGACACGAAATACTCCTTTCACCTCACCTTTTCTTCCAAGTACGGTTTTGACCATTTTGCTCAAGACCCTATTTAATATGTGTAGAACGTGCTTGGTTCAAGATAGTTCGGGCATCAGTTCCCAACCTTAGGATCCTTTTAATATATGTTATGTAATAACCCTAAGAGGATTCGACACCTTTTCAATGATTGTATATGAAATGAAGATGCAACTGAGATGAAATGTATGTGCATGTGGAATGTAACATGAGATATGAATGCATTGCTCATTTTGAAATGAGGATGGAGTATACCACCTACTTTGCCATAATTTATAAAACTGACAACTTTATGCATCACAAGTTCCAAACGATATTATTTAATGTGTTTGCGATACTCGTGGAGCTTTCTGCAATACAATTCCGATGTTTCATATTCTCCTAGTCTTAGTCAACATTCATAAGGACATAAGTTGACAAACCAAAAGTGTCCAAAGGACCAACACACAAAACTTAAAACCAAAATGAGATCTAATCCAAAACCAAAACATGAAAACCAAAAGTATATACAAATGTACAAAAAGTTTGGATTATCATTTTCCCGGATCCCAAACCTGATTAGAATTCTTTAAAAGACATATGACGTGATACACATACCAAGTTTTGCAGGAATCCAAAAAAAACAAGATAAAACCAAAAAAAGAAACAAACTTCCACTTGCCCCTCTCACCATACCAATTTGATTTAGTTTCATTAATAATCCTATGGTGGAGTTTCAAATTTTTAAATTGATTAGACAATGATTGATATTCAATTCCTTTATGTCTATTATTTAAGATGTTCATTATGCACTTTGATTCATGGTGTATAAATAAGCTTTCATTTCATTCAATAAATCCATAACATTAATAATATTTGAATCAAAACATTCATTAGGCAAACCCTCATTCGAATTTTGCATGGTGAAACCAAAACAGTGAGATTTTACCTTTGGCATGTTTTCATTTGACCTTACTTGAAGAGGATTTGAAAATTCCTTTTTTCTCTCATGACATTCATCATCCTATAGCACTTGTTCTTTCTCCATGACTTTTTTATCAAAGGCACCAAACTTAGGTACCCAATTGAAAATATGCCCATCCCTTTCAAACCATAAGTCTTGTCTATCTAGGGGTGGGTTAACTAACACATTTCCATGATCAATCACTTGGGTTGTTTTGGGTAACGTGAGATTTTCAATTGGATCATCAATGATATCAAACCCAAATGATTCAGGTTTTGTAATTTCCTCATTTTGAAATGGCATAATCATTGTAGCACAAGTAAGTGGATCAAGATTTTCAATTTCTTTTCCTTCAAAGGAATCTAAAGCAAGTGACTCTCTTTCTTGATTCATGGTTGTAGAATCCTTATCATGTTCCAAAATTTGATGAGATTTGAATTCCTCTTCCAAAAATTTCTCAAATTGTACAGGATTTATAGTATCCTCATGTGAGGAAGTAATTGAGTTATCCTGCATATTAATTGACACAACAAATTTGTTAGAAGATTCAGATTGATAATATTCTTCCCATTTCTTCCACGAATCATAGTAATCATCTTCCAAGTTCAAGTTGTGACATTCAAGTACTTCTTCTTCACATTCTGATTCATCAACATGTTTCTTATCCAATTCATATTCACCTTCCTTAGATGGTTCAGTTATTTCCAAAAGTGGGTTATCTCTTGAATTCAAATTGGTAAAGCTATCATAATCCAAATTTGTAACCCATGATTCAACTTTATCACAATTTGGAAGGTGTGGATCCTCTTGGTCATCACTTTCTTGACGATATAGAGTTTCCACCACCAAAATGTTGTCCTCTCCTTGTTGATGTTGGGGTGGACCCTTATTTGGCACAAGTTCCAAATCATCCACTTGAGCTTGGAGACAATGGGTATACCTAGCAATTTCGGGACAATTCCTTTCATTATGCTCCTTTGTATTATGCAATCTACACCCCTTTTCCCATGCAAAATAAAAAATATTAAGAATGGAACTAGAGTGACTTGGTCCTATAGAAGTATCTATCTGATTAGCAATAGGGGAAGGCACACCCCCATTGTTTGGCTTCGTATTCCACTATCTCCCTCTATTGTTGAAGTTTTGATTTGGGTGAGGGGAATGGGATTCATACTTTTGTTTTTGAGCCAAATCATTACTCAATTTGTGAAACATATTTTTGATTTCTTCAACCTCTGAATAAATCTCTTTTGGTTGAGCTATGTTATTGCTAGTTCCAATAGGGTTTGCATAATTGGTGAGATCTTGACTTAACATTTGAGTTGGATTTTGAGCCACTTGATTTGCTTAGGGATTCACACTTTGAATCAAAATTGGATTGGGTGCGTAAGAGGGTGTTGATGAATATGGTTGTTGATAAGGCAAAGCATTTATGCCCGATATTTGTGGTGCCATGATCTGATTCATCATAGGAGCTTGACCATATGGACCATATTGTCCTACCATAGGCATCTGGGAAAACCCATAACCCTGTGGTGTCATTTGTTGTTCAATGGTCATAGCTTCATTGTAGGCTAGAGCAAGAATGATAACTTGAGGATTTCTCCTCGCAAACATTGTCATCATAGGATCCAAAGCCCCAAAATATATTTGCAAAGCTACTATGGGATCAATGGCAAAATTTTGAATTTCTCTATTATAGCACTTCTAAAATATCTGATTAAAAGTTCGGATTGGCTCACCCTAGCCTCTTTTGCATGTAATGAACTGATTATAGATGATTGTGGGATCTAATGGTGACCTGAATTGGTTGACAAAAGCATTCTCCATTTGCATCCATGACATAATGGAACCAATAGGTAAGCAAATATACCATTCGTAATCCACTTGGTCTAGGCTCATGGGGAAGATTCTACAAGCCACATATTCATGTTGAACTTGCATTATTATCAAAACATCCCTATAGGCTTGAATATGTTCTTCTGCGGTCCTTGGGCCATTCAGTTTGTATTTGGGAAAAAATCTCTCTATATTCCTAGGGATCTCGTGAATATCCCCTGCAATATTCAAAGGAATGTTATTGGCTCCGTACCAAGGAGGTGGTGGAGGTTGGACCATTTGATTCAAAATCGATGATGATAACCCTACAAGAACCTGACAAATACCTCAAAGAAAACCTGTGACACATAAAAAATCCTGCAATTAATGAAATTCAAAGAATAACTTCAAAATCAATTTGTTAGTCATGAATGAAGGAACCTTGACAAAGCAATATTCTAAAAATGTAAGTTTCTGATTCACCAGATCATATATGCGCAAGTGAAGAGCATACTCCTAGTGTTGTAGGCTTTTTGATTCACAAGATCACATTACACGCAAGTGAAGAGCATAATACCGACAACAAATACATTTTTAGACAAAATAATTCCTTACAAATAAGCATGAAATGACTAGAAAATATCAAACATGTAACGTATGAATAATCGTGTTACCATCAACCAAGAGGTGTATCCATTAAAATAAAATGAAAGTAATTGCATGGAGACAACCTCGTTAGTCAAGACCAAATTTTTTCTTTTTCTTTAAAATCAAATCAAAACACATTATTCCTATATGAACAATCAAAAGCATTAGAACAATGCATAGCAATTCATGTCCTCATTTTAACACTACAAGGTTGTATTGTTAAAAGATGGCTAAATATAATAATCAATAGGGCATGAAATATTCAAAATTTAAATCCCTATAGCATTTAAATCACATTGAAATAAAACAATTCAGGCCCTCCTTCTAGCACCAATATGTTGAGTGGTATTTTCACCCAGTTGTGAAAGTACACTCTCCTTTAGGATTTGGGTTCCAAATCCCCTCTTGCAAAGAAGTTAAACAAACAACTTCTCCAAGGTCTCCACTGTATTAGCATTTGCATATGTGTATTAATAATCCCAAATAAAGATATTCAATTTAAATGCTTGGAACACCTTAGTGATTGCAAGTAACTGTAAACAAGGGGCAATGTTGGTTTATTTCACCATGAAACTTTAGTGATTGTTCATTTTTTTTTTGGATTTTGAAATTTTCTAAATGTTTATTTTAATGCCTGAAACTTTAAAATAAGTTAAAATTTCTGGCAAAAATAAAATGCAGAAAATGAAAAGTGAAATGCATAAAACTGAAAATAAAATGCATTTAGTATGATGCTATCCTATTTCGAAAAAACCGAAGATGTGAGGTTTTCATGCATGCAACCTAACCTATTGGACCTAAAAAACAAGCACAATCCGGATAAGCTAAGTGCTAGTTCCTAGGGTTTTAACTGAGGTTTTTTAGATTTAAACATTCACATGAAGCAACCAAGAGAACTTGCATAAACTCCATTTACAAGCCTAAAATCTGAAAATGGGAAAAATAGACATTTAATCTTGCATGTAGAAAATGATTCCTCCTTTCTTGTCCATAAGATGCAACTTTCTGAAATTTTCTATATTAAAAATTTGTCATTTTACAATAACAGAAATTTCTGGTTTTCCCAAACCAATCCATGGAAGAAAAATGACTCAAACAGGTCCAGAATGGCCTCATCGCCTTCAAGTCTGAAAATATGCTCGTGGAAATTTACAACCCATGTCCATGAAGAAGAAAAACCAGTCTACGAAAGAAAAACATCCCAACTAGGTCCGGAATGGCTATCTTGCCTTCAAACCTGCAACGCTACTTGTAGTAGTTTCCCCCTTTCTAGCCTCTTTGAAGAGCGTATTTAAACTTCTGAAACAAAATTGTTTCTCCTTCCATGATGGTTCGTTTCATTTGCCAATGGTTGTTCGTTTCATCTTCCCTGCATGCGTGTGCTTCGGCTTCCAAGAAACTTTTTGTTTCTATTTTGTGGCCCTTCGTTTCATTTTCTCCACATGGGCTTGCGTCCATTTCCTTCCATGTGTAATGACCATCTTAAATGATTTCCAATCATTAAATATTCCTTATGTAACATTTTGTCTTATTTACTGGATTTTTTCCTTATGTCCATGTCACTATGCAAGTCTGTTACCTTGGCAAAAATGGAACATGTCGCGATATTGCGACGCTTCTTGTTTCTCTGTTTGCCTACCCCTTTTGAATCATGAAAATGTAACATGTCGCAATATCATGACACTTTTGGCCCCTTCTGTCTTTTGTTGTTTTTAGCCGTGAAAATGTAACATGTCGCGATATCGCGACACTTTTTCCTCCTTTGACTGCAACGATGCAACATGTCACGATATCGCGATACTTTTTCTATTTTGGCCATGACGATGCAACATGTCATTATATTGCGACACTTTTTCTTTCTTCTATTCTGGCTGTGAAAATGCAACATGTTGCGATATCGCAACACTTTTTCTTTCTTCTATTTTGGTCGCAAAAATGCAACATGTCGCGATATCGCAACACTTTTTCTTTCTTCTGTTTTGGTCGTGAAAATGCAACATGTCGCGATATCATGACACTTTTTCTCTTTTGGCCGTGATGGTACAACATGTCGTGATATCGCGACACTTTTTGTCTTTTGGCCGTGATGGTACAACATGTCGCGATATCGCGACACTTTTTCTCTTTTGGCCGCGATGGTGCAACATGTCGCGATATCACGATACTTTTTCTCTTTTGGCCGCGATGGTGCAACATGTCGCGATATCGTGATACTTTTTCTCTTTTGGCCATGATGGTGCAACATCTTGCGATATCGCGACACTTTTTCTCTTTTGGCCGCGATGGTGCAACATGTCGCGATATCGCGACACTTTTTCTTTTTGGCCACGATGGTGCAACATGTCGCGATATCGTGACACTTTTTCTCTTTTGGCCTATCCCTTTGCTTTGGACCGTGAAAATGCAACATATCGCAATATCACGACACTTTTTCTCCTTGTAGTGTTTTGCTTTTTCTTTGATCTTTAGCATATGGGCCACTTCGGTCTTCTTGGAAAACATGCAAAAAAGGTGGGTCCCCAATTTTTGGGTACGTTATGGATCAGCCACAACACTTCCTTACAATAAAATGTGATTCAATATATAAAAAATGATTCTTCCTTCTACACTATTTAGTTTCATACCAGCTAGGCCCTTGGGAAATGATACATGAATAATATCCAAGCTTTGTTGCTATTAATTAATCTATAACGCTTTAGATTAAATAAAATCAAACCCTATAAATAAATATCAATTCTTATTAAAGTCACTTAATACTTCCATATGTGGGATCTAATATTTATTTCAACATCAAATTCAAAAAAAATATTTATTTCAACATTATTTTAGATATATCAAACTTGGTATTCTTTGTTTGAACTCTTTGATAATGATGCCTGATTGCTAAATGATGTGTCTCCTACTGAAAATTGCAAGTATTTCAAACTCTACCTGCATCAACTATTACTTTGTCTTTCTCATTGTAGATATCACTTTTTTTCATGCACAAACCAAATAAAAACAAATCATTGTTATATTTTGCACCAATGTTCATTGCCTTTGATTTGTTATTTGCTCGAATCCTGTGCAATACTTGTTTGCGGTCTTCTTGATTATCTTTGCATATGTGCACTCATTGGTTATGTTTCCTCCAAATTTTTAATTAATATTGTAATCAAACCAGCAGTCTTCTCCTTTGAAAAATTGACATGTCCAAATGTAGTAATGCTTGCTTTGGTAAAGCTTCCTCAGTGTGCTTGCTTTGGTAGAGCTTCCTCGACGATATTCTTCTTCAAATATTTTTCACATTTGAATGTAGAAAGGCTTGCTTTGGTAGAGCTTCCTCGGTGTGCTTCTTCTCACATGTTCCTAGACGTAGTCAAATCGATGGTCTTCTCATTTGAATATTTGGTACATCCTAATGTAGCAAGGCTTGCTTTGTGGAGCTTCCTTAGTGTGCTTCTTCTCATGTGGATTCAATGGCACTTTCCACTTCCTAATATTTTATTATTTTAACCTTGCTCTTTGGATGTTTCATTGATGCTTTTCATGTGATATCATCTTGGATCCAAAGAATTTAATTGTAAATGCCTTCATTCCAAATGATCTTCACCTTCTACTATGCTACCTGTATAGTATTAACCTACGGATGAAATCCAAATAGATCACTACTCTAGGGGTTGGTACCAAATATTTTACAATCTCCTATGCCTCACATATATGCTCCCAAAGCCTAAAAACTCACCATTCTCTCCAACCATGCTAAGTCTCTTCAACCACCCATTTCTACGAACGATGTCGTATATTTACTGAATACTTTCCATAATGCTAACTTATTTTTAAAATGAACTTTGGCATCCTATTTATATACATACTTTCACCTTTTATCTTAGGCACCAAAGTAATCGACCCATGTAAACATAACTTCAATATTTAAATATTTTAATTTTTAAATATTTCAACTGTTTCTATTGCACACATTAGAAATATTTAAATCTTTAATTTAAATATTTCAAACTTTGATATTACATCACCCTTGAAGAAAATATATTTTCCTTGAATAATTTATCCGTTGTTTGCTATCAACCAAGTCAGCCTTTGACATCAATGACAACTCAATAATTCTAACAATCTCCCCCTTTGTCATTGATGGCAACCCTGCAAAGAAAATTGTCCTTTACTACAATAGGATCACAACCTGATCTTCCTAACAAGTTACTCCCTCTTACTAAAAATTTTCAACTACTCCCCCTCACTGAAATTCTCCCCCTTTGACATCAATGGCAAAGGCTTCTCGGGGCTAAAGGATAAGACACTGACAATGCCCCCTTACTACTTCTCTAACTGAGACTTCAATGATGAGATGGGAGTGAAAATTCCAAATTACTATGCTCTTTTTCTTGTTCCATTTTATTTATCCAAACTTTGGAATACATATCCTTTTGAATAGTTTGACCCTCGTCCTTCTTACTAGATTATGAAAGTTCAGGGAACTTCATTCTACACCATTTAGTTGCATGCCTAAAATTATCACATTTGTAACAAATGATGTTGTAGTCCACAAGAGGTACAAATGAATTTAAATTCCTCTTGGTGAATCCAAAATCATTTTTAGCATGGATCCTACAATGTATAACTTTATAACAAAATTGGTGACATGAAAAGTAATAACCTCAAAATAAATACTGAAACATGTCTGGGTACCTTGGAGGATATGGTTGCATGGTTCCCCCATTGTTGTTTCCATGATGGTCCTTGGTCCATGATGATGCTTTGTTGTCTTCCTTCTTGATGCTTCCAGTTCTCAACACATCAACATAGATATTAGGTTCTTCTTTAATTATTTTCTTTGATACCTCTATCCATTTTGAGCTTGACTCCTTTTGTTTCTTTTGACCTTCTTTAAAACCAAGTCTAGTCTTTATAATCGAATATCTTTGTGCTTTGATAATATCATCCAATATTACTGTACTTTTCTCCAACCTAATATTTTAATGTAGCTTATCATTAGATTCTTCCACTTCCTTCATTATAAAGACAACCTCATGTTCTAGTTTTTCACATTCTAACTCTTTTACCTTTAACTGCTCAACCATACCTTCTTCAATTCATTTTTCCTCTCAATTTTCACTTGTAAGTCGATAAGTTCTTGTGAAAATTATGCATTTTTTTTCTCATCCTCTTGTACTTGAGTCTTCAATATTGACTTATTTCTAAGCATCTTCACCTCTTTAAGAGAAACAAAAATTTCCTCTTCTATGTCAACTATAGCTTCCTCTTCATTTTGTGGATCTTTATCCTCTTCTTGTTTTTCAACAACAAGAGCATCTCCTTTCACATCTATGGCAAAAAATAGGATTTCTTCTCTTTCACCATCAGAGAGACTTTCATCATTGTTGTTGGAATAACTACTTGCTTCCTCAGTATAAATACTCTTCTTATGCCTTTGAAAGCTCTTTTTCTCATGCTTGGTTTGACCGTGACTCTTTTTATTTTCATGATAAAATTATCTTTCATTATTTTTCTTGTATTCCTCTTCTTCTTCACTGCTACTAATTCTAGCTTGTGGGCACTAAGTTGCATAGTGACTAATGTTACCACAATTAAAATATTTTACAATATGCTTACCTTTGTGTTTTCTTGGTCCTTTATTATTTCTTCGCACAAAGTTAGCTTCTTCTTTGTTGTTTGATTCTTCACTTGAATCTGGTTCTTTATTCTTTGTATTATTTGAAGCTTTAAACATAGCCTCCCATTTGGATGTTTGATATTTTTTAGTCCTCATCTCATAGGCTATAATAATTTTGTGTAGCTCCATGCTTAAATTTTTAAGATCCTTCATTTATTCAATCGTCGAGACCTTTGCATCAAACCTCATGGGAAGTGACCTTAAGATTTTTTGAACAATCTTAGAGTCATCAATACTTTCTCCAAGTCCATGAATGGTGTTGACAATTTCATCAATGTGAAGCAAATATCTGGTAATATCTTCCTCATATTTCATATTCAAGTCTTCAAACTTCCTCCTGTGGGTTTGAAGTTTTACCATTTTAACCTTGTCATATCCTTCATATGTTCTTTGTAACTTATCCCATATTTATTTTTCTAAGGTGCATTGCATGACTTTCACAAACTTTGATTCACATAACCCACTTAATATTGCATTAATTACCTTGGCATTATGTTTAAATGGTTTCTTGCCATTTTGATCTGTGGGAGGGGTTGTAGGTGGTTTGAACCCATCCACAACATATTGTCATATATCATAGCCATGTGCCATAAAATAGGTTCACATCCTTACACTCTAGAAGGCATAATTATTCCCATAAAATAATGGATCCCTATTTTATGAAAAACTTTCTTGGCAAACCATGAGTGTTCTTGTAAGATATTCCTTCAAGTGTCTAGGATTTCACAAAGGAGTCTGATCTCATACCAATTGAAGAAATACATGCTTATACTGAGAGGGGGGTGAACATTATAAGATAAAAAATTTCTCTTTTCTTTCCAAAGTAATAACTTGAAATAATATCAATGCAATAATAAATCAATGCACATAACACCA
This sequence comes from Wollemia nobilis, assembly GCA_028583015.1. Taxonomy (NCBI): domain Eukaryota; kingdom Viridiplantae; phylum Streptophyta; class Pinopsida; order Araucariales; family Araucariaceae; genus Wollemia; species Wollemia nobilis. Next base: position 65,261 of record JAQPPZ010004147.1, read on the forward strand.
TACACACAAGAGATAAGGATTTACGTGGAAACACCCTTTTGGGAGAAAACCACAACAAAATATTGCTTTTATTTTCTTCAATAAAATTTGTGGACACCAACCCCTAGGATACAACAATCTCCTATTACAAGTTCATGGGCACCAACCCAAAGGAGACACCAATCCCCTTGTGCAAGTTCATGGGCACCAACCTAGAGGAGACACCAATATCTTTGTTTAATTTCATGTGCACCAATTCACTGGAGACACCAATATCCTTGTTCAAGTTCATGGGCACCAACCCATAAGAGACACCAATCTCCTTTTTCAAGTTTGTGGGCATCAACCCACTAGGAGACACCAATATCCTTGTTCAAGTTTGTGTAAACCAACTCACAGGAGACATAAATATCCTTTTACAATAGTGCAAAAAATAACCTGTGGGAGACACAAATATCCTTGAGGCAACAACATTGATCAAAAAATAGAGAATGATATATTGGTATTGGAAGCTTCAAATGGTCAAAATATGCTTCACATTCATTAAGTCTTTTGCTTCCACATGTCTCACATTTATTACATTTTAAAGGTAACCCAAGTATAGCACTATATAAGTTACTTGGATGTTGAATTGGAGATGCCAATACCTTGCTATCACTTTTTTATACTTCCACGTTATGAAGCACTTCTCAAGCTCTTAAAATTCTGAATTTCAACCTTCTATGCTTTCTAGGCCCTTGACAAATGATACATGAATAATATATAATATTTGTTACTATTAATTAATCTATAGTGCTTTCGATTAATTAAATCATACCCTATAAATAAATATAAATTCTTCTTAAATTCACTTAATACTTCCATATGTGGGCTCTAATTTTTATTTCAACATTATTTTGGATATCTCAAACTTGGTATTTGTTGTTTGAACTCTATGATAGTGATGCACGATTGCGATGTGTCTCCCACTAATAACTGCAAGTGTTTCAAAATATATATGCGTTAATATTTACCTTAACTTGCTCACTATAGATATCACCGTTGTTCATCATTGTTCACACACAAACCAAACTAAAACAAATCATCAACGTAATCTACACCAATATTTGTTGCCTTTGATCTATTATCTGCTCAACTCGTGCAATACTTATCTATGGTATTCTTGATGATATTTGCATATGCACACTCATTGGTAATGTTTACCCCTCTAAATTTTCAAATGATAGTGCAATAAAACCAATGATCTTATCCTTTGAATATTTTATGTTTCCTAATGTAGAAATTATTACTTTGGTAAAGCTTCCTCGGTGTGCTTCTTCTCATGTGTTCGTAGACGCAGTCAAACTAATGATCTTCTCCTTCAGATATTTGATGCATCCAAATATTACATGGATTGCTTTGGTGGAGCTTCCTTGGTGTGTTTATTCTTGTATGTTCCTAGACACAGTCAAACCGGTGGTCTTCTCCTTCAAATATTTGGTGCATACGAATGTAACAAGGCTTTCTTGGTGGAGCTTCCTCGGTGTGCTTCTTCTCGCATGAATTCAATAGTGCTTTTCACTTGTTAATAATTTAATATTTTAACCTTACTCTTTGGATGTTTCACTGCCGCTTTTCATGTCACATTATCTTGGTTCCAAATACTTTCATTGTAAACACCTTCACTCCAAATGCTCTTCACCTTATGCTATGATACCTGCATAGTCTCAACCTATAGATGAAATCCAAATATATCATTGATCTATCTGTGTAGTCTTCACCTGTAGATGAAATCCAAAAATATCGTTTGTTGGGGTTTGGTGCAAAATATTTCACAATATCCTATGCCTTACATTTGCACTCCCAAAGCCTCCAAACTCATTGTCCTCTCCAACCACACTAAGCTTCAACCATCTGGTTCTGTGAATGACATTGTATATTTATCAAATACTTTCCATCATGCTCACTTATTTTTAAAATGAAATTTGGCCTCCTATTTATATCCATCCTTTCACCTTTTATCTTAGGTACCAAAGTAGTCAACCCATGCAAACATAACATCAATATTTAAATCTTTTAATTTTTAAATATTTCAACTTTTTCCATTGCATACATTAGAAATATTTAAATATTTATTTCAACCTTTGCCCATTGCACACATTAGAAATATTTAAATATTTAATTTAAATATTTCAACCTTTGATATTACATCACCCTTGAAGAAAATATATTTACCTTGAATAATTTATCCATTATTTTCTATCAACCAAGTCGGCCTTTGAAATCAATGACAACTCAATAATTCTAACATAGGCTAGTTCTAAATTAGTTTTTCATAGTCGAACCTCCCCACCCTAGGTGGTTCACAATACCAACCATCTAAGCCATGATGGTAAACAACCCAAACTAATCCTATGTGGGTATATCCTAGTTCAAAATGTTTCTATGAGGGTGGTTCCTACCAAGTTTCAAATTAGGACCCAAATGGTTAGGTATCTAACTTCAAATAGATAAATAAAATAGAAGTAATTGAGTATGAGTCCTTACTCCCTAATCATGTATCATAATTTTCATTAAAACACCTTCTTAGGCCCAATAAATCAATTGGGATGTGTCCAAAGGTATCACACCTTCCTCAAAAATCAATCACTTTCTCCAAATTGTCTATATTTATGCTTTTGTTTTACAAGTTTTGATGTTGTGTTAGTTATATTTTATCTATTGCTAGACTAAACAACTATAAAATTGCTTCTTGTACTTTTATTAGTTTTTTGTTACCTTGGCCTTTTATCCCCATTTTTGTGTCCAAAAATGTATTTTTTGACTATTTTTCTTGCGATATTTACAAGAAATTCACCAGATTAACCATTTGAAACATAGAAATCAAGCATGACTCAATCAACCATGGTTGGGTAGTTTTTACTATGAACCACTTGGGGTGTGAAAATTATGGTCATAGAGTCAGTTTCAAACATAGAACCTATGTAACAAACCTACTTTAAGTTTGATTTCATGAAATCAAATGCAAACTAAATATTTTTTCTTTGAATTGCTAATTTAAATTCTTTGACTTGGAAAACATAAAAAAAATGCTATATCCCTACATGTATGCTCTCCTCTCATGCTAAAGGTAATATTAAGGATCAAAAGGGTGGAAGAATATTTTGAGGTCATGGAACTTACATTTTATTTTTAGCACTTTCCTTTTGCACAATATACACTAAATAGAAGGAGACTGGATCCATGTATGCTCTCTCCTCACACCGAAGGGTGATATTGAATATAAAAAGTGGGTCATATCTTCTAGGTTAACAAACCCCTCACCACATCTCACATTAAGTGAAGTATTTGACCTTGTATGCTCTCTCCTCATGCCTTAGTGTAATCTTGGAGATAAAAAGAGATAATTACTTCTAAGGAAAATAATATCACATAACTTCATAGCATAATCACATTAATAGGTCATCTACCTCATGTATGTTCTTTCCTTGTGCCTCATGTGATCTTGGGAATAAAAAGTGGTTATGTTACCTCAATTAAGGAACATCATACTTTCTAATCTTTCTTATATTGGCTCTTTATTTCAAGCACTTTCCTACTTTTCTAGATTAGATTTCATTTCATGCATTTCATTTCTTTCCTTATATTATATGTTATTTAATGCATTTGATTGATTTCCTTATATTTGATTTTATTTCTTTCATTTACTTGCTTTCATTTTTTTTTTGTTTAGCAAAAAACCCCTTGCGGGGCCTCCTTGGTCCGAGAGACCACGAACAGGGGGTTCTACACTGTTAAAGTCACCCGGGAGTCACACCCGACCCTGCCCGCACCAACATTATCAATTGGATTTTGGATACCCAATTCAGCTTTTTGGTAGGGTGGAGATTTGAACCTGGGACCTCTCTTGGAGGATTTCCCTCTCCTCTCCAACTCACCTACAACACCTCGGGTTTTACTTGCTTTCCTTACATTAGGTTTTATTTCTTGCATTTATTGCTTTCCTAGCATAGATTTTATTTCTTGCATTTACTCGTTTTCTTAGCTTAGATTTTAATTTCCACATTTACACGATTTTCTAACTTAAATTTTATTTCATGCATTTTATTGTTTTCCTTAAATTAAACTTTACTTCCTACATCTCTTTGCTTTCCTAGATTAATTTTTATTTTGTGCATTTCATCACTTTTCTTAGATTAGATTTTCTTTCAAACACTTTATGTCTATCTTAGATTAGGTTTTTTTTCAAGAATTTTCACACTTTTTTATATTATGTTTTATTTCAAGTGTTTCATTGCTTACTTAGATTAAGTTTTATTTCAAGCATTTCCTCACTTTCCTAGATTACATTTCCTTTTATGCATTTTATTGATTTATTAGATTAGTCTCTATTTCATGCAATTTCATCACTTTTGTTATAGTATATTTCCCTTATCACATTGTTATTTGCTTTTATTAACATATTTTTCCTTCCTTGCACTATTTTTTATTTATTTTTAGCATAATATTTCCTTTCTTATCTTGTTATTATCTTTTCTTAGTCTAGTTTTTATTTTTTACATTATCCTTTGCTTGTCATTAGTGTAATTTCCTTTCATTTTTTGTCATTTCATTTTCTTATAATAGTATTTGCTTCCACAAGTCATTTCCTTTCTTGTTTCACACTTTTATTTCATATACTAGAAATTTCACTCCATTGCATCTTAGGTGGACAAATGAGCATCCCTAGCTTAAAATTTGCTTTATTACATCTAGTTTAGGGAAAATTTGCATTCACATTCTTAGGATAGCCTTGTTTGTGGATCATAGTTAGGAATATCTAAAAATAAAACCCAAAAATAATCAATCACACACAAATTTCATGGCACATTCTAAACTAATTGATGGCATTGTACTTCATCCCCAATCATCTATTGTCCCTCTAAATGACATAGCTAGCATTCATAGTTTCCTATATTTTATCACCAAGAATCTAACTACCCTTTGGATTAGATCAGGGTAGTATAAGGTTAGACATCCTCTCTCACAAGGCTAAATAATTAGTGAGTGCATAGTTATTATTTTTGACTAAGCCCACCTGAGGATGAAGTGAAATCCATATGGGATGGCACAAGTTTTAGATAGTTTTACCTCTTATACCCCCTAAAAAGGGTATTAGAGGTCTTTTTGCCTTTTAGGTACCCTAAACCACACCCACCTTAGGAATTTCTCAGTAATTTATGTGTAGCTTATTCCCATGTACTCTAGGGTGTATCACGAATCATGCATAGATACACCTTTAGATCTTCCCTATCCACATTTTGTAAATTTTAGGGGTAGGTAACATAAAAAAACACAAAAAATAAAAATATGAATAAAAAATAAAATCAAGCAAAAGCAACTTAAAAACCTAAGAAACATCAAATAACAAAACAAATTTTAAGCAAGCCAACCTTCTTCATTTTAATTTTTTATTATTTGTTTGTTTTTTTGTTTAAACATTTTACAAGAACACCAAAAATAGTTACAAGATAGTAAAAAACAACCAAAAAGAGTCAATCTACCTTCACTATCCACCTTCTAACACTTGTAACTTATCTATGGTTGCAATTATCTAGTTAGGTGTAGTTCTATACCTAACCACATAGGTAGGTATAGTTCCATAGCAAACCATCCAGGTAGGACCAGTTCCTTCTATATTTGAGTCACATTATCTCCTTCCAATGCCATGTGCTTTCCACCTTCTAATCTATCTCAAATTGCTTATTATTATAAAAAAAATCAATCTAGAACATAGGTTCTCCCTTCCATTGACCACTCTAAGATGACCCCTCACACTTTGGTAGCTCCTCCAATTTTTTGGGGGAATCCACCATCCATCATACCCCCATATAAATTATGTGGGCCATTCAAGACCCTCGTATTCTAACCAAATACTAATGCATTAGGCCTTTCACACCACCCTATCCAAGAACCTTCATAAGGAGACCACTTTGTCCTCCTCACATCGATCCATATTATGTCTTACACCTCTTCTTCCAACACCATATATTTCCCCTCTTTTTCAGACACCTCATCCTCCATCCCACATGGTGCATGTGACCTATGTCCCAAAAACTCACTACTCATTCTATCCTCCTTCTCCACATTTTATCTATTTCTATTCTCATCCCTACCAACATGATCCCATGCACATCACCAACCTTGTCAATCCCATGCCTACCACTCCAACTCCATCTTCAAATGAACAACAATAAATCCTATACCATCTCATAACTCTTGATCTACAATCAAGTTGCTACGAGGTATCTTCCCTAATACCACCTAATCAACCTTCCAATATTCATCGCCATCCTCCTTATCTACCTCATATTTGGACACCCTTGTTTGAGCCACTATCGACCATTTTTCAAAATATGTATTATACAAACATAATTTCACTATAAAAACCCTATCCAAAATACCCCAATGGGATCAAATCCAAATGGTATAAAGAGGACAAATTTTTCATATACCATCATCAAAAGGGTCATGAAATTAATACCTATAAATGCTTTAAACACCTAGTACAAGATTTTCTAGATTGAAAGGATGTACAATTTGATAATCTCCTCACTCCATCCAATTAACACCTAGGTATATTTAGACATCCATTGCCATAAGATGTGATGCAATAACCATAGACCGATGCCTTGACATATACACATGCACCCCAAAAAATCAATAATATCAATCACATCCCTTCCCACCTATGTTTTTTTGGCCTGATCAATCTTATTACCAATAATCCAAGATATTCTCAAGTCAACCATCTCAACAATGTGACCCTCCAATGGCTCCATGCCCCTCCTTAATCTCTCCCTCCTCTCTATTCTAGTCGACCATATTTCTTCATCCATACTCCTTCATAGACTCACACTTCATTGATTTTTCCTCTATAACAACCACTCTCATCCACCTATTATCATTGGCTAACCTCACATTCATGAGTTCTAAATTACTCCACAATGATTCATCATCTTATTGCTTGATTTGGATGATATTACATATCAATGTTTTTGAGAACATTATCAGTATCCAAACACTCATTATTGGAATCTATGTTTGTCCAATAACCTTACCTATGACTATCACCAACCCTCCTCTGCTAGGGAGAAAGAAGAATTAAAATTTCTCTTCTCAACTTAAACTGCAATAAAATTCAATTTGGTACACCCCATGCTTATGTTTTTCATTTCATTTCCTATTCTAAGGAATTGAAATGACAAAACACTATATGAAATTACACTAATGACTCACTCATTAATGTGGTCATGTTTGAACACTTACACATTGATTGAAACATCATGAGTACCTACATTTGGCTGGTTAGCTTACCAAATTAAATGCTCTCAATAATTTTTCATTAACAAGGTTCAAATACATTCATCCCTTCTATCATTGGGGTATCTCACATTGATCAAGATTCAACACAATATTATATATTCTCCTCAAATATTGTTATGATTCACTTAAAGCACTCATAACCAACTATCATCATCGATTCCATCATTGACTCCATTCTAGCTACTCCTTCCTCACTTATTCAACCTCCTTCTCATCTATTTATTTAATAGGTTTCATTTCATTTTTGTACAGTCATGCATGAGTGGCTACATACCTATGGTTGGTCATTTTCCCCCAATATTCTTCTCCTATTATTTTACCCATTCTTATACCCTCCCTCAACCTTATTTTTCTCCTCATTTCTATCTTCCCCTTCTACCCAATTATATGACTAGGCAAGTTCACCCTCCTTCAAAACTGCATTTCTTTTTGGGGGAGTTCACACTCCTTCCAACCGATTTTATGTCTAGGGGGAGTTACAACTCCTCCAACTTCAATTTTTCTACTTCTCACCTAGACATTATTCTCACCAACATTTAGACTCTCCTTCCTCATTTCTCTTGCATTGAATTCATACATAATGTTTTTTATGCGCTAATTTGATTATTTTTTGGTTGTGCATGTATGTGTTTCCCAATTCTAATTGGTATAATTAATCAATGACATAACAGTTGTGTTGAGCAAAGTGCAACAAACAGTATTGTCATTGTTTTCAACACAGTTAGACAAATTTATTGATGCAATGGACAAGAGTTTATTGAACAGCAAGGTGCAACCAAAGTACAATGGATAGGAGTTCAGTGTTGAGCAAGGTGTTGCAGGAGGATTGTCATTGTTGTCAATACAATCGATTAGATCTAACGATGCAATGGACAGGCAGTTCAAAAGTCACTCAGATGCAGAGGATAAAGTTCAAAAGTTAGTCAAATCATGAGTCCTTAAATGATAGATGCACAGAAACATAAAACATAATTCAGAATGAGAAGAAGAAGTCTTCAGAACCTAAGATGTCAAGAAGCGAAAAGGTTTTTGTGAAAACCAAGGCAGTCAAAATAAAAAAGTTTTATTTAAAATCATGGATAATAGATTTGAAATGGGTTTTTCTTAAAACCCAAGTTGGCTCTTCGTTTCTTTGAAAAAGATGCCCCGATGATGAAGATATTTAATTTTAAATATTTAGTTTAAATTTTATTTTATTTAAAATTTAAATTAAATTAAAAAGGGCCGACGTGTTACTATTTTGCGACAATAAGCTACAGGAAGGTGACGAAGGTGGCAAAATAGTTTGAGGCCGACAAAGTTAAATCTGGGCCGACGGATTTTAGGGTTTGGCAGTCGACAATTTCTAGGGTTTTACAGCCGACATTATTAGGGTTACAACCAACGGATTTTAGGGTTTGGCAGCTGACAAATTCTAGGGTTTCTCAGTCGACGTTCTTCTAGGGTTTATTCTTGAAATTTCTTCTATAAAAGGAGGGCTTATTCGAGTTTGAAAAACGGGGTGTTAAGATAAAGTGCGAATGCGAGCATAGTGTTTGTGAAAGTGAATTTCATGTTGAGCAGAGAGCAGAATGTGAAATGACACAGAGTGTGCAAAGCGTGTGCACAGAGAAAGCAAAGTGTGCAGAGAAGCACAAAGGGCAAAGTTGATTGCAAAGTTTTGCTGTAGCAGTGCAGCAGACTGTGTGAAGTGATTACGAAAGAGAGAGCAGAGTGCACAAAGATTGCAAAGGTGATGTAGACCAGTTAGAGTATTGCAATAACAAAGGTATATGTCAAACATTTTTTATTCAATATTGAAGTCCAGTTGGTGCTGGCAAATTAAGGGGTTGGTGCCTCTTTCCAGGTGGGTGTTGGTAAAATAGGAGTTGGTGCTCCATTCTGTTAAAGCAGATAAATTTAAGGGGTTGGTGCTCCTTCCAGTTGGTGCTGGTAAACAAATTGTAAAGTTGGTGCTTTGCAAGAGGTTGGATTTGGATGGGAGTCCAAGCAGCCATTATTTTTTGAGGAGTAGCCATTTTGGTGAACCTCGTTAAAAATCTGTGTTGTGTGATGTTCTCTTGCGGTACTTATTATATCTGTTTATAAGTTTTATCTGCTGTAATTTTTTTTTAGAGCTGTCTATTCATGTTTTGGAATGCTACACTGATTCACCCCCCCTCTCAGTGTCATTGTGATTACAACAATTGGTATCAGAGCCAGGTTCCTTTGGAAAGTTTAATAGCTTGAAGGAAGATCTTACAAGAACACAAATGGCAAGGAAAGGCAAAAGCAAAACCATAAGACACAAGAAGAAGAAATCTCACAAGGGCATAAAAGAAAATGAAGATGATCTCAATGTTGCTGCTTTGGGAATGAAAATAGATTCAAGAGATGAATCAAACAGTGGAGAACAAGCCAAATTAATAAAGTTTTGCACCAGATGTGGGAATACCGGTCACTTTGTAGCTGATTGCTCATAAGGTAGAGAATGTTTTTTTTGTGGTCAACTCGGGCATAATGGACGTCAGTGCCATGGGTTTAGTAGCAGTGAATATGAAGATGATCTGTTCAAAATTGATAAGGAAACAGATTCAGAACAAGAGTGTGATGAAGAAGGAAGTGATGCAGAAGAAAATTGGGAACATAAACTAATTTTAGACTTGAGTAAAAAGGTTGAGGATGCAGAAGATATAATCACCAACTTGAAAATTCAAGTAGAAGATTACAAGAAATTTTTTGAAGATCTTGAAATGCAATCTTCTAGGAAAATAGAGTATTACAGCAAGCTAGAAAAAGAAATTGACTGTTTAAGAATGCAGACAGAAGAAATGAGTAATAAAGTTGGTATATACAGCAAACATGAAGAGGAATCTAACAAAGTTGTTAACAATCTGGAGCTGAAAATAGAAGAGTTCAAAAAGAGTGAAGAAACTCTCAGGTATCAAATCAATGAGAAAGAGACTGTATGCTGCCAACAAGAAGAAGAGATTGTTTCATTGAAGAAACAACTAAAAGAGGCCAATATAAATCTCAAATTTGAGAAGAGCACAGAGTTTCTAGATACAATGATAAATCAACAAAGAAGCTCCATAGCTAAGTTTTGTCTTGGATATGAAGCTGAACAACCTTCATCCTCCAAATATGCAGAGAAGAAGAAGTCCTCGGTTGAAGGATTGAAACAAGAAAAGTCTGAAGCTGAATCCTCAAAAGGAAGAAAATATCAAAGAATATCTACAACAAAGCAACCACAACAAAAGAGGTTCTCTCAATCTCACTATTTTAATAATAATGTTTTTTATGGCTATTGTTCTAAATGCAACCACTTTGGTCACAAGGCAATTTATTGTGGACTGAACAATAGATCAAAGAGTTATGCTGATAAAAATACTTCTATTTTTTTGAGTGAACACCCTGTGCAATGTTTTAAATGTAATGGCCATGGGCACATAGCAAGGTTTTGTTCAAGCACTTCTGTATCCAATCTAAGGCAATACCATAGATTTCATCATACACATAGAATGCAATACAAACAGGGAATAAAACATGTGCAATGTTTTAAATGCAACGGTCAAGGGCACATAGCAAGGTTCTGTCCAAGCACTTCTATATCTAATCTAAGGAAAAACCCTAGATTTCATCAGACACAAAGAGGACAACACCGACAAGGAACATATCATGTGCATAAAAGAAAAGAAAATAATCATCCATCAATAATGCACAAGAGACAACCCCACAAGAGAAATGTTCAAGTTCACAAACAGGAGCAAAATAGGGATGTTGTTGAAAAACCCAAGACCAAGTTCAGGAAAGTCCGGAGAAAGACAGAAGAAAGGAAATTGTGTCTCCTTGGACTGAAGGAGGCTACTTTGCCATTGCTCTAAGCAACTCCAGGTGGCACATCCTCAGGAGGAGCAATATTAAAGTTTTATTTTAATGCTCCTATGTATTTGTCTAGGTATCTGAGGATGAAAGTCCAAAGATAAGAAGCTTGAGGCTGAGTAAGGTGCACTACGGTTAGCCATAAAGTGTTTGACAAAATGTCTTCTTCCGACATGCATAGTTGAAAGTAAGAGTTGGCATTAAAATTGCAGTGCTGGACAAAAATTGGTAAAGATGTGAGTCACTTGTCAATTCTGTTGAAAAAAAGTGAAATCGGCATGTTGAATGGGAAGATTGAAGAAATTTTTTTTCAATGAGCAGCCAGATGATTTCCAGCCTGGTGATGAATAGTTGAGTTGCTTTCATAGTGGTTGTTTTGATCAAGTTAATGCTTTTATTGACACATGATTTGGGATTACTCCATTGAGTTTGATTTGAGCAAGTTATTCTTTGCCTTGGTGATTTATGTTGGTGGCTGTCTTTTTCAAATACCTTTGGAAGGAAAAGGATGTCTACTAGTTTCCTTTTCATGTAGTGATTGGTTGAATGCTTCAAGGTTAATCTTGAGTTGAATGATGTTGGTTAAACCTTGTCTATAAGAATTGTTGCTAAAGCCCTAATTGGTTGAGAAAAGATGTTGGTTGTCCTGTGGTACAGTGTTTGGTACTTGCATAGAGTTGAAAGTGGATTGAGGTAGCCTACTGGATTCTCACTGTAGAGAAAGACAAACAACTGTCAGTAAGTTCAAGCTTGTTGAGAATATATCCAAGATGCATGGTGAAGTTGTATGCAGATGTTGCTGGCATTGCAAAAAAAAAAAAAAAATGGCTATATAAGATTATTGTATGCCTTCACTAACAGTGGACAAGTTTGAGTTTGCAAAGCAACAGAGGGTAGTTGCATAGAAGATAGTGGTTCAGTCATGTTCTTACACATGTTATATTGGTTAAGTTGATGGTGATGGTGTCATTCAATGGTTATTGCTGTTATTCACATTGTTGATTTTATTGATGCCTATTATGCTTATCATGATGTTGTCAATCAGTGAAATGAAGTGGTCTTGGACTCAGGGGGAGCATTTGTGTATTTTTTTTTCTTCTTGTTCATGCTTGGAATATTTGCTAATTGTAATAATTTGTGTCTAAGAATATTGTGCATAGACTCAGGGGGAGTCTCAGCAGACCCTTTGGTATTATTGTCAAAGGGGGAGAAGATTTACGAGAAAATTGCACATGTGTTGCCAACAATTCCAAAGGAGGAGATTGTTGAGCAAAGTGCAGCAAACAGTATTGTCATTGTTGTCAACACAGTTAGACAGATTTATTGATGCAATGGATAAGAGTTTATTGAACAGCAAGGTGCAACCAAAGTACAATGGATAGGATTTCAGTGTTGAGCAAGGTGTTGCAGGAGGATTGTCATTGTTGTCAATACAGTCGGTTAGATCTAATGATGCAATGGACAGGCAGTTCAGAATTCACTCATATGCAGAGGATAAAGTTCAAAAGTTAGTCAAATCATGAGTCCTTAAATGATAGATGCACAGAAACATAAAACATAATTCAGAATGAGAAGAAGAAGTCTTCAGAACCTAAGATGTCAAGAAGCGGAAAGGTTTTTTGTGAAAACCAAGGCAGTCAAAATAAAAAAGTTTTATTTAAAATCATGGATAACATATTTGAAATGGGTTTTTCTTAAAACCCAAGTTTGCTCTTCGTTTCGTTGAAAAAGATGCCCCGGTGATGAAGATATTTAATTTTAAATATTTAGTTTTAATTTTAAAGGTTTTTTATGAAAACCAAGGCAGTCAAAATAAAAAGTTTTATTTAAAACCATGGATAACAGATTTGAAATGGGTTTTTCTTAAAACCCAAGTTGGCTCTTCGTTTTGTTGAAAAAGATGCCCCGATGATGAAGATATTTAATTTTAAATATTTAGTTTAAATTTTATTTTATTTAAAATTTAAATTAAATTAAAAAGGGCCGACGTGTTACTATTTCGCGGCAATAAGCTACAGGAAGGTGACGAAGGTGGCAGAAGAGTTTGAGGCCGACAAAGTTAAATATGGGCCGATGGATTTTAGGGTTTGGCAGCCAAAAATTTCTAGGGTTTTGCAACTGACATTCTTAGGGTTACAGCTGATGGATTTTAGGGTTTGGCAGCTGACAAATTCTAGGGTTTCTCAGCCGACGTTCTTCTAGGGTTTGTTCCTAAAATTTATTCTATAAAAGGAGGGCTTCTTCGAGTTTGAAAAATGGGGTGTTAAGATAAAGTGCGAATGCGAGCATAGTGTTTGTGAAAGTGAAGTTCATGTTGAGCAGAGAGCAAAATGTGAAATGACACAGAGTGTGCAAAGCATGTGCGCAGAGAAAGCAGAGTGTGCAGAGAAGCACGAAGGGCAAAGTTGATTACAAAGTTTGGCTGTAGCAGTGCAACAGACTGTGTGAAGTGATTGCGCAAGAGAGAGCAGAGTGCACAAAGATTGCAAAGGTGATGTAGACCAGTTAGAGTCTTGCAATAACAAAGGTATATGTCAAACATTTTTTATTCAATATTGAAGTCCAGTTGGTGCTGGCAAATTAAGGGGTTGGTGCCTCTTTCCAGTAGGTGCTGGTAAAATAGGAGTTGGTGCTCCATTCTGTTGAAGTAGATAAAGTTAAGGGGTTGGTGCTCCTTCCAGTTGGTGCTGGTAAACAAATTGTAAAGTTGGTGCTTTGCAAGAGGTTGTATTTGGATGGGAGTCCAAGCAGCCATTCTTTTTTGAGGAGTAGCCATTTTGGTGAACCTCGTTAAAAATCTGTGTTGTGTGATGTTCTCTTGTGGTACTTATTATATATGTTTATAAGTTTTATCTGCTGCAATTTTTTTTTAGAGCTGTCTATTCATGTTTTGGAATGCTACACTGATTCACCCCCCCTCTCAGTGTCATTGTGATTACAAAAAGTTGTAGTAGTCACATACATTTGTGTATCTAATGTTTTTCTATCTTCCACCTTCTTTTCAATAGTCTAAATGTATTTTTTTTTATCACATATCATGTTATCGTATCCACTATGGTCCCAACCATGGTTTATCTTTAATATTGTGTTGGTAAGCATGCATTAGTCATAATATCTATCATGATGTCTTGTTCAATCATTTTCTTAGGTTGCTTGGAAATAGAGGTTATTTCTATTATTCAACCATACCTAGTGTTCCACTCAACCTTTATCAAAATTCATCATGTTCTAAGGAGATTTTTGTCTCCCTTGGCCAACTCGAGTTCCTTCTTGGACCAAACATATGTCATACATCAATCATTTTTTATTTTAGGAAAGATAACATTGTGTGTGGTCTTGCTATAAAGTGAAATTTTTCTCACTCATCCTATGATTTGCATAATCTAAACCTGAGGATCCAAATTGTAAGTTAAAAAAAAAAGAGAATAAAAGAAATGAAAGGTAAGAAAAAAAAGTATCCACATATTGCCCCCTTCAAGTGTTTTAGATGTCTCCATAAAGTTTATAGATGCCTGATTGGTAGTGGGGAAACATAAAAGGATTATGGGGCTAACCCCCATTAGGACTATTAACACCTAACTAGAAGTGGAATATACCCTTAAAGTGGTAACATGTCTATCACATTAACAACCTTCTTTTGTATAGATATTTGAATGATCATGGAAGAGCAAGTTTTTATTGGCTTGAGTTATAAGTGGATAGTTCAACCTTGTTCAATATTGGGAAATAAAATCATTGCACACATGTCGGTACATTATTGTCTTAATTTTTTTTAAGATTGTCTAGATTTCCATGGGATATTGATTGACCTATTGATGAGTTTGATTGGTGTCACAAGGGTGTTTGAGTTTCCTGAAATACTTATAGGATCTAAAAATCCTAAAGTATTTGGGAAACAAGCATCTTGGCTTACTCCTATTCACTCTACATATGTCCTAAAATTTCTATTCATGTCACTCATCATAAGATATTGTTCATTTTTTATTTGGTTAACATAATATTCTCCATGGCTTATGTCTTTTGTCCATTGTAATTATCTTGTTTCATGTCATGTTAATGTGTCATTATGACTATTAATTTGTCATTGATTAACTAAAATAATTTTTATTATGAAATGTATATACACATCCAAAATGTGATCAACCAAATACATATGAGTCTAAACCATGAAAACAAGTAAACACATCATCATCCATCACATAAACATATTGAATACATGACATCTCACATAGCATATCTATCTAATAAAATGCATTCATAAATCATACACATCACAATCCTCTACACACATACATCACATCATCACAAATACCAACTCATCAACATATATATATCATGGCATATACATAATAAATACATTATCATCATTTCTTATAGAATACATAAAAATTTCCCCTCAAGCTGTCTCACATATACATATACCACATCATGCATAATCCTCTATACAAAATTATGGCCTCTTGACCATACCCAAAAATATCCATCACTACTACTACCTCTGTACAGTCTTGTCACTGACCTCCTATCCTACATGGTTGTTACCGCCACTTCTCTACTACCCCTCACTTACCTAAAATGGACATGATCTTGACATCCAAGATAATGTGAGCTTTGTAAAATGGGATACAATGTGGAATACTAATAGTGTGCCCCTCTAGTTCCACCATGATCAAGATGTAGAGTACATTGGAATTGACACACCTTAGCTCATAATTTACTCCTTATATGCTAGTACCTTCTCCCTTTTGTAGATAGAGCCCTAAAATCATCCTTTGAATACCTCAATATTTCAATTTCCACTTGTTTCATCACCATGTTCCCATGGCCCCTCATCTACTTGACCTCCTATTGTAGCCTATATCTCTTCATTGTCACTGCATAAAGCTACCCCTATAACTCAATCCTCTCTATCTGTAGCATATCACTACCCTCTTGTAGGCTATACCTCTAAACCTCTAGTTGTTGCAGCCTCTTCCTCAACATGTCATCCTTATTTTCTAACTCCATAAATACACCCCACTCAATGCTATTATAAAAATCTAAATCATCCCCAATCCAAAAATAGGCTACTCACACCTCGATTGTCATCCCTAATGGGCCTAATTTCTTGAATAATTTATGATGTACTCATCACCTTAGTGGCTGCTCATCCTCTCTCTCCATAGGCCACTAATACTCCACAAACTACCACTCTATATCCCTCTTTATGCATCTCCTCCTTTGTACCTACTCCTACCTACCACTACTACATGGCCCATTATCTATTGTAGTTCAATGTCATGCCAACATCATCTATGTCTAGAACTACTATGATCTAATCCACCTATGAATCCAATGAATCTACATGTGGTGTATCCACAACATCATACCTCCTCCTCATGTATATCATAAGTGCATCTGGTATCCCTTGCCTATGCCTAACTACTGCAATGCCCAAGTATACTAGAAATACTTCAATTGGATGCTTCATTGTCTAATAACCCATATCACCATTGTACATTATCTAGTTCAATGACATCCTCTCTCCATGTTGGTCCTCCTCTCCATGACCACTAGTTCACAACCTATGCCCTCAGACTCACCCACATAGAGTGATAATGATCTTTGTCCATTACATAAGGCCTACTCACCCAACACTCCCTATCTCTTTAACACCTCAGGGCATATGGAAAACCTAGCCCCATCCACCTATAAGCACCATAAGGTAACCCTTGGGTCATATCCATTGCTATGTGATCCTATGTCCACACTTGTAGCAATAAGTTGTACCTCAATGCCACCATGTTAGTTATTTGCACCTCATACAATTTATTTTATGTTTGGACTAGTAAGGTTGGAGCCCACACAAACAATACTAATATATCTACCAAGTTCTCCACCACCCCATACAAGTTCTATGGGAACCATACACCTAAATAGTCAAATAAAATGACACTCGATATGAGCACCATCACCATGGCATATCTCTAAGTCAACATACCCTCCTCATAATAAATCTCATAAAAAACATCACCATTATTGGTGTTCACCTAACCCCAACCTATCCCAAATACCCTCTTCATAACTAATACTTTCTTTGGTCTAACTGCTATAATCATAGTGCATCCCTCCATTGGCAACCAAAAATATGGTAAAAATCCTCTAATTTCATCATTATATCCCCTAACGAGAGATGAAATGTACCCTTATCAGGGTTCCATCACTCACATAGTGCTGAAAAATAGCACCTATTATCATGTATAGGCTCAAAATGGGTTACTCCCTCAAACCCTATCTCTCTTAGACGGTCCTAGACACCATTCTCCAAAAAATATCTTAGCTTATGAAAAAGTTACCTAATTATATATTGCAGCCATATAATGTTTAGCTAATACAATTTTCCCTCATCAAAACCTATATTTAACTAACCTCAAACCTTAAAAAAAATCCACCAATCGCCTACCCCTGGATAGTTGACTCAATCACCCAACACCAGATAGTTTCTCACAAAATACCCAAAACAAAAATTATATAGAATTGTAAGGACCCAACTGTATGACTCTAGAGTATTGCCAAACATAAGGTAAAATTGGATACCCCTTTGACCAAAATATCCCAAAATGCAAAAGAAAAAAAATAAGGAAAATTCAAAAAACAATCACTATCAAATCACATGCACACATCCACATGAAAAACTACAAAAAAAATCACAATAAATGCAAACCCCACAAACCTAAAAATATAAAATATACCTTTTTATATACTATACTATCCTTTTATAGTTTTAATTCACTATAAATAGAGTACTAGAGTTCATTTTATCCCACAAAATGCAAAAATGAAAGAAACAAGGGTTAAAAAGGACAAACCGGCCTTGCACTTCCTCCATTTCTTGGTCCTGATGACTCCCAAAAATATAGCCACATTTTAGGAGCTAAAATCACACTTTTAGTGTGGGTTGCACAAGGTGGTGTACCCCGAATTAGCCCTACATGCTCCACTCCAATGGAGCACACTCGAAGTCACGCGGGCACAAAGGTTGTGCACCGTAAACCAAATTTGTGCACTCCATATCATGGAGTGTAAAGTACTTCGACAGGGCACATAAGGTCATGGTACCATCTCCAAACTATGTGCCTCATTTGGGAATGGGGTGCATATTTTCCCTTAGGAGCACACAAGGTAGTGCACCCTGCAAAATTTTTGTGCACTCTATGGGGAGGTGGAGCACACAATAGCCCTTTGGGATGCACAAGGTTGTGCATCCCACAAGCTCCAAAGGAATGGAGCATGCATAAGCCTGAGAGTGGTGCATAGCCCATGCACCCTGAAGAATCCATGCGATCCATTCCAATAGAGCGCACAATAGACACTAAGGGCATGCATTTCCATGCACACTCTGAAGCTCGATGTGAACTCCATTCCAATGGAGCGTACATGATCCCTTGGAGCACACAAGTCATGCGCTCCTCCTCTAGCCTATGCACTTAGCTCTTGAATTTGAGAAGAAAACCTCCACTAGGATGCACATGGCTATGCACCCCATCTCGATTTAGTGTGTCCCTCCCTTCAAGGTGTGCGAGTGTCCAAGTCGGGCACACAAGGTTGTCCACCTGCCTCCATGTTGTGTGCTCCACTATGTTGGAGCGTACAAATTATTTAAGGGTGCACAAACTATGTGCCCCATTGAGTTGAGTGTGCCCTACTCCGTTGGGGTGCACAAAGGTCAAGTGGGTGCACAACCCTATGCACCCACCTCAAAAGCCATGTGTTCCAATTCCCAATGGAGCGTGCATGTGAGAATTTAAGTTTGGTGTACCTCACTCAAGCGCATACCTACTTCTACCCCACCCTCACCAATATCAAACCACCATGTGTCCAAAATTTTTTTAGTAGCCGCAATTTACCCCATAAGTTCTTTGAAATGAGAAAGTGGCAATTGACATGGCATGCCTGGCCAATCCCAAAGCTCCTAAAAACTAAAAAACTGCATGTGTCATCTACCAAATTTAATGCACATGTTTTAAAAGGAAGGTGGTAGCCCTATTTTACACCATATATGCATGCATAATTATCCATCGATGAGGTCGAGCACAGAGTGAAGGGTGAATAATATAGAGGAAATTATAGTCCTAGGTAGAGGAAAAATCATAGCTAGAAGGAAAATTGCAGACTTGCTATTTGAAAGAGATGGCATCCACCAACTCTAAGGTTCCTGAGACATCCATAATCCAAGAAAGAATCGATAGAATTACTAGGGTGTGGCCCATGGCCAAGAAGCTGAGGAGGTCATAGAACACTAAGGTTCTTGAGGATTTACCTGATACCAGCAGATATATCATCGAGAAGTAGAAAAAAGAAGTAGAGGGGGTCACAATTTATGTATTCAACCCCACAAAGGAAGATAACCAATGTCACCCAATGCTCCTAATAGAACTCTACACATGGGCTTACCGATATAGCACCAAGCTAGCTCCTGTGTGCAACAAATGGAGTACAAACCTGGGTCAATTAACCTGTTCAAAGGTGTACCATTCCTCTGACCTGTTGGTATGGCTCAAAGTCTCTTACGACTCCAGAGCACGCACCATTCATGATTTCAAAGGTCAGGTAGTGTCCCAGGTGTTAGTTGAAACAATTCAACAAGTGTTTAGCCTAGCCACCACTTCCAGGGTGGTGGATTTTAAGATATTGGCCCTCCAAGCCAATTATATGATGAATACTATGTTTCCTCGAAACCTATTGAAGAGAGGGAGGATGAGGCTAGCATATTTCCCCATTGGAAAGTTCTTGCTCTATCCTTGGGCATAGGACTATGCCGACATGATCAATCTGGCATTGGGGGAGAAGGACTTGGAGCCAATCACAAAGGAGGTGATGTTTTTAATCCTTGAATGCAACAAAATAGAAAAAAATCCTCTTTACCGATGGGAGAACATTATCAATGATAAACTGGATGAAGAACTGCAACTATTGCAAGAGGCTATATTGGTCGAGAAGAAGGAGATGCCTCCATTTTATTACTACTCATTTTCATTTATTTGTTTATAGCATAGTTGTACAAAGCCTTAGTGGCCCAGTTGGGGGCAGTGAATGCACCAACTGTATAGGATCAGTTATTGTGCATACAGGAGGAATGTTCCAATTATATGACCTTCTTTATGTCGTAAGGTCTTATCCAGGAGTTATGTGCATCCAGGAGCAAGCCAAATTTACTTCTTCTTCCAATTCCCTCTTTGCCACTTCAAAATGAAAGGAGTTGGCCATTGGCCCATCTTATCAGATTGCCACATCATCAACACTGACTTTAATAAGCCCACAGGAGCAAGGCTAGTTGGCAAAAGGTCAACGCACTTTGTATTCTGCCACCTTGGTAATCAATCAAGAAGAACGTCAAGTGCACCCCAAGGTGAAAAAAAAAGATAACTCAAGCTGATGGATTGTCTAATATACTAAGATGTTATGAAGTGCAAAGCCCCACACAGTCCCCTACTTGCAAAAATGCTAGGATCGAATCCTCATATCAAGGGATTGAAAGTTTGACAATGGCAAGGTTCACTAACACCTGCCAGTTTATAGCTGATGAAGAGGATCAGATTCAAGACATGGAAGAGCAAAGATCTCCTAGCAAGGGGATAGTCAAGCATAGGGAGACAACAGGGCAAGGGGCCACTGACACATTTGTCACCATATTTGATATCCCCTTGCCACCTAGCATGAAAGAGGCCACTATTGGTATGAGTAAAGGTGTCATAATGCCATTCGTTGCACTTGTTGAAATGATGAAATCCAAAATGGCCTCTCAAGTGTAGGTGGACGAAGTGATAGAGAAATAACTTGAATAATGGAAAGACAATACTACAAAGGTGGGGCCATTACAACTCCAGGTCAAGCAACTTTAGGGAGAAGTTGATAAATTGAAGATGCCCACTCCTTCCACTATGTAGGCTAGCATCCAACTTGGGTCCATAGATGAACTTAAATAGGAAATGAAGGAGAAAATCCAAGCAAATATGGGGGACTTGGAGTCCATTCTCATAGATATATATGTTGTGAGGCATGCAATAGGCCTCATCCAGAACAACTTATAGCAAGGAAGACAGAGAATAGATGCAATCATGCCAATCTACAAAAGGTTCCAAGAGAACTATGTGCCTATCTTAGGGTTATCAACCACTCTGTCAAATGAATCTTTATGCTTCTTTGTAGAAGAATACATTAAGGTCTCCCTATTCTTGCAAAATGAGCAAAATTGGCTCCAATGGAACCAAGAGGTGGCATATTATTAGTATGAGGCCAACGATGAGTTGGTCGACTGCAACCTCTCCATTGAGGACTTTGGGCGGGCCCCAGTCATTAAATATTTTTCCTTTCAAAGGATCAAAAATTTTGATTTAGAATATGGAGATAGGATATCTAAATGCTTCACGACTTTGGTAGAGATGGTAGACCACTTGTGTGAATTTACCAATAATAATGTGTAGTGGGCCAAGGACCGTATAATCGAGGCCACATAAGATTTAAACCTGCTGCTCTTCTCCTTGACATTTCATGATGAGGCTTGGGAGTTCATTGACCAAGCCATTCAAAATCATAAGGCAAGAGTGGGGCCCACCAGCACTACAACACACACACCAAGAGGACCACAAACACCTACACAAGGTAGTACCGGTGGAGATGCACAACCACCCCATACATGAGAGGGAACATGGGTTATGTGTTTATTTTTTAATGCATCCCAATTTTAGGTACAATAGGATTCTTACAGTGAAGCAGTTGGTTATAGTAGTCAGATGGTCTCACACTATAAAGGAGAGGAGTGTTGCAGTTAAACTCTTTTCATCAAACCTATGAGAGAGAAAATCTAGGTATAGCTTTGTCTGTTTGAGTCATATTTTCTCTTGTATCTCTTATCAGTGTGTCTTATTACCCTTTCTCTTATCATTCACCAGGGACTGTTGAGGTGCGCTATTCACTGTGATTATTTCCTATGGAATACACTAGATTTGAGGACTTTTACGTCACTGCAATCAATATGGAGAGGAGATATCCCTTGTTCTGAATATTCAAACTGGGGGTTTACTATAATCAAATGGCATATGAGGATCAAGCACATTGCTGATATGTTCTTTGCACATATTTTATTAATGAAAATCTTAACTCTTCCCTTGGAATATTTTTGTGTGAATGTATCATATTAGCTTATTTATGTATTACTGTAATCAAAATCCATAAATAACACCTTCTATCGCTAGTTTAATTCTTTTATTTACATTACATCATTTGAAAGGAGTAAAAAAAACTAGTTCTTATTATTGTTATATTTTCTAAGGTCATTTATCAACCTACTACGACTCTGTAATGGATAAGTCACTGGTATGGGACTTATAGGCTTTAATATTGACAGGTTCGATCACTAAAAATATCAAAACAACAAAGTAATAATATTTTTTCTGGCATAGTGGGCATGTGCACGATAGAGCATTAGTAAAAGGACCCATTGCTTGGGGTTTCCTTATCCAACCTGGTCGGTTTAGAGTTGTCTAAGGTAGTCTATTCCTAGGTTAATGAGGTGGATCAGCCAGAATCCATAGTGTTGGTCGTGATTTTAAGATTTCCCTGTGAAGTGACAAATATTTTAAGGGTAAGTGGGAAAACTCCATAACAGGTCCAATGCCATTACTTTCCATATCATCTAATCACATCTCTAATGCATAATTTCTTTGCATAAAATTATTGCCCACACATGTCACTCTCACTTTAAATTATCTTATGGTGCATGATGTAAATGATCCCTCACATTGCATGAATGCTTTTTATCCTAGCATGTGCCTGAATATACTGTACGGTTGGTGACTACAACCACCCAAGCCTAGGCAGTTCCCAAATATCTTTTTTTCCACATCTAACTAATAAATTTTACCCTCTACCTAATTCATTCCCATATCTCAGTTGCATAGTAACATTTTTGTCAAACGCTTCATTGATATTTTCTATGTCCTCACCCATAAACTCATTGCTTAAGGGGGTAGATATCATCCATATAATGTTATCTCAAACAATTCCAATACCCAAATGATCAATCCTAGAATCACATTTGTCCAATAATATTTGCCTAAGAGTATCAATAACCCCACTTTTATGGGAAAAAAATGAAAAATTTATTTTCTTAGCTCAAACTTCAATTAAATCTAATTTGGTATGTCCCATACCTATGTTTGTATGGTTACTCACACTCTCGTTTCATAAAAATAGCCATGTCTAACAAATTACACATCGATTGAAAGATCATGATGATACCCATTTGGTTGGTTTACTTGCCAAATCAAATGGTCTCAATAATTTGTCAAAGATAAAGTTTCGAAGGCATTCACCCCTTCCATTATTGGGGTATCCTATGTTGCTCTTGATTTTAGATAATTGTGTAGCTCCTCCTTCAACTGTCATTATGATGTGTAAAAATCCATGGTGAACCATCATCATTCACTGTCATCCATATTCAATCCAATCATTTTTATGTCATGTTTTTGCACAATATCATGTTTATAATGATGCAGTACAAAATTAGACACCTAAAAAAATTCAAATTAATATTTTTCT
This sequence comes from Wollemia nobilis, assembly GCA_028583015.1. Taxonomy (NCBI): domain Eukaryota; kingdom Viridiplantae; phylum Streptophyta; class Pinopsida; order Araucariales; family Araucariaceae; genus Wollemia; species Wollemia nobilis. The sequence continues at coordinate 89,024 of JAQPPZ010004147.1, forward strand.
AATTTCAATAATCAATATTTCTGCAAATATCCCAATACATTTAAATCTTTGGCATATAACCTTAAAAACATCAAATCACCCCTTCTAGCCCCTTTTGCTCACTAAGGCCCATCCTATACCTAGAACATGGTCACCATATGATTGTATCATTCCCCTAGCTTGGGTGCACATTCCCCTAGTTTATCCTTTATCTTTATCATGGGTCCACCTCACCCTAGCCTATTTTATCTTCTATTCTACATATCCCCATGCAATGACACAACCTCCCATGTTATTTAATGCATTTGGGTGAGGTGAGGACTCTCCTCACCTAAGGTTATTAATGAGGTATGATGTGCACATAGAACATGAATAGGATGAGGAATCTCCCCACCCAAGCACACCATGCTCATTTGACCATCCACCTTGGAAAACCTAAAATTTACTCCTCTCACCCAAGCTACATGGTTGCCATGTCATGCTCATATCATGACCCTATTTTCCTTGGAAAATTCTATAAATATTCCCCTCTTTCCTTCATTTGTAAAGAGATTGTGAGATTACATACCAAAAATGTATCAATTTTTAGTTGGAATCATCTTGTATGCACAACACTTGCTTGCATATCATCCATGGATAACATTGTAGCCCTCAATTTGCATGCATGCATTTTATAAAAATTATCATAGATAGAATATCTAGGTGACTATAGACTTATAATAAAGGATCCTAACATCATACCAAAGGTCTCCTAAACATTTCATCATATTTTGGACAACATAGGCTCAACCACCTACTCCTATGTGGTTCATAGTCAATACCACCCAACCTTGGGTAGTTCCCTTTGGAGACTAGTCATAGTCAAGAATTTAGCCTCTGACAGCCTATATAACTTCCTCCTAAAGTTTTAATTGTATTCTAAGTAGCATAGGCTCAACCACCTACCCTTGGGTGGTTCATAATCCTAATTTCCCATCCCTAGGCGGTCGACCATCCAAGACTAGACATAGTCAGATATCCATTCATAGATAATCAACAAAGGTGATCAAGGTAATATTTTCTATGTTAATGATTTAATCTAAGTTTTATTTTATTTTTTGTATCTTACATAAATTTGGGTCCAACCTAGGTGAACGTAAAAAGTGATACTAACTACTATTTTGGTTGTATGCAAGACTTTTGGAGACTCTTCCAACCAAGGGTGGTCATCAAGCATAAAAACCCACCCATACTTTGAGGTGGTCTAGAAATTTTTTTGTATCATTACATTTGTCTTTGTAAATGGAATGCTCTACCTTAGGAACCCCTCTTATAGTCTATGGGGTATTGTAAAAGCATGTATTGTAACATATTTTGTAATGAATAAAATGTTGCATTTTTGATTCTGCAAGTAGATATGATGTTAATATTTATAATAGATTGTCATTGATTTTGATTTAGAATAAACATAGATCAACTTGTTAAAAGTTGAAACACCCAATAATTATACAATATAAATTTATATTCTAAACAAGAACTAAACAAAAAACTTATATGTGGAAATAAATCAATCTCAACATGTAATAAATATAGTTAAGTATTATTTACAAATTATTTTGTGAAAGTTAGCAAACGTGTACAACAATTGCCTTAAATTGACAAAATAACTCCTAGAAAAAAGGTAACCCTTTAACAACAACTTCAATTATTCTTTGGTGGCAATTTCCTAAATGACATACTTTATGATGACAATCCTTTTTTATGTTACTCCTTTGTGATGACACTTCTTTGTGATGGTGCTTATTTGTGATAATAACTCCCAACAAGATGACAATATTCCAAGTTGACAATTAACAAGATGATGACGAAACTTCTCACAATGTACCCTAAGACAACAAATGCTTCCTTTATGATATTGTGTCTAAGATGACATATGATAGACAATAATGCTATAGACAATGATGCTATAGATAGTGTATTTACACTTTTACCCTCAGTCAACAAGGTTTCCAAATAACTTTCCCTTAGATGGTTCCTTCCACAATGATGTTTAGATGGCAATTGTGGTGATAAAATTTTATTTATTCTAGAATGACTCTCTTGATACTTCCCCTCAAACATAATATTTACTTTGAATTTAGCAATATTACCCTCACCTATAAACTTGCATACACTCAACCATGTGATATACAACACATGGTTCATATAACACAAGATAAATATCATTTAAACACACCCTTAAAATAAAATGGTATTGAATATATAAGAAATAATTATACGTCCAAGTTTTTTATTCATCTCTCTTCTTCTCTTTCTCTTTATACACATCTCTTATACTTTCACTTTCCTCTCTCTCTACCTTCACCTCTTGAACCCATTTTTAAATGCTTGAGAAATATTTATTTCCTAACTACCATCATATAGTTTCATAGTGGCCATTGAATGATTGGCCTTTCAATTTATCAAGTGGATGCTCCTGCATCATACTCATCAAGTAGAAAAAATGTTTCATGAATATTTTTACAACCTTAAATAGATGCTCCATATTTAGTAATCTCTAAATCATTCATCCATATTGTTGTGTCAACTTTCTAGTTCTTCCATTTAACAAGATACTCTTAATATGTCTTACCTCCTGTCCTTATTGCCACTTTGAAATCTATAATTGCTTTAATTTCATCTCATTCCTTATATGGTAGTTGTGCTATCATTTTTTCTAGTGAAATATCAACTATAATATCATTCTCATCATTTCTAGGTTGATCATAGTATGGGTATAATTCAACTACTTTAAATATTGGATGAATCTCTATGCCCTCTTGGATTTCAATTTCATATTCATTAGCTACAAATTTTTTCAAGACCTTACAAGGTCCAATATTATTCCAGTTTAATTTATTATAATTTCCTTTTCCAAATTGCTCTTTTATAAGTTCCAAAATCAAAACTCCAAACTAAAACTCTTGCCTTACTCATTTAGGATCAACATGTTTTTTGTACTTCTTAGTACTCTTTTATAATTCATTTTTTTACCTCTTGAAGTAAATCATGAATGTAGTCAACAAAGTCTTCTGCTACAACACTTGGTCTCTATAAATCAATTATCTTTCATAACTCATCTAATCCTCTTGGGAATATTCCATATACAATATGAAATTTTCTTCTACCTATACTTAGATATATATAGCTGTATGCAAATTTCTTTTATGCCAAAATAGTTTTTCATAGTTGTGGAAATTTGACCCATGAAGATTGTATGTTAAAGCCGAAGGATTTACTAAAACACTCATTGGATTTGATATTTTTATTTCTTTTCAATAATATGTGGTTGAAGAGATAAGTAATGATGAGTGGTATGTTGATGTGGTTTATTATCTATTGAATAACAATTGCCCTAATAGTATGAATTTGAGTCAAAGAGTTGCTCTTCATTCTAAGTGTGCAAACTACATGATAAAATCTAGAGTTTTGTTTAGGAAGAACCATGAAGGAATTTATTTGAGATGTTTGGGCAAGCAATATGGAACTGGTCATGGTTTAAGAATGTCAATAGTCCATAAGATTATGAGGGCTAGTTATTACTAGCCTCATGTGTTTAAATATACCCAACTACACATTAAAAAATTCCACATCTGTCAATTTGCTATGAAAAAAGAAAGAAATGCAATAATGCTATTGTAACCCATGATCCATAGTTATCCATTTACATATTGGGGTTTATATTTCATTGGAATGATCAACCCACACTCTTGGTTCAGATACTAATACATCCTCATAGCAACTAATTATTTCATGAGGTGGTCTAAAACTTGGGTCTTGAAGAATTTCACAGGGAAGGTAGTGATTGATTTCCTTGAGGAGAAAATTATACCTAGGTTTGGTATGTCATACATTCTAGTATGTGATAATGGTTTTGCTTTTACTTCAATTCAATTCACTAAATGGGCCTATGAAAACAAGGTAGTGTTAAAATTCTCCTCTAATTACTATCCTCAAGGGAATGGAGTGGTTGAGTCCACTAATAAAAACTTGTGCACTATTGTTGGAAAATTATTAGAGAAAAATCCTAGGGACTAGCATAATAAGTTGAAATATGTATTATGGGCTGATAGAATAAGAGTCAATAAATATCTAGGAACCTCTATCTATCACCTAGTTTCTGGGCCAAAATTGTCTTCCCTATGAATCTTAATATCCCTACCTTGCAATTTATTGATGAGTTCCTAGATGATGATAACAAAGTTAAAATCAGATTAGAAAATTTGATCCATTTGGAAGAAAAGAGAGATGAAGCCTTGCATAAGTTTATCAAACATCAAGTAGTTGTTAAACATTGGTTTGATAAGAAGGCCAAGGTGATATCCTTTAAAGTTTTTGATTTGGTCTTGCTATGGGACAAGGCTCATGAAAAAAAGGTGAACACCCTAAGTTTAGTGTCCTATGGTTAGGCCCATACCAAATATCTAAATTTCTTGGAAAAAATACATTTAGGATACAAACCCTGACTGGTGAGGATGTCCCACTTTTGGTGAATGGGCAACTCCTCAAAAATTATTTTCAAGCCTGACTTTTTCTTGTAGTTTTTGTAGTTTAGTTTCCTTTCCTATTTGTCTTGCTTTCAATAAGGGTGTCCTTTTTGGACCTAGTAGTCTAGTTTTTGTTTTCCCTTGCTTTATTTTTCTTTATATCTTGTTTTATCCAGCTCCTACTATTTTTGGTCCTCTATTGGGTGATGTGGGGGTGAACCATATTGGAACATATAATTCTAAACTGATAATTTGATAGTCCATTTTATTGAAATTTGTAGCTAACCAATAAGATATTGAACCAACTATATTTTTCTCTTATAGTTGTCTAGAATTAGTTTTAGTCTTGCTTGACAATATTTCTTGATTAGACTGGGTTAATGTTTCTTAATTATCAACTGAAAATATGAGTGCTTAACTTGGTATGGATTCACTATTGCATGCTTACATTTAAAGGTCTTTCCTACATGGGCATGATAAGAATTGGTCTAATTTCTCTTGTTTCCTAATTCCACCTCATAAAATATTCACTATGGATTGGTTCCCAACCTTTGATTGGACTTCACTATTTGGGAAGAAATTGCATATAAAAAGTTAAAAAATGAGAGAATTGAATATCAAAAGTAAAATTATCAAAAAAATAAATTTCAAGAAGGTGACCTAGGTAATCTGTATAAGGACTATGGATGTCCATCCTAGTAGTAGAGCAATGCCTTGAGTGGGACCAGAGGAAACTCCACTAGGGCTATGGACACCTAGATGGTAGTGGAGTGATATCCATACCATTCCATACCTTCTACCCCTATCCTCCCATAATATATAAATACTAATAATAGTGATAATAATACATCCCAATTAGGTAATGAGGAGGTTTATGGCTTGTTTCTTTGCATCATGCTATGTATTATGATGAGGAAAGTAATTTATTTCACAAACACACATACTATGGATCTATATTGGGTTAACTCCATTGTACTAGGTGTGATAAGGTAGATGTGTGTACTCAGTATTTTCATGAAATAGTTTAAGTTTGTTATTGTTAAATGATGGAACAATCTTAATGAGGTACCAATTGATTCAAGTTCTGACCTCTTAACAACAAATTTTAACAAATATTGGTTTGTTGTTTGTTTGAGAATTTGTTATCCTTGGACAACACACCCCTATTTTACACTCTAAATAGGGCCCCATTTTTTTGTGTGTTGGAGTTAGTTTTATATTTTTTTCATGTATCTTTGATGTAACGAATATTAGAGAGATCATATTTATAAAATTCTAGTTTTTCTAATGTTTTTGACGTTTTTGGTTGGATCTAGATCTTGCAGATTTTTGGATATTCAATTTTATGTTCATCCTAAAATAATACAAAAAAAAATAAATTCTAACTAATGGACATGTTTTGGGTCTTTTTTAGTCTTGGATAAGTTTATTTTTCAAAATTTCAAAATTTTGAAGTTTATTTTGGTGAAATTCATTATTCCAAATCCTAAAACCTAAAAATCCCATAATTCAAAAATCCCATTCAAAGACTATTTGTAATCTAGATTAATTTATTAAATATAGGGCCTCTATATTTGGAGCTTTGCCAACTACCCTCAATTTATCTAGGCTAAAGGTCTCTAGAACTATAGCTTTTACTATAATTATTGTTAAGGTACTAAAAACTTCTCTAGAATGTCATGCGTACAATAAATGCACCTATTGAACCTAGATTTTCCTTGTGGTGGAAGGTGGTAGGTCGATGATGAACTTGATTGGACTCCATTTCTAAATTTAATACTCAAGGCTCATTAGATAAAATGTTTCTATTTTTCACTAAGCAATTGATGGAGTTTCACTAGGTCTACTCCCAATCTATGTGATCTATAATATTAGGCTTGATTGTGTAGTGGATAGCTAATGTAGTTTCCACATGCATAGTTTTCATGGTCTTGATTAGGTGTAGGAGGATTGTTCTATGGGCATTGGATTTGTAGCATTTCCTTGAACAATGGCAAGAGTCTCCTTCTAACATTATTCTCCACATCCTTAAGAGATGTTGTAATTTGTTTGATGAGAAATTTAAGGCCCACATGAATATATAAGTTTCTCTTGCTTTCACTAGGAGAACCTATCATTGGATTAATTTGATGAATGGGTCATATGAATTTTAGATCTTTCATGGGTTTCCTTTTTTATGAACAACATTCATCATTGAATATTGATCAGATGGTCTACAAAATTATTTGGATTCTTCATCATATTTCATAAGCTATTGAATGACATGTCCTTGACTATTGGTGTATTCTAACCAAAAACTTAGGAATAACAAGTGTACAAAAACTTCGCTAAAATGTATACTCAAGACTACAACATGGGTATAATGACTTTAAAAAATCACTTTTAACTTTTGGTCTCTGACATTTTGATCTTATAACTTCATAGTATTAGTGGTATCACTAAAGTGGTTGTATACTTGGCTAGACTTCATACCCATTTTTTTAATGTGGGTGTCATTTGAATAAATATGCCATTTGGGTTTTTAAATATTGGACTTTGAATTTTGCATTTAAACCATAAGTGTATTGATCCTGTGGATTTTGTTCCATATCACCATACAATTAGTTAAAATGACTTATTTCTAGGTTAATTTTGAAGAACACAAGCTTATACTGAGAGGGGGGTGAACAGTATAAGACCACTTTTTACTTTTCTTTTCAATTCAATATTATGCAGTGTATAGATAGCAGTATCAATAGCAGTAATCAAAGCAATGCACAAAACACCATCCACAAAAGTGACACAACAATTTACGTGGTTCACCCAATGCGGGCTACTCCACGGAGAAAATATTTTGCTAAAACTTTCTCAATCAATCTCTTGGGAATCCTTCCCAATTACAATGTTTATGGACCTCTATCCAAAGGAGATGTTGATCCCCTAAATCTCAAGTTCATGGATCTCTTCCATAGGAGAACTCTTTCCCCTTCTGCTCTGGCTAGTGATCTTCTAGAAGACTCTATCTCTCTGCTACACTAACTGGTGGATCTCTCTCCACTTGAAGACTCCTCACTCAGATCTATCTTCAATTGTCCTGGTTGTTGGATCTCTATCCATTGAGACTCTATCCTCTATACTCTATCACCTCCAAATCTCTATCAATAGGTTCACTCAGAACCTCCTCAAATATACTCAATAGGCTCACTCAAAACCTCTCAAATCTGCTCAATAGGCTCACTCAGAACCTACTCAAATATTCTCAATAGGCTCACTTATAACCTGCTCAAATATTCTCAATAGGCTCACTCAGAACCTGCTCAAATCTTCTCAATAGGCTCACTCATAACCTACTCAAATCTACTCAATAGGCTCACTCAGAACCTACTCAAATCCTCACTCCCTCTCAACAAGCTCACACAGAACTTGTCCCAATCTGCTCAATAAGTCCTCTCTAGGACTTGCTCAAATCTGCATAGCAAGCTTTCACAAAATCTTACACAAAAATAGTCCACAAGCCTTCTCAAAGACTTGCCTCAAATCAGCTCAACAAAATCTCAACTCAATCTCATAGAAGCATAAAGAGAATTGTTAGAGACTCAATATGTTCTATACTCAAATCCCAATCTCAATTCAAAGCAATCTCAACTCTCAATCATATAGAAGCATAAAGAGAATTGTTAGAGACTCAATATGTTCTATACTCAAATCCCAATCTCAACTCAAAGTAACTTTCAATCTCATAGAAGCATAAAGAGAATTTTTAGAGACTCAATATGTTCTATTCTCAAGGCTCAATCTCAACTCAATCAATCAGAATATAGAATAGTTTGTTTCATGGAACTTGAACAACCACTTCATGCAACCACTTGACTAGGCTCAATCAACTCTACTCAACCAATCACTTCAAGAAACAACTCTTTCTCACAAACCCTAGTCCAAGCATGAATCAACTAACTCAAAATATTTCCAACAATGCTCAACAACAAATCTTACATAACAATGATACTCATGTTCTTTTCTAACTCAAGTTCAAGTTCTTTGCATCACCCATTGGCTTCAACAACAATGCTAATAAGACAAGGTTTTAATCACAACTCTCAATTCAGAAAACCTTGAAGCATAAACTCAAAGTACTTCACTCAACCAATGGTCTAAACAACAATGCTTATCAAACAAGGTTTAATCACAACTCACAATCCAGAAAACCTTGAAGCATTAACTCAACCACTTTTGAAAAGGAAACCACAATCAATCCTTTTCACTCCAATGATATTTCAAAAATCAACCACCCAAATAAAATCAATGGAGAGTATTACTCATACCTTTTTGATGCCTTATGAGTTGTCCACTAAATCTGTCACACTCAACACACTTTCTTTTTCAACTCTTAACAAGGGTTAGAGATCTTGAGTAATAACACAACAATAATATCCAAATAACACCTTATTACTCCTACTTTATTTTAACATCCACCAAAGTTCTTTTTAAAAGAAAACCCTTACTCAAAATAACTTTCACTAAAAAGAACTTTATCAAAAACCCTTATTACTCCTAACAATTTCAAAAATCACAATTAAAAATAATTCACAACTCAAACAGCCACCATGACCTTATTCCCTAAGGTTACTCAACAAATCAACTAACGAAGCACCTTTACCCCTTATCACTCCACCTTAGGCAATCCAAACAAAATATTAATAAAAACCTTAATACCTGCCTCAAGGGGAATCGAACCCTCATCTTGCCCCAACGTGAACGCCCTAGCCGTGACCAAGCTACCGCATGAGCTGTGGGCTCATTGGTGAAAAATAAGTGCCACCCGCTTCTTATCCTTCACCCTCTTCCACCAAGTGAAAAGTATGCGCCTTGGGTGCCTCAATAGAACAAAGCCAAAAATGATGCTTGCGGGAATCGAACGCACAACCTCCTTGTCACCAACACCTTTGCACAATCCAAGCTGCCACTAGGCCATGCTGCCCAATGCATTTTGGGAAGTGGTCGCTGTCTCCCTTTAATGTTCGTTGCATCACTTAAACGAAAAACACGAGCTCTTTTTCTTCGCAAATACCAAGCGCAAATATCAATGAGCAAGGATGAATGAATTAAAAAATTCAATGGCATATTTATATGCCTTCCCTTTGCTTTGGAAACGTCGGCCTTTTTGAAACTTCCTTCATGACGTCGGTGGATAAACTTTTAATTTTAATTTTAAAATTTAAATTTAAATTTTAAATAAATTAAAATTTAAACTAAATCTTTAAAATTAAATATCTCCATCATCGGGGCACCTTTTTCGATGAAACGAAAAGCCAACTTGGGTTTTAAGAAAAACCCATTTCAAATCTGCCATCCATGGTTTTAAATAAAAACCTTTTGCAAAGCTTCCCTTGAAGCTCCTTTTGGAACCAAATGCCATGCATCCCTTCTTGAACCTTTGATCAAAAACATTTGCTTCTCATGAAGCTCTTTGTGAAACACAAACATAGTGCTTACTTACATAGATCCTTTTGACATCAATGACAACTCTTAGCTTAGGGACTCAAAATGTCCAACAATCTCCCCCTTTGTCATTGATGGCAACCCATATCCTTTTACTAAAATCTGACCTTCTTTTCTGCTCCCCCTGGGACTTTGCTCCCCCTAGCTCAAAGCTTTCTCAAATATCAAATCTCTCCCCATATCAAAAACTCTCCTCAATATACACAAATCTCTCCCCCTTTGTCATCAATGGCAAAGGGTCACCTTTGGGGCTCGGGGCTAAGAATGAGCCTCTTAGCTTAGCCCCTCCCCCACCTCCACATGAGGTGGTTAATTCTGGGGTGGGAGTATTTCTACTCCCCGAAAGCACTGCTCTTTACCTTTACCTTTCTCTCTTCCTTTCTGAGTTTTCTGAATCCTCTCACTATTTCTTACCAAGTCATCATCCATGTTCCTGTCATCACTTCTGTTCCTATTCTTGTTCTCATCCATGTTCCTATTTCTATTCTTGTTCCTATTCTTGTTCTCATCCATGTTCCTATTCCTGTTCATGCCTACTTCTGGAATATTTGCTCTACACCATCTTGTTGTGTGACCATCATTATTGCACTTATAACACTTAATGTTATTATTCCTTGGAAGTGCAAATGTCTTAGGATATCTCCTAGTGAAGCCATATCCTCTTCTACCATGAACCCTGCAATTCATTGCCTTGTGACCAAACTCATTGCATGAGTAGCAATACCCATGGAAAAGTTATCCTTTCCCATATTCCTATCTTTTGTATGACCTGCACTATGAAGCCATGTGCCCAAACCTGTGACATGAGAAGCATCTCCCATTGAAGCTTCCTTGCCTAGACCTCATTGGTCTCCTATTTTGATTGTTGTTCCATCTGTATCTTCTTTGTGCATTGTTTCTATCTTTGACCTCTTTGTTGTCCAACTCATCCTCTGATGTCTCATTCCAACTTACACTGTTATTTTCTGAAGTATCTTCTTCTAAAATTCCTTCTTCTTCAAGACTTGAAGTAGACTTTTCTTCCCATTTATTTTGAGCCTGTTTGGAACCAAGACCTATCTTGTTTGTTGCTCCTCTTTGTATCTTGATTATTTTGTCTACACTCTTTGCATTGTTCACATATTTGTACAACTTTTTCTTGGAATCCTCTAAATATTCCTTTAGTAGTGCCACTTCTTGTGTTAACTTTTCACACTCCAAAATATTTGCTTCTAACTTATCCTTGAACTTACTTGCCTTAGCCTTTGACTTTTCTAAGTCCTCTATGAGCAATAATATTTCTTCATCACATTCTTGAAACTGACTTTCAAGCTTAGAGTGTTGCTTTCTTACCTTCTTTATTGTGTCAAGAGCATAGATAAGTTCTCCCTTGAGATCATAACCATTCTCCACTGAATAATCCTCTATTTTTTTGCCTTTGTCCCTATCATTACTTCCTTTTGGCTTGTCTTCTATAGGATCACTTACTTCATCTTCTAATGCCATTAGAAGATTCTCATCTGGTCTTTCAAGTGCATCTTCAAAACCATCATCACTGAAACTATAGCCATCCCTAGTGCAATTATCTTCAAGATGTCCAAATTTACCACATCTAAAACACTTGAGAATAACTGGAGTCCTTTTCTCTCTAACCATAAATAGGACTTCATCTCTATCATTGTCTGAAAAACTAGCATCACTATCATTTGAGTACTTACTTGCATTATCCGCATAGTAGCTTTTCTTTTGCCTTTGAAAGAACTTCTTTCCTTGTCTGTTTTGTCCATCCTTGCCTTTCTTCTTGTACCTGTGTCTTTCTGATTCTCTGTACTTGTGATCCTATTTTTCTTCATCACTGTTGTACTTTGGCTCTTTGCACTCTATCGCATAGTGTCCATACTTTCCACAATTGAAGCACTTAATAGATCTTACATCTATGAATATTTTGGAACCTTTATCTCTTCTACCATAGTTAGCTTCTTCATCACTAGATGACTCACTGCTTGATTCTGTCTTTTTACCCTTTTTCTTTTTGTCCACTTTGAATGCAACTTCTTTCGGAGGAATAGGATCTTTTGTTCTTATCTCAAAAGTAGTAAGCATGCCAAGCAAAGAATTCCTTGTCAAAGAATCACTATCAATTGATGTTTCTATAGCAGAAACCTTTTCACTATACCTTTTTGGAAGAGTTCTCAAGATCTTATCACAAGCATCAGATTCATCAACCTTCATTCCAAGACCTCTCATCTCATGTACAAGTTCATCAATCTTACTGAGATAATCATGAATATTTTCATCATCTCTCATTCTTAAGTTCTCAAATTCTCCTTTGAGATTTTTGATCTTAGCTTTCCTGACACCTTTATCACCCTCATATATGTCATGCAGTAGATCCCACATATCTTTTGTTATTTTACAATCCATAACCTTCATAGATTCTGATCTACCCAATCCTTTTATAATTGCATTCATAGCTCTTGAATTTGCATGCATTAGAAGCTTACCTTCCTTATATATAGGAGGATTGATTGTAGAATCATATCCAAGTTCCACTGCATCCCAAACTTCATTTCCAAGTGCCATCAGGTGAAATCTCATCAGCATACACCAATACAAGAAGTCACTTCCATCAAATACTAGTACTACATTATTGAAGGACCCATCCTTTTGATCCTTGTGATCCATTGTGTTCTTAGACCACTTTTCCTTCAAGATGTCAAACTCTTCAGAAGGAACCCACTTTGATACCAATTGAAGAACACAAGCTTATACTGAGAGGGGGTGAACAATATAAGACCACTTTTTACTTTTCTTTTCAATTCAATATTATGCAGTGTATAGATAGCAATATCAATAGTAGTAATCAAAGCAATGCACAAAACACCATCCACAAAAGTGACACAACAATTTACGTGGTTCACCCAATGCGGGCTACTCCACGGAGAAAATATTTTGCTAAAACTTTCTCAATCAATCTCTTGGGAATCCTTCCCAATTACAATGTTTATGGACCTCTATCCAAAGGAGATGTTGATCCCCTAAATCTCAAGTTCATGGATCTCTTCCATAGGAGAACTCTTTCCCCTTCTGCTCTGGCTAGTGATCTTCTAGAAGACTCTATCTCTCTACTGCATTGATTGGTGGATCTCTCTCCACTTGAAGACTCCTCACTCAGATCTATCTTCAATTGTCCTGGCTACTGGATCTCTATCCACTGAGACTCTATCCTCTATACTCTATCACCTCCAAAGCTCTATCAATAGGTTCACTCAGAACCTCCTCAAATATACTCAATAGGCTCACTCAAAACCTACTCAAATATTCTCAATAGGCTCACTCAGAACCTGCTCAAATATTCTCAATAGGCTCACTCAGAACCTACTCAAATATGCTCAATAGGCTCACTCAGAACCTACTCAAATATGCTCAATAGGCTCACTCAGAACCTACTCAAATATGCTCAATAGGCTCACTCAAAACTTGCTCAAATATGCTCAACAAGCTCACACAGAACTTGTCCCAATCTGCTCAATAAGTCCTCTCTAGGACTTGCTCAAATCTGCATAGCAAGCTTTCACAAAAGCTTACACAAAAATAGTCCACAAGCCTTCTCAAAGACTTACCTCAAATCAGCTCAACAAAATCTCAACTCAATCTCATAGAAGCATAAAGAGAATTGTTAGAGACTCAATATGTTCTATACTCAAATCCCAATCTCAATTCAAAGCAATCTCAACAGCTCAATCTTATAGAAGCATAAAGAGAATTGTTAGAGACTCAATATGTTCTATACTCAAATCCCAATCTCAATCTCAACCAGTGCTCAATCTCATAGAAGCATAAAGAGAATTGTTAGAGACTCAATATGTTCTATTCTCAAGGCTCAATCTCAACTCAATTAGAATATAGAATAGTTTGTTTCATGGAACTTGAACAACCACTTCATGCAACCACTTGACTAGGCTCAATCAACTCTACTCAACCAATCACTTCAAGAAACAACTCTTTCTCACAAACCCTAGTCCAAGCATGAATCAACTAACTCAAAATATTTCCAACAATGCTCAACAACAAATCTTACATAACAATGATACTCATGTTCTTTTCTAACTCAAGTTCAAGTTCTTTGCATCACCCATTGGCTTCAACAACAATGCTAATAAGACAAGGTTTTAATCACAACTCTCAATTCAGAAAACCTTGAAGCATAAACTCAAAGTACTTCACTCAACCAATGGTCTAAACAACAATGCTTATCAAACAAGGTTTAATCACAACTCACAATCCAGAAAACCTTGAAGCATTAACTCAACCACTTTCGAAAAGGAAACCACAATCAATCCTTTTCACTCCAATGATATTTCAAAAATCAACCACCCAAATAAAATCAAGAATGGAGAGTATTACTCATACCTTTTTGATGCCTTATGAGTTGTCCACTAAATCTGTCACACTCAACACACTTTCTTTTTCAACTCTTAACAAGGGTTAGAGATCTTGAGTAATAACACAACAATAATATCCAAATAACACCTTATTACTCCTACTTTATTTTAACATCCACCAAAGTTCTTTTTAAAAGAAAACCCTTACTCAAAATAACTTTCACTAAAAAGAACTTTATCAAAAACCCTTATTACTCCTAACAATTTCAAAAATCACAATTAAAAATAATTCACAACTCAAACAACCACCATGACCTTATTCCCTAAGGTTACTCAACAAATCAACTAACGAAGCACCTTTACCCCTTATCACTCCACCTTAGGCAATCCAAACAAAAGATTAATAAAAACCTTAATACCTGCCTCGAGGGGAATCGAACCCTCGTCTTGCCCCAACATGAATGCCCTAGCCATGGCCAAGCTGCCGCACGATATGCGGGCTCATTGGTGAAAAAGAAGCACCACCCGCTTCTTATCCTTCACCCTCTTCCGCCAAGCGAAAAGTATGCGCCTTGGGTGCCTCAACAGAACAAAGCCAAAAATGATGCTTGCGGGAATCGAACGCACAACCTCCTTGTCACCAACACCTTTGCACAATCCAAGCTGCCACTAGGCCACGCTGCCCAATGCATTTTGGGAAGTGGTCGTTGTCTCCCTTTAATGTTCGTTGCGTCACTTAAACGAAAAACACGAGCTCTTTTTCTTCGCAAATACCAAGCGCAAATATCAACGAGCAAGGATGAATGAATTAAAAAATTCAATGGCATATTTATATGCCTTCCCTTTGCTTTGGAAACGTCGGCCTTTTTGAAACTTCCTTCATGACGTCGGCGGATAAACTTTTAATTTTAATTTTAAAATTTAAATTTAAATTTTAAATAAATTAAAATTTAAACTAAATCTTTAAAATTAAATATCTCCATCACCGGGGCACCTTTTTCGATGAAACGAAAAGCCAACTTGGGTTTTAAGAAAAACCCATTTCAAATATGCCATCCATGGTTTTAAATAAAAACCTTTTGCAAAGCTTCCCTTGAAGCTCCTTTTGGAACCAAATGCCATGCATCCCTTCTTGAACCTTTGATCAAAAACCTTTGCTTCTCATGAAGCTCTTTGTGAAACACAAACATAGTGCTTACTTACATAGATCCTTTTGACATCAATGACAACTCTTAGCTTAGGGACTCAAAATGTCCAACAAATTTGACTTAAAAAAAAAATTGTAGCTGCCAAATTTTAGGAATGTTATTCCAAGATTTGTTGTTTTTATACCATTGCATAGGTAGACTAACACAACTAGAATTTTTATTGTCTTTAGTAGTTTGACCTTTCAAGTTCAAAATGGGCATTAAAATCAATGGATAAATGATATAATATATTCTCTTAGATGGTTTATTAGTCATTATGCTTAAATAAAATGTTAAGCTATGCCTAGAATAAACACTAACAATGTCATTTATGGACATCCATTACCATAGAAAGATATTGAAATTTTGAACTTCAAACTTCAAATTTTGAACAATTGATAATTAGAATTCTAAGTTCAAAATCATAAGCCTTAGGCATGTAATTTTGGGTCTTGGAGTTTAAAACTTGAATTTTGATGCTTTCATGTTTTGGACTTGAGACTCAAACAAAATCTTAAATATAATTTATAATTGGGTCATATATGAGAACCCGATTTTAAGACTTGAATAGGGTCCATGCTTGACATGTGTTTACATTTTATCCTTAGACTTGTATTTCAAACCTAAAGTAAAACCTTAGGGCTATAACTATTTTTTAAGTGTTGTTACATCATCTGGAATTCAAACCTAATAAGTCTTAAGTAGGGACTAAGCAATTGATGCTTTCTTGTTGTCGAATTTGGTTAGATAAAAAGTGAAATTATTTTAGATTCCTGACTATCAATAAACCTCCAATAAGAAATTATTTTGACATAATGAGTTCTTCCCTAAGAAAGATAGTTATGGTTTGCATGAACCTTGCTTTACGACACCCTAATTAAGTTCATATTTGGACTTCATTATTTTTGATACCCAAGTTTTAATCATAGGTAATATTCAAATAAACTTGGTATCCTCAATGAAGAAACTTAAGATTCTTCATAGAGGCACTACTGCACTCTGATTTCTCTAGGTTGGAGGTGTCTTGTCCAAAAATACTTTCCTGCACTAATATTTTTGCATTTGCAGTTACAGAAAGTGATTGATTTTTTTTTTGTGTGTGGGAGCCCTATAGGAAGAGGGGTTTCAATACAATTTTGCTTAGGGCGATGGCTAAGAAAGCATTGAAGTTAGGGTTTGGGAGGATGGAGTGGTGTATGCTACATTAGAACAATAAATCCATAAAGTTTTATGAGGGGTTGGAATCATAGGTGCTATAGGAGTGGGGGATTTACAGGCTCATTGGTAAGGCTTTAGAGGATTGTAGGATGTTAAAAGGCTTTGGAGAATTGTAGGATTTGAAATTTATCCCTTGGAGGAAAATGATCAGAGGTGGGAGGGTTTCAAAGTAGGATGGTCGAGCATCAGAGTGTAGGAAGGATGGTGGATTGTAGGTTGAAGAGAGCTTTGGAGGTCAGAGAGGTGGTGGGGGCATCATCAATTTTTAGAATTGGGTCAATTCTATCAGGTAGAAAGAAAATATGGCCATCGAGGAGGAAGTGTTGGAGGAGGCAAATAAAAGTGTGCTTGAAGGTTTTTGTGCTTCTTCTATTGAACCTGTGAGTGGATCCCCTCTAAGTGGTCATACTTTTAACCTAGGTAAGTCTTCCTTTACCATAGTTATTTCTAGAGGTCTTTGTCCTCATGTTCCAAAACCCCATTTTGACCTTTCTTTTGTTAGCAACACCCTGGTCATTTCAGATGAGCTGGTGGCTGCTATGATGGTAGAAGGGTCTTGGAATTTGGTTGGCAAGTTCTAGGGAGGTAGGCAGGACCTAGATTCTATCTGATGATGGGCGTTCCTTAAATGGAAGCCTTTGGGTTCCCTCGAGATCATTGCTCTATCCAATGCTTTCTTCCTCATCAAGTTAAGATATGAGGAGGATGCCAATCATATTTTGGGTGGGGGTCCATGGTTATTTGGCAAGAGGGGTATTTTATTGCATCATTGGGGCCCATATTTCAACCCAAAGATGTAGAAGGTGAACCTGGCCCCCCTCTGGGTGAGACTTCTAGATCTTCCTTTCCATATTTGGCATGATGATATCTTGAGGGGGATTGCTAAGGCAATTGGAGAACTGATCTTGATTGATTCAGCTACTAGGGCAAAAACCAGGATGATTTTTTCTAGGATGTGTGTTATGGCTGATCCAGAGGCTGAGCTTCCTGGCCATATCGAGTTGGTGTCCAATCAAGGCCCATGGCTTCAACCAATAGTGTATGAGAATAGGCCCATTAAATATTCCTCTTGCAATAAATTTGGGTATTCTTTGGGCTCTTGCACATGTAAAGTCCCAACTGGTGATAATCAAAGAAGGATGCAAGCCAAAAAACTAGTTGGTATGGCTTAGGAACAACCTATCCTTTCTGGGGAAATACCTACAGAGCCCTTAACTTTGGGTGAACAGGATATGGGAGACAAAACAGTGGACCAAATCCCCTCAGTGGATGTCATTGAGTTAGACAAAGTGGTGGTTCAACTTGAAGGCTCATCCATCGGTAGAAATCTTGACCAGGTTAACCAGGAGGATCTGGTCATAGAAATGCTTATTCCTTCAAAATTTCTTCAAAATTCCTACCAATGTTTGGCTTCTCAGGAGCCAGTATTAGAGGAAATTGGTTCCCCTCTTAAGCAGGGTGATATGATGGCTTTGAGGTAGGAATCCCCAACCCTTTTGGAGCTGCAATGCTCACCATGCCTTGGTGAGGGTTCCTCAACCAAACCCAGACCCAAAACCAGAAGCTCCTGTAAGAGCCAAATGGATGTGGGAGTAAGCAAGAAGGTAGGTAAGCCTTCTAACAAAACAGTTAGAGGTCAAGAGGCAGAATCAGATATAGTGGATGGACTCCAAACCCAGTTGAAGTTTGAGAAGAATAATAAAGGTAAGCAACTCAAGATGGAATATTTCTATAGATCTCCCCAATCTCTAAATGGGGGAAAAGGTATCAAATCTTGTAAATGAAATTACTCTCCTAGAATATTAGAGGCCTAAATGGGCCTACAAAGAAGAGAGTTTTATCTTCCCTTAGAAATGAAGTTCAACTAGATATAATTTTAATTCAAGAAACCAATATGGATAGACTAAATGTAGAGGCAACTAAAAATATCATCTAGAAGGAAGCTAATTTTATGGTAAATTCAGCTAATGGTGCGTCTGGGGGCCTCCTTTGTTTGTGGAACCCTGCTAAGTTGGATGGTTCAATTTTATGTATTTTGGATAGGGTGATTAATATCCTATTTTTTTGCAAGGATTTAGGCTTCAGATGGATAACATCTAACATTTACGCCCCAAACTCAGGTCCTAACAGGGCGATCCTTTGGGAATCCTTAAGCTCAATGAGGGATTTGTTCAGGGGGGAGGCCAAGATTCTTGTATGAGATTTTAACACCCCACTATATTCGTCTAATAAAATGGGTGGCTCGGATTTGAGCACAAGGAGTATGGAAGAGTTTTCCTCCTTTGTTAACAACCAAGAATTGATGGATGTGGACCTGAAAGGCTCCAAATATACCTGGAGCAATAGGCATCTAGGAAGTCAGAACATTCAAATAAAGTTAGATAGAGTTTTTGTTTCTCAGGAAGGTCTTCCTTTTTTTGGAGATGCTATTCTTAGTTCTTTGCCAAAAATAGGCTTGGATCACAACCCACTTGTTTTGGAAAAGTCTAAAAATCAAGGTTTTTTCCCTAGGCCTTTCAGATTTGAGGCTATGTGGTTGCATCATCCAGACCTGGAGAAAAGAATCAAGGAATGGTGGCCGTAAACTTTTTTAGGCCCGCTTATCTCACAAGTGGCATCCAAACTCAGGTTTGTTAAGGCAAATCTAAAAATTTGGAATAAATATATTTTTGGTAATATCTTCCATAAGAAAAAAGAAATTTTAGAACAACTGAAGGAGTTTGAAGAGTCGTTCGAATCTAGGGAGGTGACCGAAAGAGATAGATGTAAGGAAAAAGAACTGTTAACCAAGCTTCACAACACACTAGCTGAGGAAGAAATCTTGTGGCACCAAAAATCTAGATCGCTTTGGCTTCGGGAAGGGGATAGGAATACAAAATTTTTCCACACCTCCACCCTGAGGCATAGGAGTAACAATAGTATTAAATAAATTTTGAAATCCAATGGCTCTGTTTCGATGAACATGGAGGAGATTAGGGATGAGGTGGTCATATATTTTAAATCCCTCTTGTGTTCAATAGAAGATAGGGACCACCAAGTGGAGGATAGACTTCTTTAGAATATCCCCAATATGGTTACTAAAGAAATGAATTTAATGTTAACAACTCCTTTCACAGATGAGGAAATCAGGGTTGCGGTGTTTTCCATGGGTGCTCTCAAAGCCCCGGGCTCGAATGATTTCCCCTTGATTTTTTTCCAAATATTCTGGCACCTAGTTGGGAAAGACATCTGTGAGGCTTTGAGAGAAATCCAAACACTAAATGTTGTGCCTTCTGACATCAATTCTACTTTTCTTGTTCTTATTCCCAAGTCTAGGGGAGCTAAGGAATTTAAATATTTTTGGCCAATCAGTCTGTGTAATACTCTATTTAAAATCCTCACTAAATCCTTAGCTAACATATTGAAACTTATTTTTCCAGATATTATTGATCATTCCCAAAGTGGATTTGTGGTAGGAAGGCAAATTCTTGATGGAATTATAGCAGTGCATGAGCTCATTCATTTAGTTGACAAGAGTGGCAGGTCGGGTGCTTTCCTAAAATTGGATATGGAGAAAGCTTATGATAGGGTATCATGGAGTTTTTTACTTCAAATCCTATCTAAGTTTGGCTTCTGTCCAAGGTGGATTGATCTAATTAAAACCTGCATCTCCTTGGCTAAGTTTTTAGTTATTATTAACGGGTCCCCGATGGGCTACTTTTGGAGTTGCAGGGGGCTTAGGCAAGGGGACCCTTTATCCCCATACCTATTTATTTTATTGGTAGAATATTTGGGGAGAGCACTCAAAGCTAACCCTACTATGGTTGGGATTAATCCAGCCATTAATGTTGATCCTATTTCCCACCATTAGTTTGTCGATGATACCTTAATTTCCTTCTTGGCCTCAATACCGTAGGCTAAAGCAGTTAAAGCCATCCTTTATGATTATGAAAAAGCTATAGGACAGAAGGTGAGTCTAAGGAAAAGCAAAATTTTTCTTCAACACCTCCTTTAGGAGGTAGAGGAAAATTATGAGCATGTTGGGCTGCAAAGTGGGTTCTCTACCCTCCACCTACTTGGGTATGCCATTGTTTAAAGGTGGTGCTAAATCTTCTCTGTGGAACTCAGTTGTGGAAAGAGTCCAAAGGAAACTCATGGGTTGGAAAGGAGCACTTTTGAGCCAAGTTGGGAAGGCCTTGCTTGTGAAAGCCACTCTCCAGAGCATTCCAGTCTACTTCCTTTCACTATTCAGGTTGCCAGGGAATATCCTTTGAGACCTTGAATGCATTCAACGCTCATTCCTCTGGTCTGGATCTCAAGATAAGAAGAAATTTCCCTTGGTTGCATGGGACCAAGTTTGTAGCAAGAAATAATCTGGGGGTCTGGGGCTGAGAAAAATGAAAACCATGAATAGAGCATTGTTGGCTAAACAAGGATGGCATTCTGGAAAAAATAAAAATGTAAAATGGGTCCAAATTCTAAGAGCCAAATATTTGAGAAATGAAGACTTCTTTCGAAGTGATCCAAATCCTAATCAAGGCTCTACTTTCTGGAGAAGCATAGTTAAAAGCCATTCTGACATCCAGTTGGGAGGAAGGTGGCTTTTAGGAAATGGGCAAGACATAAAATTTTGGGGTGATAAGTGGGTGGCTGATCGACCTTTATTTTTGTACCCCAATCTCAGGCAGGTGGAACCCATTACGAGTCAGATATTTGGTTCGAAATTTTATGACTTCTTCAAAGTGCTAGATGGGAGAAAGCATTGGAAACCTATGGACTTTCCTGGACTGATGCCAGAGGAAGAGGCTTCTTGCAAATCCTTATATGATATATTGAAAGGGATTATTTTAATCAATGGGGATAAGCAGGACAAGTTATTTTGGGAAGCCAAAAATGATGGTCATTTCTCTATTAAATCGGCTTATGCTTTGTTAGACGGTCAGATTGACCCTTGGTTTCCAGCTCGAGAGGTGTGGAGGAATGGTCTCATGCCAAAAGTAAACATCTTCTTCTGGTTGGCGGTACAAGGTAAGTGTTTGACTTTGGATAATCTTCAGAAAAGAGGTTTTGTGATTGCTAATAGATGTTTCCTATGTGGATTAGCAGAAGAAACACCTGAGCACCTTTTTGCAGAATGTCCATTCACCTGGGAGGTTTTTGGCTTGTTGTTGAGATTCTTGGGTTTGGATTGGGTCCTCCCTAAGGATTTGTCTTCCTTTTTTGAGTAGTGGAAATCCCTATTCCTCTCCCCTCACCTTCGATCCTTTTGGTTTTTTGTCTTACCTCATGCTTGGTGGCACCTTTGGAAAGAAATAAACTCGAGGGCATTCAAGAACATATCTCATAAGCCTGATTCGGTCTTTGTGAAGGTAGTGGTAGCAATAGTTGAGAATGTTGGTATGTTGTCCTTAGATAAGGGCTCTATAGGTAAGGAAGTAGATATTGAGAAGGCATTGGGTTTGAAGTCTCAGTCACCCTTGTTCCCCAAGAATCAAATTGCTTCCAGGATGGACATTGTATGGGAACCCCCCCTCCTGGATGGGTGAAGCTAAATTTTGATGGAGCCTCCAAAGGAAATCTTAGCATGGCCAAATTTGGAGGAGTTCTTAGGGACTCGAATGGGAAAATTATGTTGGCATTTTCTGAGAATCTAAGAATCCAGACTAGTCACATGGCAGAAGCTAGAGCACTCTACCAAGGTGCCCTACAAGTGAGCTCTATGAACTATAGAAAGGTTATTTTTGAGGGATATTCCTTAAACATTATCAAGATGGTCAATGAGAACTATACTCCCACTTGGACTATAGTAAATGTGATAGATGAAGTTCTTAGAATAACTCAAACTCTGGAAGCGATCCAATTTAATCATATTTTTAGGGAAGGAAATAAATCTACTGACTTCTTGGCTAACTTGGGACTCTCTCAAAATGGTGTGTCAATCTGGTGCAATGAGTTCCCAGAAGGTTTAAATCAGCTAGATAATGAAGGTAGGAATAGATAAACTATTAAGTGCTCTGCTGAAGACTGGAAGGAGGGAAAGGTTGAGTGAAATGGTACAATTTTTATTTTTGAAGAGACACCTTTATTCAAATATTTTGAATTTGAATAGAAATTTGAGTTGCATAACAACATTAAGTAGCTAGGATAGATGGCTTTTCCAAGTGGGCCTGACTCAGAGACACGTTGGAATGCACATGGATGGGAAGGCCTAGGCCCAATTTCAAAAGTTTTATTTTATTTTTTGTAGTCTTAGTTATCAAGTTCAAGTTCGTATTCGAGTTCGACACTCTTGAAGTTTGAAATAAATTCGACGTATTCAAAAATTCAGAATAAAATTCGATATTATTATAAATATACATATATACCTTTTCAATGTTATGTATCTTATACCATGTCTCAGATTTAAAAAAAATTGTTCCTCCCAATTCAAAATAACATGATGGTCACATTCTTCTTATTAATACTATTTTAAAATTAATTAAACATGTAATAAATTTTACTTATAATTAAAAATAATAAAAATGTAAAATTATAATTTTTAATTATAATAATTTAAAATATAATTCAAAATTTTATATTTAAATATTTTTAAAATTTGATTAAAAATTCTACTCATAACCTAACCAAAGTATCGTTTGCTACTAGTTGGAAAAAAAGGAGAAGATAAGAGAATAGGATAACATTTATCGACTGAGTGATGCAACCACCGAATGGCAGCAACGCTTCTGCCTCCCTACAACACTACTCATCTCACCGCCATGGCCATCAATGTCCACCATTCCTGCACTGGATCAACCTTATCCAAAATCATAGAATGAATTACTTCACCAATGTCATCATGAATTACATCACCAATGTCATCGCCCAATGCCTCACGTGGATGATTTGTTACAGTGTGACTTACAATGGAAAAACTACCCAATCGGTAAAATACTTAATCAAAATTTTTAGCTTTCCGCATTTTTCATCTATTTCCTGCAATTTTTTTTTTTGTTACCGAAATTGAGGTTTGTTCGTCAAATTTAGTCATGGTTTTTAATTCAATGAATTTTAAATTTTAGGTTAAAAATTCGACGAATTTAATAACTAAGGTTGTAGTCTATGAAATCCCCTGCAAGGGATTGTGGTGTGTATAGTTTCATTTGTGGTTTATGTTTTTTGTCTCCTTGGCTCCTGTAGCTCCTACGAGAGCATGCTCTTATTAGGATCCTAGTTTCTCATGGTGGCTTGTGTGACCTTTTACCTCTTTATTGTTTAGATATTTTTATATAAGGTTCGAGGGCCCTTCTAAAACCCCTTCATCTACCTCATAAAAAAATGTCCAAATAAACCTTCTTGTAATTATACTTACTTTTGCACAAGAAAATTTCCTTTTTGTAAACTTGGCTAAAATTATGAAAACTCTAATAATATGAATGCTTCTAGTATCCAAGTGTGGTACATGGATAAATTTTAAATGAAGCTTTTTATACAGAATAAAACTTGGTTTTTATAACCTTTGGATGAATAAGTTTCCTTTTGATAGGTTTGGCTACTTACGATCAAGCATTAAGATGTTTTTCATGACCATGTTTTCTAAGAAAATTTTCATAAGTGAATTTCAACCTTGCATGAAAGAACCTAAATTTTTTGATACTTTTGCCTCTTTGATGAACTACCATGAATGGTTTATGTGATATGGTGAATCTAAGTATTTTAGAACAAAGTAAAAGTTGATATTTAGGAATGCACAAAAGACTATGGTAGAGCCATTTATTTTAATTGTTATATCCAATGTAGTATTTTAAGATTGTTCCATATATGAATCTCCCCTTGCTATTGGTATGACTATAAAGTCTCATCTTGCAAAAATTAAACTTTATTAAATAAAAAATAGAACTTTATTTAGAATTGCATATTATATTATTTAAATATGCATAATTGATGTTATAACCCATATTTAAATCTAGCTAATATATTAAATATGTATTTTAACAAAAATAATAGTTGTATTTTAGCACATAGAAAGAGGCATTAAAAAATTAACCCTTGTATAAAATAATACTAAGAGATATGGGACACATAACTTTTACAAAGTGGCCTAAGAACAAGGGATATACCAAAAGGTATGTATATTATTTTTTGAAGTTACATTTAAATTTTTATATTGAGGTTTTCAATCCTTTTTATTTTGATGTTTGTGTAAATACATGTTAATTATCATTATCATTTCACATGGGTATTGGACAATGTCTAAATCATAAAGAGAATATTATATTTAATAATGAAGAGGATGGTGATTACATAAAAAATATGAAAGAAGTGATAGTTCAATAACACAAGGAGAGTGCTCCATTGTTATATATAATACATCCCTTAAGGAGCAAGATACTAATGGGATTTAAGATGGTAGTTAGGGTGGGGATAATAGAGATAGATGTAATACTAGTGATGGTGATTGGGACCCTCCATACATTTTAGGGATATCAAAGTGAATACCAATACCTCTCATTAAAAACTATATGGGTATAAACTAGGGTGATATTTATGATTATATTAGGTCAACATGTATGATTATATTTTTACATATGTATGTATGTATATACACTAAATTAGATTACAATTCATTATTATTTTAGTACAATATTTTTTTATTACAAAAACATTAATCTTATGTCACATTTTTTAGTGTAATATGTGTAACATATAGTTAACCTACTATTATATTATATTTTGGTATAACCAATTAAATATTAACTTCTAATATTATAGTAATTATTTAAATAATTAACTATTTGTTAAAATATTAAGCAATTATTACTTTAATTTTATATTTTGAAAAATTGCTATTCAATATTTTTTTTTATTAGATATAGACGGTATTTTTAAAGGGTCCCTGAACCTTTTACAATAGGATAAGCCCTGCAAAACTTGGCCTAAGACCGACAATAAAGTGACAAGAATGACTATAAAGAACTAAAACTAGCCATCCATCACCAAGTGAATGAGCTACAAATTGATACAAAAAATAAAATTAGAATAGTGCTAGTGAGCCCCCTAGCCAACCAACACTCCCACACAGTTGTGCACAAATTATTTATTTATAAATAGTAAAATATTACAAAGCATTAAGAAGCATGCGTTGCTAAATCCAATTGATTAAGGCCTTCAGGAAAATTGTCTTTCCAAATAGACAAGCCATTGAGACAATACCTAGGTTTACTATAAAATCAATGTGGCATATAATTGCTATTCAATATTATGATAGTACCCTATAGTAATTTATGCCTAAGATGCTCTTTGACATTAAATTTTGGTACAACATCAATACTAAACAATATCTCTATGTATATAGTATTGCAAGGGTAGCACCCAAAAATAACATTGAAATCCATGATTTTCAATGTTGTGATGATAAAACATAAAAGTGTTTATAACTATATTGTGCTCAATATTTTTTTTTTGGTAAGTAAGAAATTATATTAAGAGAGTTTTGAGTGGGCCCCAATCCCAGAAATACAAAACAACTTAGAAGATAACATAATATAAAAACCAAAAAATCTCGAGCCAGGGATAACAACTATAAGAGAATAAAAATTTCTCATGTAGGGGAGAAGAAATAAAACTAATAGAGGAGCCATGCCCATGTAGGGGCAAGCCGAAGAGAAGACTAGATTCTAATAAATAAATTAAAAAAGCCAACGCAATGGTAACCCGAGCTGATAAAAAATAGAGACACTCACATAGGGGTTGGCTGAGAACCAAGAAAAAATCCACTAAAGTCCACCACCCAACGTAGGGGAAATATTGATAGCCATATCAAGAAGGAAGGAAAAACACAAAAACAAACCAGAAAAGGAGCTAGTGACACTAGGCTTATGGGGTATCCTCCTCAGCATAATTGATACCATTCTTAAGGAGCTGCTTCAAAGTAGTGCTAACACTATCCATGGTTGTAATTATTATTTTAAGTATGATCCTTGATAAGTTGCTAGAAACTGCCACATCTGGATCATAATTTTGGTTGGTTTTTGCTCTTGCTTTCTCTATGCGGGAGGACCTTCTTACCTGAGTGGTACTTTCTTCAACCTTCACTTTTATCTTCACGGGTAGGTATTTGACTCCACTCGATGTAGGGGGGATTTTATTAATAGAAGGGGGTGTCCCAACAACCAGGGATCCCTTCTTTGATATGGGGGTTTGAGCTTCAGGGGGTTCCTCGCTGAATAAAGGGTCACTAGAGAGGAAATGAGATGGGCTATGGCTAAAATAAGGTGGGGGAGGATTGGAATGAAGAGCAGAAATATAAATATGAGTGGTGGAGGACACAACATGATAGAAAATGATAGAAAATAAACCTTTATGGGTGGGAGCAGAATGTTTCTTAAGGGCACTATAGATTGTCAACCTGATGGATCGATAAATGAAGGTTGGAAAGTTCATGACATTGAAAAAACATAGGTGGTTAACAAGGGCTAGATGGAATCTGAAGAGGGGTTTGACATGGTTTTTGTAGGTTATGTATTGGAGTAGGGTAACAATCACTGTTGACCAGGGGGAGAGGAGGGATTCATGGTCAAGGGTGACAACTATCCATTTGGAATCCTAGTGGTTTGGAAAACTGTCCAAATATTGGTCCTAGTTGTGCTTATCCCTATGGAAAATGTAACCTATTGTTGGGAGGGCAGACACCTCTATAATAAGGTAATATGTAACTTTGAAATGGAAATTACGAAAAATGACATGGCCATTTGACCAGGACTTGACGAAATCAGTAATGATGTCCTGTTCTGCGCCTTTGAACTTGGATAGGAAGGGGGTTAATCCTTGCATTTGTAGGAAATATATCGAGAGGGGGTTGATCTGGAGGCTGTTGGTTTCTAATATGGCCATGGTAGTGGGTATCAAGCACTAGGGATGATCTACAAACAATCTAGGCTGAGAGCAAGGATAATGCAATAGGAATGTGTAAGTGGTAAGGGAAATTGGAGGCTAAAGACAACTTAAATAGGAATCTAACAGAATGTAGCCCATGCTGAGAAGCCAAGAGTAAATGTTGTGATGATAGTGCTAATGGTGTGCTCAATATTGACCCCTTAAACAAAAACAAAAACACTTGAAACTAGGTAATCATATTTTTGGCATAACTCAAATATATGCAACATAAATTATATGGTTCATTTTCTTGATGAAACAAGGATTTAACAACCATATATACTATAATTGTATAAAATAGTATATGATGTTTGTCACTTATATTCTATACTTATGATTTTTTTATTGAAGTTAGTGTCAGAAACCCCTATGATCGATGCTCAAGGTTTGGCATCTCCATCCCAATCGTAAACTCTGATAAGTCATAGATGAGATTATCAATAGCGACCAAACACATAGCCATACACACACCCACCCCCTCACACACTATGACATGGTTTGAACCTTGGACCTCCCAAATAAGAGTGAAATCCTAAAAGTTGTGTTGTCCCCTAGGGGACCTATAGTTGTGAACTTTTAATCATAGAATATCCAAATGAAATCAAACTTCTAAACTAGGATCTTAATATTGTGTCCCATATGAATTATAAAATAACTTAGAATAACATTTTTGGGTTCATAATAATCCAAATTAATACAACATAGAAGCTACTAATGTGATGGCTAATGTGGAATATGTTAGATGTACAAATTTAATAAATATAGATATCAAGATAAATATGATGCTTTAAAGCATGAAACATTACCTAAAAAACCTTTGTATTCCCCCAAAAAATCATTTCAATAAATAAACATCAATTGTTCATAAATTGTAAAGGGGTAAATTAAAACTAAAGCGACTTTTATCATTCAATAGGTCATAAGACACATCAGACAACATAGTTATAGAAGCATTTATCCACATAAAGTATGGTTTATAACCATATACTCTTTCAAATTCAAGTTATAGACTTATTTAGAGTGACAAAGTCTTGACTATTAGGGCCATTGATATTAAAATCAAGAAAAATAAAGGAATTCTAGAGGAATACTACGTCATCCTTCTAAAGTTTTTCCATAGGATTTAGCCTTAGATACTGCCATGTATTTTTTCTCCATAGTCTCGGGTGGTGGATCTGCCATTTACCTCATGGCGACCGCTCACTCAGCAAGCTCGGTTGATCCTGCCATTGTCGGAGCTCAATCTAAAAATGTACCAAGAGGTAATGTTGCTCTTCTTCAAGTTGTTATCCCTGCTCATGAATTTTAATCTGCTTGTCAATGGTTATAATGTCATCACTTGGTGGGGTATTTTCTGGGTAGAATCCCCAATGATACTTTTCTTTATACCTGGGCCAACCAAGTTTAGGGCCCTTATGGTGTCAAGGTTTTGAATATTCAGAATCTTACCAAAGGGTATTTTTTGTTTTGCTTTGATGACCTTGTGCATGCACAAAATATGTTGGCTAAAGGATCTTGTATGGTTAGGAATTCCTTACGTATTTTACAACCCTATACATGGGATTTCGCTGTTGCTAAGGTCTCTTCCCTGGAGGTTCCTGTCTGGGTTGAGTTCCCTAGTATTCCCATTCTCTTTTGGATTTTTTTAGATAAAATGGTTGCTCCCTTGGGAATGTTTATCTATTTTGAGCCTCCTCATTTCTTCTCAGCCTTACCCACTATGAGGGTATGTATCAAGCTTGACATTTCCAAGGATTTACCTGAGGAAATTGAGATTAATGTTGGAGATTATACCCACAGATAAATGGTGGCCTATATTAACCTCCCGAATACCTGCTTTTGTTGTCAGTCAACTGCCAATAAGATAAAATATTGCCCACTTATGGTAGGTAAATTCTAACAAAACCCTCCTCTAGCTCCCAATAATTCTTCTATTCAGGAACCTGGTGCCTCAACATCTAGTGCTCAGGTAACTAGGGTTACTAGGGGGCAAAAGGAATGGCAGGTGGTTAATCGGTGAAACCGCTACCAGAGTGCATTACAGTCCCAAGCTCTTGAGAGTGCTTCACAACATATTTTGTCACACTATGCTCCTATTGTCACACCACCAGATTTTGTGCCTTAGTATGTTTCTATTCGACAAGCTTCTATTGCTCCTCCATAAGTGCAATCCATTTGAATTCCTTCAAATTTTGGTCAAGTTGTGACGGCCATGCCGAGTTCTACTACCTTTTCGGAGGAATATGTATGTGATGCCTTACGAAAACATTTATTATAAGGTCAGTATGGGTATAAATCTCATCATTCCTGTAGCCATCTGAGAAATAATTTGCATTATGATAAGCGCCACAAAATGGAGGAGGCTTCTCATGTTTACCAGGATGCTCAGGATTAGTATGCTTCTAAATCCTCCGGGTCTCTTGTTCAGCAGGAAGCCTCTAAGGATGTTCTAGAACTTTCACATACTAACAGGTCTTAATGATTTTATTCTCATGGAATGTAATATGACTAATGGATCCAGTCCATAAATATATGATCTGTAGTGAGATGACTTATGTCACTCATAGGTTTAGCAATATTTATGTGATGTGTTTACAAGAAGTGAAATTTTTTTATTTTAATCTATAGTGTATCTATAATTTTCTATGGCCTCGCAGTGTTTTCCATGTAACGAATCATTCCAGTGGGACAGGTGGAGCTATCACTTTTATTTCCCCAAAGTGGCACTCGAATATTGTGATGTGGAGAGTGGATCCGTCCAATCAAGCAGTCTGGACTTTGTTGGAATTACATGGTAAATAATTTGGAGTTATTAATTTTTATGCTTCGAATAATACTCCTGAAAGTGGTGCCTTGTGGTGGTGGTTGGCTTTGTCTCTGCCTCTTACCACATGGGTGATGTGTGGGGATTTTAATATGGTGGAAAAGCCTTATGATAAAGTTAGTTTATATCCTAACCGTTGGTGTGTTGGGGAGCGGGAAGCTTTTTATTTTATGAAAAATAAGCTGAGTCTTAGTGATCCTAATATTTGTTTTTCTCCTGCTAACTTTTTTGAATCTCAATGGTTTACATGGTCAAATTTTCAAGCAGGCGAAGCCAGGGTGTTAAAACGCCTTGATCGAGCCATGATCTCTTCCAGTGAGACTTTTAAAATTGCTAGGGTTTCAACTTCTCAACTTCCTATTTTGCGTATCCCAGGTACTATTTTGTTTGATCATTCTCCTATTATTTTTTATATAGAAGCCATTCTTCATCAGCCCCGACAATTTTAGACCCAGTTTTATCTTAATGTTTCCTTCCTTCATCACTCGGCTATGAAGGCTCATATTTGTAGAATTTGGAATTTGATTCCGAGACCCTATGGTGACTTTGGTTGGGTTTCTTGGTGGAATGCTACTATTTTTAGAACCACCTCTTTGCTTCGCACTCTGGGAGTGGAAGTAGCCAAGAGGAGGAAGAAAGCTAATTTGGTTTTGAAGTCAGAATTAGTAAAAGTTTCTGTGCAGCTTGAGGCTAATCCTTTTTGTTCTGATCTTCAATATTTCATGGCTGCCCTTCAACATGAGTTTAAAAAAATTGATATGTATGAAGCCAAAGAAGCACAATTAAGAGCCAGGATGCATTGGTTAAAGGTGGGTGACAAAATATCTAAATAATTTTTCAAGCGCCTTCGCCCACCTGCTCATACTTCCTAATTCACTGCTCTACAAGTTGATGGTCAAAGGTTCACATCTCTTGATGATATTTTTGGAGATTTTTTTAATAATTATCAAAGAGTGTTTGTTTCTCAGGGCCTTACCCATGATAGAGTGCAAGCTCTAGAATCTTGTTTTCAAGTCATACCTACTAATCTTACTCAAACTTAGCAAGATTTTTGTGATGCACCTGAAGGATCTCAAATAGGCTCTGTATCAGATGTCAAATGACAAAGCACATGGATTAGATGGTTTCCCTTGTGAATTTTATAAAGAATGCTAGGACTTGGTGGGTTTTTATTTGTTGCAAGTGTATAAAGAGGCTATGCTTATTGGGTCATTAGGGAATATCATCAACAAAGGTAATGTTAAGTTCATTTCAAAAGGGGGAGACCCTAAAATTATTTCTAATTGGTGGCAAATCACCTTGCTTAATTTCAGTTATAAGATAATTGCCAAGGCTTTAGCTCTTAAACTCAGACATATTCTTCCTAAGATAATCAGGCTTGAGCAGACTGGTTTTATTCAGAATAGATATATTATGGATAATGTTATTACTATTTGGGAAGGGATGGAATGGGCTAGATCCTCTGGTTAGGATGTTCTTTTCCTTAAGATTGATTTTGATAAGGCTTATGATAGAATAGAATGGCTCTTTATTAATTATGTGCTAAAGGTTATGGGGTTTGGCCCTTATTTTATTAGGACTGTACTTATGTTATTCAAAGATGCCTCTGTTGTGTTAAATCTAAACAAGAGATAATATCAGAATATTCAATTAGCCCATTATATCAGATAAGGTTTTACATTGGTGCCTTCTTTGTTTATTCTTGTTGCTGAGGCCTTGGGTTATCTTCTAGCTCATAGATATTCTCAAATATTGATCAAGGGAATTTATCTTCCTTCCTCCACCAAGTAGTTGATTAATGGTCATTTTGTAGATGATTCTTTCTTAACTATTGTAGAATATGAGATCTATGTTACTCATGATTTATATTATCTTCATACATTATGCTTAGGTTATGGCTCTAATATTCAATGGAGAAAAACTTCTTGCTATAGACAGTCTGGAAAATATATGCCTCCTTGGTTAGCTGATAAGACTTGGAAGTGGATTCAACTTGGGGAAACCTTAAAATTTTTGGGTATTCCTTTTGCTTTTTTGGGTTCTCCTACCTGTTTGTGGGATTATGTTGTTCAAAATGTTGAAAAGAAGCTTTTGTACTGGTGTACCAAAAAATTATCCTTAGCTAGAAAGTTTCAGATTTATTCCAAGGTATTGGCCTCTACTCATGTGTATTACTCTTCTTTCTGGGTCCCTTCCAAGACTTGTTATGCCAAATTGGAGAAGTTGCTTCGAGATTTTTTGTGGTCCAATGCTATTGGTAAGAAGGGATTTCATAGGGTGCCTTGGGATATTTGTTATCTTCCTAAAATATTTGGAGGAATGGGATTGTTTGACTGTCAGTGAAAAGGATTTTCCCTTTGTGCTAAATGGATTGTGAGAGATTTATAGGGGGAGGAATCCTAGAAACTTTTAATTCTTCATTGCCTCTCCATGGGGCTTCATTTTGGTAAGAATGTGTGGAAAAGGCTTGATTTGCAAACCATTCTTATAGTCATTTTTCCAATAAATATTTCTAGTTCCTTTGTTATGCAAAGCATTTGGAAGGCCTAGGAGGCCATTAAACCCTAGATTTCTTGGAAAGGTCACAAGGGGAAGCTAGGGGCTTCAATACCTTTGATTAATTTCTACTGGTCTTCGGCCATCACTTTGCAGGGGACTCCCCTTGGTCAAGTCCAGTGGATACATGCTCATAAATTTTATAAACAAGGTATTGCTTAGTTATCTGATTTCATGATTTTTCATTCAAGGTCTTGGATACCTTGGGAAATTTTTAGGATTTTTTTTTTGTTTATCTTTTGCTGATAAGATTACTTATGAGGTTGTTATTGATTCCACTCCTTTATCTATTTGGGGTAAAGTTTTTTGATATTATCCGAAACCTTGGTGGACTGATTGGTCTTGGTCTAAATATGTTTCTCTCACCAAGTATAAACCTCATTTCGGATACTCTTGGATTTCCCCTATTGTTCCTATGGTTGAGAATCTTAATTCTAGGTGGGATGTAGTATCTCTTCAGTCTAGATGGAGTCTCATATTTAATACACTCTGGGCAAAGTATCTTGAACCTAAGCAAGCCTTTTTTTCTTAGAGTTTATTGTTTCAAGGGCTTCCTATTGGTTAGCGGCTTAGATATTTGGGTGTGAATGATATTTCTTACAGATCTTGTGGAGAAGAGGAGGATGTGCATCATCTATTTTTGTCTTGTGTGAGAGCTCAAGAGGCTTGGCAGTGGATTTTCTCTTTTTTCAGACCATATATGACAGGTCCCTGTTCTTGGGTGAATATTTTGTTAGGGGATCCACTTCAGTTTTCTAAGAAGCTTGTTCCTGTGTGGCATATCTTTAGAGTGGGGATTATTTTTCATTTGTGGAAAACTCACAATAGAGTGATTTTTAGCCAGCAGGAGCCTTCTACTTTTTCTCTTGTTGATAAGTATCAAGTTTTATATGATTGTTGGCTGTAGATTTCAGTGCAAGTATAAAAAGTGAATATAGAGCTTCATAACTTATGGGACCTTATTGATCATTGGGGTAATGATCCTTGTGCAGTGAATCATATTCCTCCAACCCCTACATAGCAATGATGCATAGTATATTAGTTGTTTTTTTAGGCAGTTCTTTGTTTGGTTTTCTTGTGAGCTTCTGTAAGTTATTTTGGTAGCTCTTCTAGCTATTTAGCACATAGTTAGTGTGTTGGTTGTGTGCTCGGGGTGTGCTAATTCCACCCACCCATTTTTTGTATGATTAATCCATTTTAATATAATGTTATTTTCATCCAAAAAAAAATCAAGAAAATGATAGTTTTATAGAATAATAATTAGAGAGTAATTTTCATCAAAGGCATATGTATGAAACTAGAGAGGAACTATTATCTCAAATCAATACATAATAGTTATACATATTAACAATAGTCAAATTTATTATAAGTTCTTTGTATCTTTCTCCATAGATTTATTGATAGGTTTTCTTACTTGATATGCTTTATTACATGTAATTAGATCATCAATAAATAATTATATTTAAATTTTTTTAATTTATTTTCTATTCTATTTTTTGTTATAGTTGTTGAAAACACTATTGGAAAACAAGTGTTTATTTATTTAAAAAATCTAACAAGTTTTATCTAAAATTAGACACAATTTTATTACTCAGTAACTAGGATACATTTATTATGATAAGGCAATTTAAAAATTTGTAACAAGTCCTTTATTGTTATACATATTTTACTCTTATATTTAATATGTTTATCAGTTATTTTTGTTCCTAGATAACACACTTTCATTTTACACTCTAAATAGTCATTTTTTTTGCGTGTTGGAGTTAGTTTTATATTTTTTCGTGGACCTTTGAGGTTATGAATATTAGTGAGCTCATGTTTATAAAATTCTATTTTTTTGATGTTTTTGGTTGGATATGGATCTTGCAGATTTTTGGGTTTTAAATTTTATGTTCATCCTAAAAAAACCCAGAAAAAAATTCTAACTGTTGGGCATGTTTCGGGTCTTCTTTAGTCTTGGATGAGTTCCTTCTTCAAAATTTCAAAATTTTGAAGTTTTTTTTGGCAAAATGTATTTTACCAAATTTTGAAACCTTGAAATCTTAAAAATTTTGAAGTTTTTTTTGGCAAAATGTATTTTACCAAATTTTGAAACCTTGAAATCTTAAAATTCCAAAATGTCATTTAAGGACTATTTGAAACCAATAATAATTTATGAGATAATATTTTTCCACACAAACTGATTTTTTTTACTACTTTTTGGTAGGTAATATTTCAAAGGCCATAACTTTTCTTCAAGATCCCCAATTGAGCTCAAATTGGATGTGTTGGAAAGCCTACAATGAGCTCTACAATTGAGCTCAAATTGGATGTATTGGAAATATTTAGAGTTAAATATGCATGGAATTTTTTCCAAAATTATCTGATTGGGCATGACTTTTATCTTCCATCGTGTTTGGACCCAACAACTGCAAAAGTATACAAATGTCCCCTTACCACTTGGAAATGCATGATTTAATCAGGTGGAATTATTTATGTTATTGTAATCTACGAAGAATTGAAAAAGGAATTCAATTTCAAATTTTTGTTTCATGGAAGTCCAACCTTGAAAATGGAGGGAAAATTATTTTCCCCAGCTTATAAAAGAAACTTTTGCTCATTTATAAAAGGTCCAATAAAAATAAAAAAACAAAAATAACTCACAATAATTTTAGCAGCAATAGTAGAATAGGTTTACTTTTTACATTTTTTTCTTAGGGTTCTAGTTATTACTACAAAAATATGGAAAATTATTTTATGAATATAGAAATTTGTTGAATATATTGGTGCAATTGCAATCTATGCATGCTTATGGTGGCTACAATACTATTTTCAACAATTTTATTTCTTTGCAAGTGTGTGCATACTGTCTTCCTGAAGGTGTGTTCATGCTTGGATTTCTTATTTTATATTGTGGTAAATCAAGGAGATTTAGGTTATTTTTTCTCCTGATCTTCTTATTTTTATATTTTTTGATCTCCTATGGTATATTATTGATATATATTAGATAGTTGCTTCTCTTAGTTAGTTGTAGCTATTGTGTGTGTGTGTGTTGATGATAGAAATTTCTAAGTTTTACTAAATCTTGTGGGTATTATTAAAGTTAGATCTCATATATTGAATGTGCTACAACCTCCCCCCCTCCAAAAAAAAAAGTGGATCACCAACTTAGCCTCCATTGGATAAACCCCATATGGTTGTGTGACCCAACCTACTTGAACCTTGAAGGAAATATATTTTCCTTTCAAGAGGGAATATTTGTTGTGTGTGTGTTTCACCTATTGACAAGCATATAAAAAATACGGGTCAACAGAGTTGGCACTATATGGAGGGTTGAACCACATTCCTTCACATTAGATATGATTCTTTAGACTACACCCAAACTAGAACCAAGAAGGATTCTTACCCGATCAAGGTTGGTAGAAGGATATTTTGAGTTGTTATCCCTCACCCATCATAGAAAAACTAGATCTAATAAGAAAAAATAGAGAACTAGACCTTCATGAGCTGTAACTTGTTCACCAAGAAACTCCTCAACTCCCATCTTACCTACCCCTTTGTAAAACCAAGCAATGGCTCACCAACCAAATTGTCTCATGGTCCATGACGTATTATACATTTTTGGAGCCACGCATGATATTTTAAAAAATATTAGAAACACTTTCCAAAGCATAAGTATAATGGTATTCAATCTACAAAATAGAACATCCAAACATATAAGGATAACTTAATAAGGTTTTGAATTCAACACGAGGATGTAGCTCACCACATGTTTCTTGATACTTTAGATGAGGATTCATACTACTGGTATATTAATCTACCTGCCCATTCTATTCATTCTTGGTTGGAGTTGGAAGAAGCTTTTGTGAAGCACTTTAGATTGATCATTGATCATGTTGTCTTGTACCATCAATTTGCCACTGCCAAAAGAGAGCCTGGTGAACCCATTAGGAACTTCAACACACACTTTTGATAGCTTTACATGAGATTGGTTTTCCCATTTGAGCTTTTAGATCCTACTACCCTACAAATATATTTGAATGCTCTTGATCCTATAACATCCATGTTCATTAAAAGAGCTACTGGAATCACCACTTTGCTTGTAGTCTATAATGAAGCTCTCACCGTTGAACAACAATTGATACCTCAAGGTTTTGGGATCAAAACTAACATGACATTAGGATAGCTAGGCACCTATAATTAGATTCCCTTGATGAACCAAGCTATAATGCATAATACCCCAATGATGAATCCTATTCCTAATGCAATGTACCCATACCAAAATCAAGTGTTCAATCTAGCACCCCTATCTCAAGTGCTTCTCCAAACAAATCAAAATCACATGTATAATCATTCCATGATGCCACTCATGTTACCCCAAGTAAACCAAACTAGCAACCAAAGTTTTTCGGTATACTTAAATACTGGTCCAACTACTCATAACATGCCTACATATCTAGAAAATTAGTCATCAAGTCAAGTTCCCCAATCATATGCCCAACAAGCAATGCTTGCATACTTGACACCCCAAGGAGCGAATACCAACCAAGTGCCTAATCAATAAAATATATCTTTTAACTTGATTGAAGTAAGACCAAACACAAATCAATAAACTCTACCAGTGTAGATCCAACCCATAAACACTTTGAATCAAGATTTGGAAAGCTTGCAAAGGATGGTTCAAAAACTTAGTAATGATGTATTGGCCATGCAAATACACAACCAACATGCCAACATGAACAACAATAATGTTGGTCAGAATAGAAATTTTAATTTTTAGAGGTAAAATTACCAATGGAACTCTCGTCCTAACAACAAAGGTGTACCAAATCCTATTGATGAAGCAAGTGTATCTTTAGGCTAAGGTGTAAACTTAGCAGATTTGGCCTTACCTAATTGGTGTAGAATACATGCAATGACCCAACATGGTGAGACAAACTACCTTGAATTTAAATCAACCTTAGACATTGTTTAGAAATAAATGGAAAACTTGGAGCTTGTGCCCATAAATGATAATCTTGGAGACTTTAATAGGAACAACACTAAATTGACCATGTTCTTTAACACCTTCAATCCTTTGCTAGATGAAAATGATGATACTGATATTGATTTAGAAGACAAGGTTCAAGCATATCAACAATTCTAAAGAGGCAATAACTACATGTTAAGAAGCAAAAACAAAGAACCTTTTACCACTTCTACCCCACCTAACTATTCATATGTTCCTCCTAATGTCAAAGTAGATAATAACCCTTCACCTCCTAAAGGAAATCCTATTACAAATTCTCAAAACAAAGGGGCAGCCCTAGGTCAAAATGATCAAACTTTGGGAGTTCCAAAAATAGGTTATAATATCATAGAGGATCTCAAGAAAACCAAGGCTAATATCTCTCTATTTGAGCTGACCCAATGGGAGAAACAAAGGGACTTGTTAATAGAAGCTCTGAATCCAAAAGGAAAATCCAACAACACTTCAAGAACTAATGCACATGTTGTGGTTCACAAGGACAAAATTAGTTCTCCTCCTTTTTTCTAATTGTTTGTATTGCTAGAAAAAACTTGCATAATTATTTGGTTGATTCAAGTGCATCTAGAAACATCATGCCTTATTCTATATGTCAAAAATTAGGACTGAATCCTACCAAGTCTAGTAGAAAAGTGGTGCAACTAGAAAAAAAAGAGGTGAATGTTGTTGGAGAACTAACTCAGATGCATATTCAGCTGGCTTTAGACTTGAGAATCCAACAATATATCAATATTCAAGTGGTGGACATACCAAAGGCTTATGGTATGTTTCTTAGTAGAGATTGGTCTAGAATATTGAATGGTTATATGGCAATCAACTTCTCACATATGTGGCTGCCATGGAGAGGTGTGGCCAATCAAATCAAAATTGAAAGGGAACCAAGGTTGAAAGAAATGATAATGGAGTATAACAACACAAATGAAATATTGTATGCAAAAGCTAATTTGGGAGTATATACCTTGGAAGTAAAAGAAGAAGTTTCTAATGCTCATGTTGAAGAGTCCAATGTAGTTATAAGTCCTTCCCTTGAAAGCAAGAATGAGAAGCATGATGACATATGGGTGCTTAAGTTTGATGGATCCAAATCTAAGTAGGGGAATGGAGCTGGTGTTTAGTTGGTTAGTCCTAAAGAAAAGTATTTTCTTGCCACTTATAGATTTCAGTTTGCTTGCACCAACAATATTGTAGAATATGAAGTTTTAATCCATGGTTTAAAATTTGCCTTACGAAAGAATATCCTAGTATTTGGAGACTTTGAGTTGGTAATTAAATAGGTCAAGAGCCAATATTTGTATAATGATAGGTGTTTGTATCCATATAAAATTAGTGTGGGACTTAATTAATAGCTTTGAATCTCTTAGAATTCAGTGCACCCAAGAGAATAAAATCATATGGTCGATTCTTTAGTAGTTGTAGCTAGTGTTCTTGAACACATAATTGATTCTAAGTCAAAAAGGTTTTCAGTAAAGTTGGTTTCTACTCCATTTGTTCTTGATAGTATCAATTTTTCACTATATTTTGAGGATGATCAACATATCTTGGATTTCATTACCAACACTGGTGTCTTTGAGGCACAAATTATTGATGAAGAAAGCAAATATGAAGGGGAGTTGGATGAGGAAGGAATTATGAGTTTGAAGACCAATACTATCCCGAAGGGTATGGTTACTTTAGAGTTTAGCAAACCTTCTCACACTACCATTGATTGTAGATGAATTGATGGTTTATATTTACCTTTATTTATAGAATGTGGTACTACTGATGGCTATTTTTCTTGTAGGACCAAGTGCATTCCTTTTATGGGTAGGAGAGGGTCAATGAAAAAAGGTAAATGGGAAATGATGATCAACTTGCGAGTACTTGGAATCTCATGTTTGCATAGCATGTAGGTACATCAGAAATTACTTCTATTATTTTCTACGATTTATTTTAAAAGTTCACCTGTAGATTGATGAAAATAATACATACATATAATCTTACATACATATATGCTTACCTGGGAAATGAAAGTGCCAAGGGGGGCATGGGAGCCATTTTGATGATTAAAAAATATTTAATATTTGTTGTTTCTAAATACATGAAATGATATAAGGTAAAAAATAAAATAAATAATATGATAATAAAAATAAAACAACTTTTTGATTCACCTTATTGCATAATAGATATGGTGGAGTGTCGTGTATGTTGTGGTTAGGGTGATTTGGATAATGAAATGTCATGATTGTTTTGTTTTAATCTCCATGTCTCTGAAAGTGAGAATAGAGTGAGTTCGCTTGGGGGGAAATAGAAGGGCACATCATGCATACAATAGTGGGCATTCAAGGTTTAAGAAAAAGAAGATATATTGCATTGGAGATTGGTATTGGTAATGGGACACAACTAGTGAATGTTGAAGTAGAAATAAATAGAAGAAAGTGGAAACCAAGAGAGTGCATACAAATTATAGGTTAGGACCCTAATTATTTATAAAATCAATGCTATTGGAATGATTTGGAAATTCTATAAATGTTTTATTGGTTGTAATTTCCTTTTTATTTTACAGGTTTTTAAACATGGTTGCAATGGCTATTTCTGGTTTATGTTATAACTACACTGCATTGTGCTTACGGATAATTTTAGGATATAAGTCCAAGATTTGGTGGAATGTTAAATATCGATTGAAATGAAATAGTGTCATTATGGATAGAAATTAATTAGAGAATTACATGTTAAATATTGTTTAAATTATGTTATTTTAGTGGATAGTGTTTTCTAGTTTGAACATGAATGGAAGTTCATGACTGCATGTTTACTCTATTCAAATGCAATATTTTGGGTGTTTGTTTTTATGGTATTGCTCTTGATTCTTTCTTTAAAAATGTTGTGTTGTAGAAATTGTGGTACTTGATGAAATCTTGAAAAGAAATTCTGGTTGCAATGTGTTTTTTTGACTACATATATTTAGAAAAAAATTTATAAATAGATTGTACATGCATTCATACTATAAAATTATTCCGTTATTATACCTCCTTTCATAAAAAAAATGGAGTCAACAAGAAGGTCAATTTTTTAATCAAAACTAGGCGGTGCCAAAGTGTTGAGTAAAGAAATGAAAGCTGCTCTATGTTATCATAAAATAGATATAGACATTGTTCTTTGTAATATATTTATCTCATTGGTTAATTGGAGAGAATTTTATTTTTATAATTTGAGACATATCTCTGTTAGGCAAAGGTATATTGTAAAATACAGTCTATAATATTGTCCTTTTTGAACTTATTAATCATATATGACGACGTCTTTCACAAATTAATGGAATATGTAGAGAATATTTGTAGAGTTAAAATTTAAATCACGCTTGCATGCAAAGTAATATTTGTATATACCTTGTTAATGTCATCGAAGGTATCATTGTCATTTTACAATATAATGTATACAGTATATTCTTTTTCATTATCACAAAAAAAAAAAATCTTTGTAAAGTTTTGGAAAAGCATATGTGAATTAATTTATGTAGAATGCAATCATAGAAACTTACTTATCTTATAAAAATTTACTTTACTTTGCTTTAAGTTTTCCATATAGAAGAATTTAATTCGCTCTTCAGAATGATGAATGGTGGTGCTAGGATTTATGCCAATTTGATATCTCCTGAACATTTCCTCCTTGTACTAAGTCATATAAGTTTTAGATCTCTAATTTTCAAATGAAGTTGCTTGGTAGAGTGAATGTCTGTGTTGCTCCAAGGACGTTCCACCCGTGTATCCTAGCTAATTTATCTTATTAAATAAATAATTCCTTTTAAAATATATTTTGTGGAAGGAAATGTTAAACAAATTTATGTTAGAGAGGATTAAATAAGAATTTAACTACAATCATATATTAATGAAGCATTCGTGGAATAAACATAAAAAATGTAATATGTGTCTTGATTTCAACAAAGCTTTTAAACAAATAAAATATAGTATGGTTTGGTTTTTCA
This sequence comes from Wollemia nobilis, assembly GCA_028583015.1. Lineage (NCBI taxonomy): Eukaryota > Viridiplantae > Streptophyta > Pinopsida > Araucariales > Araucariaceae > Wollemia > Wollemia nobilis. The sequence goes on from JAQPPZ010004147.1 coordinate 130,994, forward strand.
AAATGAGTGTAACCTGAAGATGCATGTTCAAAAAGTAACATTTCACATTACACAATTACCAAGGCATTGACCATTGGATTTAATACTTCACTTATAGTACATGGGATGAGGGGATAAAGAACTTTATCTATGATGAAGAAAGCATAATGTAATTGTAACCTAAAGTTTTGTTAAAATGTTGACCACAAAATTATAAGGATTTGTACAAATAAAACTATCTAATAATTATAATGATAAGGATTTATACCCTACTACACGGTCCTTCAATTATTAAACCAAAGGTTATCGAGAAGGATACTATTCACCTTTTCATCCAATGTTGGTGGTTGCAAGTAGGTAACCTTTTTCACTTGTAAACGACTATTTTTTTAACAAGAATAAGTTAGAACAAGTGGCCTTGTTGAAACTAGTAATGAGGGATGGTATGAGACACCACCTCTAAGTTGTTGCATGGGAGTATAGTGATAAGTCTTTGTACCATTTTGACTAAAAATTAGCTAGTATGACTATGGAAGCTAGCTCTTCCATGATTTTTGGTATGGGATATATAGTCATGAGTTTTAATGGACAATTAAGACCAAGACTAGTGTCAGGGTAATGACATGGCTCTAGTTAACTCTAGGAAAGAGGATAATTAGCTAGACACTAAGCATATGCATGCTAACCCCTTACATACTAAGTTTAGAACAAGTTGATCAGTTAGATCGAGGTTCATCATGCTAAGGGATGGAAAGAGTATGCATCCATCCTGTAGGTGTTATGGACCCTAGATGATTACCCCAATCGTGGATTGACACTCATACCACAACAAATGGAAGATAAATGAGGAATTTGGATCCATAAAATGGCACCTTTACGGTATTTAGCCAATGTCATCCACTTGGGTAACTGTCTTTAGTAGTCTAAAATTGTAAAAGTGGTTGATATACCTTGAACTAATTGAATTTTACATTATTGATTCATTGGATGAACCTTAATACCATGTACATGAAACCTCTTTTCTAGTTTGAACTATAAACTCAAATAAAAAAATTACCTTTGAATTTTTTTGAGTTCTTTTAAGTGCAACTAGATGAGTAGACTTACATATGGTATCAGAGCAAAAAATATCCTTATGTTGTAGGACTATGTATAATGTTATCTTATATCTAAACTAAATTAATTAATTAATTTACTTTCTTTTGCATAGGTCTAATGGCACAGATGTTGTGAGGTGGATTTTGGAGGAATCCCATGGGAGCTAGGTAGGAAGTGACCACCATAATACCTCAAAAGGGACTATGAACAGGGGCTAGAAAAGAAGGTCCTCAAAAGGAAAGAAGAATGAAACAATTAAATGAGCCTACACTGAATTAGTCTAATAGGGAGGATGGAAATTTAGAAAAAAATAGTTGAACTATTGTAAACCCATATGGAACAATAAAAAGAGGAAATGGTACAATAAAAATTACACATGGTCCAATAACAAGAGTTAAAATTCCAATAACAAAAACTAACAGAGGACTTAACAAGGAGCAGGAAACCTGTAGGTAATCTAAAGGGAGCATCCAGGGAGATTGCAACAACTAGAGGGTCAGATTGATTGTGAAATTGGCCAAGGATTCAAAGAAGGTAGTGATTTCAATATTTAATGGTAAATATGATGGAGATGTAGTAGAGAATTGGCTAAATGAGCTTAAATTATACTTTTCCCTAATGCTTTTATTATCAGAATCTAAAACTACTTTGGATATAATAAATATGGTAGAAGCAGCCCTGGATTGGTTGAAGACCTTTAATAAGGGGTAGGGCATTGAAGCCTTTGTAAATGAAGTAGTACTATGTGGAGAAATTTTTTGATTTTACTAATTTACAAAATGAAAAAATGATAGCCTGAGCTTATCACCAAACATTTATTCAACTATTGAAATATGTGCCTAAGTATGAGAATAAGAAGGACATGAAGGTACAAATCATTATTTTGGGACTCCATCTCAAAATCAAGACTATAGTAAATTTTATTAACCTTGAAGACCTTCCAAAAGATTTTGATTTGGCTTGCCAAGAAGAAGCCAAAAAGGCTTATTTCAATTATTATAGGATGTATAAAAAGAGAAGAATGAGGTTAGGAAGTGTAAGTGCAGTAGATTTATGAAGTGGGAAAAATAATAGAGTAAAAAGCCTAAAGGAGGGGATCAAACCAAACAAGGGAATAAAAACTAAAATAAATTTTTAGGGTAATAAGTTCAGAAGGGATGGTAAAGGATCTCCTAAAAGGAATGAGTAGAGACCATCATATCATGAGAAGGCTAAGGATATTGCACCGTAAAGTAGTAGTGAAGATAGAAATAGGGGTAGAAAATATCCTCCAAATGGTTTCTATGTTTGCAAAGACCCCCACATAGCTAATAAGTGCCCTCACAGGGTAGATCTTCACCAAAAAGCACCATAAAAGACTACCCATCGAATTTTTGCAGCAATAGGTAGTCTCGTATTTGATGGAAAATTTACCCCTTTTCCATTTAATGGTACAATTTATGATAAGTATGTACACATTTTTGTTGATAGTGGATCTACTAATAGTTTTATTTCCACTAGTTTAGTGAGGGACATACCGAAAAGACCTAGATTTTTGGCTAACGGTTGGAAGGTAGAGTATGGGTCAAGGTAGACCTACCTAGTTAACCAATATTTATTTGACCCTCACATTATCTTACCCCAAGGTACAAATAATTAGCATTTGTATGTAGCTCCTCTACATGCCTTTGATATCATACTTGGTATTTATTGGTTGAAAGCCCATAAAACCCTCTTGAATTTTGAGAGTAGATGGTTAGATTTCACATATAAATCCAATAAAAGAGTTAGAATTCAATGTGACCATGGTTCTATTAAACCACATTTGTTGTTATAAATACACATGAAAAAGGTATTAAGAAAGAGGGGAATGATCTATGTGGTTAATATGAACAAGGAAGAAACTAAATTTGAATCTTACCTTTTCCAAAAACATCCTATTTTGGATGAATTTAAGGATGTGTTTTTGGAGGACCTACCTACCAGGTCTACCTCCCCAAAGAGAATTTGAATTTTCATTAGAGTTATTTCCTAGAGTTGCACCCATTGCTAGGGCACCATATAGAATGAATCCTATTGAGATGTAGGAGCTTAAGATAAAGCTTCATTTACTATTAGAAAAAAAAAATTATTAAGCCCAATGTTTCTCCATGGGACGCTCTTGTTTTGAAAAAGAAATGTGAATCCTTAAGATTATGCATAGACTACCAGATGCTAAATAAGGTTACTATCAAGAATAGATACTCTTTGCCAAGGATAGATGATCTTTTTGATCAATTGAAAGGATATACCATCTTCTCAAACATTGACATTAGATCAAGTTACCATCCATTGAGAATACAATAAAAAGATACATATAAGACTACTTTTAGAACAAGGTTGGATATTATGAGTTTATAGTCCTACCTATTGGGTTGACTAATGCCTCAATTGTGTTCATGAATCTCATGAATAGTGTATTTTGAGAGTAGCTATACTGCTTTGTGTTCATATTACTTCATGATATATTGATCTATTCAAGGAGAAGCACAATCAACATATGAGAATTATGCTTGAAATAATTAAAAGGAATTAGTTGTATGGGAAGTTATCAAAATTTGAATTCTATACTCCTAAGGTACAATATATGGGGCACATAGTATCTACTAAGGGGATTACTATTGATCCCAAGAAAATAGAAGCTATTGTTGATTGACCTGCACCCATAAACATGACTAAGGTGTATAGTTTTATGGGGCTAGCAGGATATTATAGATGATTTGTCAAGTGTTTGTCAAAAATCACACAACCTATCACAAACATTCAAATAAAAGGAAAGGCTTTTAAGTGGATAGAATAGTATGAGGAAGCCTTTTGAACTTTGAAAGAGAGTTTGATGACTGCACCAATTCAAAAGTTACCTGATCCTACCAAGAAATTTAGAGTATGCACTAATGTATATATTGAGGGATTAGGAGGGATTCTTACCCAAGAAGACATGGTCATTACCTTCAAATCGAGAAAAATTAAGAGACATGAGGTAAAATATGCCACTCATTACCTGGATTTGGTAGTAGTTTTGCATGCTCTTAAGATTTGGAGGCAATATTTTCTTGGGGAATCGTTTGAACTCAATATAGATCATCAAAGCATAAGGTATATTTTTAATCAACCTTTGTTTAATGTTAAACAATGTCAGTGGATGGATTTTCTAGGTGAGTATTATTTTGGTATTGAATATATCAAGGGTAAAGAGAATAATATAGTTGATACCCTGAGTAGGAAAGAGTATATCGTTGCAATGTCAAAGTATCATTATGATTTAAAAGATCAATTGAATGAAATGTAGTAGAAGGATTGATTTTGTTAGGAATGTCAAGGTCAAATTGAGTAAAAACCTAGAAAAGATACAAGTTTTGTACATAGATATGACTTACTATACTATAAGAATATATTGGTTGTTCCAAAATTGGGTGGATTGAGAGATACTATATTAAAGGAGGTGCATAATACTCCTTATTTCATGCACCCGAGGGTAAATATACACAAGAATCTAAGAAAGGCCTATTATTGGTCAATAATGAAAAAAGATATTAATGAGTATGTGGCTAGGTTCTTGGAGTGTTATAAAGTTAAAGAAGAACATTTACATTCAATATTTGTACCCACATGACATTCCTATGTAGAAATAGTAGGTGGTCTCAATAGAATTTGTGGTTGGATTATCTAAGACAAGATTTAAGCATGATGCAATCCTAGTAGTAGTCGATATATTAACTAAGGTTGCATATTTCATACCTAAGAATATACAGGATGACACACCTACTATAACAAGTAATTTTTCCAAGGACATAGTGAGACTACATGGATTTCTAGAAGTTATAATCTTTGGTAGAGATTCATACTTTACATTAGAATTTTGGAAATATTTGCATCAAGCGTTGGCTACAAAACTTAATATCAGTTCAACCTATCATATTAAGATAGATGGACATACTGAGAGGATGCATCAGGTCTTAGAAGATATGCTGAGAATGTATTGTATCGATCAAAATAATAAATGGGTTTGTACCTATTCGAATTTACATATAATAACAACTATCATGCATCACTAGGTATGGCACCATTTAAAGCCATGTACAAAAGAAGATGTAATATTCCCTTAATATGGGATAATATAAAAGATTAGGTAATGATCAGATTGAATATTGTAAAATAAATGGAATAATAATTAAAAGGAAATAAACAAAAGCTCAAGGAGGTCGTAGATCATAAAAAGAGCTATGCAAACTTTAAAAGAACACCAAGGGAATACTCTATAGGTGACAAAGTCTTCTTAAGGGTGAATCCTATTAAGAGTTCCATTAAATATTCCAAAATTAATCCTAGATTTGTGGATTCATTTGAAATAGGTAAAATAAGTCATGTTGCTTGCAAACTTGCTCTACCACCAAGCTTATCAAAAATCCATAATTTCTTCCATGTGTCCCTCCTTAGGAAGTACATTGCTGACCCCATTTCATTTGGGATGTTTCCTATTTTCAAATGCTAGAACCACTAAAATTTGAAGTGCACCCAATCATAATACTTGGTTTTAGAACCAAGAGCTTAAGAATAAGGAACATTGAGCAATGTTGGGTCTAATGGGACCACTACCTAGATAGAAATGCCACATGATAGAATGTGGTTGATATGCATAAATAGTTTCATTTTATGTTTGAGTAAACATGAAAATTTTAAATTTTTTATGTGGATTTATAGTTATATATGTAAATATGTGTGAATGTATATTTGGACTACTGAGTAGAGTTGCTTTTGTGTATGGATATATGGTTAAATGAAAAATGAAACACTATGTAGAATGGATTATGTAAACAAGTTTAAATTACTAAATAATTTATGTATTGACATGAGTAAATGATGTATGATTTGTGAATATACATTTATATTTATGAATATGTGAATGAACATAAATATATTTTGAATTATTTAAATATATAATAAAACATATGGAATGTGTTTGTTCCTAGTGGGGAAGGATGTAACGACCCTCCTCACATGAAAATTGATAGTATATTAATTGATAGTTTATATTCACCTTTATTGCTATAATATGGTACAACTGATGGCTATTGTGCTTACATGACTAGGTCCACTCATTCAATGAGTAGGAGAGGGTAGATGAAAAATGATAAATGGAAAATGATGATCAGATCACGAGTACATGGAAGCTCACATTTGCATATCATGTAGGTGCATCATAAATGACTTGCATTATTGTGTGAGCATTTTTTTGAAATTTTGCTTGTTGATTGATGAAAATGATGCATACATATATCCTTAGTTGGCAATGAAAGTGCCAAGGGAGCATGGGAGCTATTTTAAATATTAACATTTTTTTTAATTTTGTTTTTAAATGCATTTTTTTTGGTAGGTAAAAATGATTAAGTGCAAGGTTTAAATGGGACCCAAACCCAAATACATGAACTGGTAGCTAAAAAAATAGCATAAGGTCACACAAACCTAAATATTGGCCATCAACAACTTGAATAAAAAGGTCCAAACAATAGTAGAGAAGGCTGGATGGAACATTGATGTCCGATAAATAAAAATATAGTCTGAGAAATACCAACTCAGGGGTTGTTTAAGAGAATTAACTACCTAAAAAACCTATAAAGAAGCTATGACAAAAACACGCATAGGGGAAGCTCACAAAAGATCCATAAAAACTATAATAGACACGTACAAAAATAAATACAATTTTAAAAAAGGCCCATGTAGGGGCATTATCGACTATAATTAAAATCCCACACAGGGGATCAAAAGACCAAAAATAGAGAGATCCAACATGAGAACAAATAGAGTACTCAATAGACCCATACCTAGACATCTATAACATCTTCATTTTTAGGAGCATATCTAGGATGGTTTGGGAGTAGCACCTTAAGAGTCGCACTGATCTTATCCATGGTGTTGATAATGCTGTTGACAATGGTAACATGATAAGGTCAAAATTTAAATAAATAATATGATAATAAAAATAAAACAACATTTTCATTCACATTATTGCATAATAGATATGGTCGAGTTTCATGTATGCTATGTTTAGGGTGATTTGGATAATGAAGTATCATTTTCATGATTATTTTGTTTTAACTTTTATATCTTCAAAAGTGATAATGAAGGGAGTTCATTTAAGGGGAAAATAGAAGGGCACATATGCATACAATAGCAGGCATCCTGGGTTAAAATATATATATATATATATCTATATATGGCATTGGGGATTGGTATTGGGAACAGGGCGCAACCAACAAATGTTGAAGTAGAAATAAATAGAAGGAAGTTGAAATCGGGAGAGTGCTTACAAATTACAGGTCAAGATCCTAGTTATTTATAAAATCAATACTATTGGAATGACTTTGGAATGCTGGAAATGTTTGATTTGTTGTATTTTTTTTTTTAATTTTACAAGTTTTTTTTATTTGTGGAAAACATCCCAAAAGGGATGCCACTTTCGGGTAAGACCCAAGGAGGCGGGGGTATCCATTCCGCCAAAAATGCCCAGGACTCGGACCTGGCCTACCACCTTTGACATACTCAAGGAGCAAACAAACACACAAAACCAATTTAAAAATAAGTAAATAACAACAAAAATAATAAAATAAAATAAAAAACATGCTCCTTGAGTGTGTCAAAAACAAAAGCACAACCAAACACGCACAATAAGATAAAAGAAACCACAACACAAACCACATAGAAAAACACAAGAACCACATAACAAAACACAAACAAGACAAAAACAACAGAACACTACAAAGACATAACCCAAAAAAAACATGAAAAATAAACACAACCAAAACCTAAAAAATTAAAAAAAATAAAAATAAAAATAAAAATAAAAAACAACCAACAACAGACAATAAACAAAAACAAAAAACATAGAAAACACTCACACATAAAAACACGAAATAACACAAACAAAGAGAAACCCAAGAACAAGAACGAAAAAAACACAAGAACAATAACAAAAAACATAAAAAAAAAAACACAAAACAACAAAAACACATGAACAACAAAAAACAACACAAAGAACACAAAAAAAAAACAAAACAAAAGAACCCACCCACCTTAAAAAACTAAACAAAAAAAACAAAAAAGAAAAAAGAAAAAAAATTGAACATAACAATGACCTATCTAGACCAGAAGACTATTAAGGCAAGAATCAATAGAGGAAACAAAATAAAGAATAGAATGAGCTAGGGAACTAAAAAAAACTGAATGAACCAAAGAGAAGCAAAAAAAAAAAGCAAGAAGAAACTAGGTACCTTCAGAACTGGAGCCATCCAAAGAAATGATAGAAAGAAGAGCTTCCCTAATTTGAGAAGCCCACCATATAGGAGGGTGGCCATAACAAGTAAGATCACCTTTGTCCAAAGCCCAATTAGCTAAAGCATCAACACTCTTGTTTTGATCTCTGACCACATGATTGTAATCAACTTTCAAAAATCCCATCTGGATTAATTGAATCTTCTCAATAATTCTTTTTATTCTCCAATCCACCTTATGATTCTTAGAAGGAGTCTTCAAGAGATTAATCATAAGTTGAGAGTCAGACTCAACTAACACCTTTTCCCATCCAACCTTAGTAGCCTCCTGAAGGCCTCCTGAGGATACCATACCCCTCAACAAGGTTATTGGAAAGAATACCCAAATTCTCAGCAAAAGTAAAAACCAGGGAGCCATCTGAAAGTCTACCAATTCCTCCCACACTAGCTTTTCTAGGGTTCCCTCTAGAGGCTCCATCAGTATTGACTTTTCCAAAATCCTTAGGAGGAGGTTGCCAATTTCTAGTCCTATCCATCTTACTAATACTCACATTCCCTTTAAGTTGGTTGCCCTTAGAAGATTTAATCTTCAATCTTTGCATCACTTGATCCCATATTTGGTGGGAGTTTTGGGGGTGATTAAGGAGTTGATGGACTGATTCAACTAAGTTGGCTATGGTCTTTTGCCAAATATAGTGAATATCCTTCCTATCTTGATTAAAAATTTGGTTGTTCCTTTCATTCCAAATATTCCAAAGAAGAATGGTAGAACCCATCCAAACTAACTGCCTAATAAAATGATCAACACCCTCTTGATTAGGCCAATCCCTCCAAAGCTGTTCAAAAGTAAAAAAATTGGACCACTATAAGCCAAGTAAAGTGGCCATTCTCCTCCATAGCTCAGAGGCTAAAGTACACTCAATAAAAATATGGTTGAGATTTTCTACATTCTCTTCACACATTTCACATCTAAAAGGGCCATGAAAACCATGCTTCATAAGTTGCTCACCGGTAAGCACCCTACGATGCAATAAAAGCCAATTAAAGAACCTCACCTTAGGCCAGAGATTTTGAGCCCACAATCGAGAAAATATGTTAGAAGAATGGTTGGGATTATTATGGCATAAGGTCAAATAACCTTGAGCAACTGAATACTCACCCTTAGTAGTGTTGTTCCATCCAAAACAATCTTTTCATGGGACCAAGAGAGGGATCTCATATGAAGGATGCCTTGGATATCTTGTCTTTGCCTTTCTAGGATTTGAATAGGCCAGTCCTCAATAGGGATCCAATATCTACCAACCTTTGAATTACCAGTATGGTACCGACAGTAATTAGCCACCTTTATCCAATTAGCTCGGTGAAGCTCCTCCATCCAAGGCCTCCAATCGGGAAACTGAGTTATCAAAGGCTTGTGACCATCCCAAGAATCTATCCAAAAATTTACCTATTGACCATTATGAATGATCCAAAATAATTTTTTCTTTATCAAATCCTCACCAGTCTTAAGAACTGCTAAAATGGGAGAACCTTTGGTAGGAAGTTGATAGCGAACAAGGTCTTCAGGACTTTTGTTCTCAACATATTTAGCATGGAGATTATTGGCCCAAAGAGCATTGGGGTTATGCAACATCCTCCAATATAATTTAGCAGCTAAAGCTTTGTTGTTATTAATAGAAGACCGGAATCCTAACCCCCTTCACTCTTAGGAAGACATAAAGTATCCCATTTCACCAAGGCCCATTTTCTTTTCTCCTTAGTACCACTCCAAAGGAAACGATGACTGATTTGATCCAATTCTCGAAGAACAACCTTTGGGATATTCAAAATGGAAGAAACATAAATAGGAATAGCTTGAAGGACTGATTTTACCAAGGTGATTCTACCCCAGAAGAAAGCCACTTGTTGGTCCACTTTCCAATTTTCTTCTTGACTTTGTCCAACAACCAATTCCAATCTTTATTTTTTTGCCTTTGAATATTTATGGGAATACCTAAATAAGTGATTGGAAGAGAGGTCTTCTTATATCTTAATTTATCCAAGACCATGGATTCCTGTCTAGCAGAGTAGTGAAAGAAAATAACTTTAGATTTGTCTTCATTGATCAACTGCCCGAGTAGCCTTAGAAAAATAGCTAATGATTTGCTTAATATTAGAAGCTTCCTTAACTGTAGCTTTACCTAAAAGAGTAGAGTCATCCACAAATTGAAGATGAGAGATAGGTCTAGCTCCATGAGCAATGGTAACTCCCTCAAGGGTTTTGTTTTCCCTCTTTTTGGTTATAGTCCTACCCAAGCATTCAACAAGAATGATGAATAAATAAGGGGATAGCGGGTCACCTTGCCTAATACCTCTGGAAGCTGGGAATGACTGAGAAGGCCTGCCATTGATAAGAACTAAGTAGGAAACTGAAGAGATACATCCCATAATCCAATCCATCCAATCCTTAGAGAAACCAAATTGCCTCAAAACTTTGATAAGGAAGTGCCAATCCACTCTGTCATAAGCTTTGGATAAGTCTAACCGAATGAACATGGAAGGAGAATTTTGCATATCCATGGAATGGATGGCTTCCTGAGCAAGAACTATCTCATCTACTATTTGACGTCCTTCCACATAACCCCTTGCTCTAGGGAAATAATCTTATGCAAAAGAGGCTTCAACCTTTCTGCCATGATTTTAGTAATGATTTTGAGAAGAACATTACATAAAGCAATAGGTCTAAAAGCTGAGATATGATCAACCTCTTGAGCTTTTGGAACAAGAGTAATATAAGTTTTATTGATAACCTTCAAAATTTCTTTGGCTTTCCTGGCTTCTTCCACCACCTCTAATAAATCAACATGAAGGATATCCCAGAACTCTTGGTAGAACTCAATGGGAAAACCATCAGGACCTGGGGTTTTCCCTTTTTGCATTTTAAAAACTACTTGTTGAAGCTCATTGATAGTAACAGGAGCGAGTCAAAATAGAGTTCTCCTCAGAAGTGATAAGAGAAGGGATTGCTTGAAGAACATTTTGTTGTGAAGTTGAGTCAAGAGGAGTAGCAGAAAAAATATTGGAAAAGTAATCAACAACAATAGAGTTCATGCCATCCCAAGTATAAACAACATCTCCAGAATCTGATTTTAAGGAAGAAATAAAGTTGTGAGATCTTCGAGCTAGAAGATATTTGTGGAAGAAATTTGTGTTTCGATCTCCTTCTTTGAGCCATTGAATTCTAGATTTTTGCTTCCATAAGATTTCTTCTCTTTTTTCCCATTCCTCTAACTCGAGTTGTGAGTTTAATTTCATCTGCACTTCTCTTCTCTGTGAGGCCATCTAAATGGATTTTCTTATTCAAATTTTCAATATGAGCAATAACTTCATGTTTTTTTTATGAACATCCCCAAACTCTTTCGAGTTCCAAGTCTTGATTTTGGATTTAATGTATTGCAATATTTTGGCAAAATAGAACATCTTAGTCCCATGCCTAGGTTTACCTTCCTTCCACCATTGTTGCACATGAGGTCTGAAGGAAATGTCTCTAAGCCACATTAATTGAAAATGAAAAGGAGAGAAACTCACATTGGTTTTCCACATTTCCACCATGATCGGCCAATGATCCGAACCAACATTATTAAGAGTCTTCACTTTAGGAATGTGACCATGGATTAAGAAATTTTTAGAGAGCAAAAACCTATCCAATCTCTCCATTATACAAGCTAAGCCTTGCCTTCTGTTAGACCAAGTCATAAGGCCATTATCTCGGTTGGATATCCACAAGATGGAGGTTTGCAATATATTCGCTCATGAGGTCGGTGCTTTTGTCCAAATTTCTATTTCCCCCCTTTTCTCCCCGAGAGAGGATGGTATTGAAATCTCCTCCGATCAAGATCCAAGCTTTAGGAAAATGAGAGATAATATGAGTAATATCCTTCCACTGTCTTCTTTTTTCCTCCAAAGAAGTCGGAGCATAAATAGTAATGCAGAGCATAATCTGGTTGGAATGTCTACTTTGAATAGCTATAGCCAACAAACCCCAACTGCCAACCATATGGTGAATAACTACCTCTTTTGGGTCCCAAAGACAAGCAATGCCACCCGAAGTCCCTTGGGAACTGAGGGAAACCACTTTTCAACTGGCCAAATTTTACTGGCAATTGAGTCCATATCCTCCATTGACATCTTTGTTTCTTGAAGGAAAACAAGATGTGGATGATTTATCTGAATCATTCTTCTAATTTCATTTTGTTTTGAAAGACTCCCTTTGAGTCCTCTAATATTCCAAGTGATGATCTTCATTAATACCAGGGCTAAAAAAGTTGGGAAGGGCATTAATCTTACCTTCCTCTACAAGCTTTTCACCTTCTTTTACCATATGATATTGATTGGTCTTGCGACCTGCTTTTTGATTAGAATCCATCTTCAATTTTTTTTCCCTATTTCTTGACTTATTCCAATTGAATCTGAGATGGCTTCTAACCTTGAAGAATGCTCGTACATAGCCAAAATTTTACTAGATGGTTCAACGGAGTCTATATTGGGACCTGCATTATTTGAAGTTTTGACATTTGAAAGATTGTTTTTCTTGTGTAAATTTTCTCCTTTTTTTCTGTTGAAAACCTTTGATTTGTTGGTTTGTCTCTGAGTTCTTCCCTTCATATTTAAATTGTGTTTCTAAGATTTTAGTTTCCATTATTTCCTCTTCCTCACTTGGGACATCATTTGTGGAAAGGATTTCAAACATATTAGCAGATGACTTTGATTGATCCTTCATAACTGGTTTTTTTTAGTGTTCTTCTTCTTAGGTATTTGGAAACCCTGTTGAGTTTATATCTTCTTTCTTTTGATCGGGAATTTTATTTGGGCAAGCACTGGCCAAATGACCATATTCATGGCAAATTCTACAATGAAAAGGAATGTTCTCATAGTCCACTACTTGCTCCCAAGTGTCTTCCCCAAATTGTAATGTGATATTTTTAGGTAGGGGTTTGTCAAAATCCATTAAAACACAAATCCGAGCATAAATAATATGTTCAAAATTTTGAGTACAATCAGCAGTCATCATAAAAGTTCCTAAAGAGTTTCCAATTGAAGAAAAAATAGTAGGATTCCAAAATTCAATAGGGAGGCCAAAGAGTCTAACCCACACGGGAGCTATAGAAGGCATCTCTTCTTTGGCTTTAAATTTAGTATGCCAGGGCTTCATGAAAAGCCCTGCCCTTCCAAAAAACCAAGGACCCCCTTGAAAAGTTTTCTCTCTATCTTCATTATTAGCAAATAAAACAAGAAAATAACCATTTGGATAAATAGAGATTTGTAACTCACCTTTAGTTTTCCAGCTTTTTGCAGCCCAGACTTTGAAAGCAGATAGACTCGGACGAAAACCCATGAACCGACAAATTAGTCCTCTTTTTTCCAAATCTTCAATGCCAATCTGAATGTTACCCATATCAAGCTTAACAATAGGAGTTCCATCAGCTGCTTTAAGACATCCTGACTCCATTTTCCTGGGATCAATCTTAGGCATTCTTAGAGGTTTATGGGAAGCCCTAAGATTGATATTAGCATTGGGCTGAGGCTGTCCACCATGAAGGGCATCCCTAAAATTCATTTTTGGGACTGAGTCTTCAAAATTCTTACCCTTGATAGGGGTTTTCATAGTAGAATTATTTTGTGGGTGCACCTTAGCACCAGATTCACTTGAGATATGAGCCATTTTTTGATCAACTGCTTGAAACTTGTTTCGTGATCTCTTTAATCCTTGCCCTAGACGTCGTGGAAAGGTATGGTTTTCACTTTTCTTTTGTGCAGCAAATTGGAAGCCGTTGTCACTCAAGTTCATAGTATGATCTATTGAAAGACAAATTTCTAACCCATATTGGATCCCCTGCAACATTTCTTGCTAAAATATTGAGCATAAACCACAAAAATATTGGCCGCTAGGGCCCGAAGGCCCTAAAAACCAACCTCTGGAGCTGCTTGCACTCAACCCGAATGAAACCCTCGCATAGCCGCTTGCCAAATATCTCGTTCACACATAGGGATGCGCTAGGATCTGTGTTGCTCCAAATGATATGAAAATTGGTGGAGACGTTCTAGGGTTTTTCAGGCATCTACCCTCAAAATTTTAGCTCAATCCGAGTCCGGATGAGTGAGATATGGCCGAAACGAGTTTGACATTTTGGGCAGTCCTATAATTTTATTAAAATAACTAGTGCAAGGTTTAAACCCCCGTGGTTTGTATCTCAAGCCTCAATTTTACAAGTTTTTAAACATGGTTGCAATGGCTATTTCTGGTTTATGTTATAACTACATCACATTGTTCTTATGGATAATTGTAGGATATAAGTCCAAGAGTTATTGGAAATTTAAATACCTATTGAAATGAAAGAATGGCATTGTAGATAGAAAGTAATTAGAGAATTGCATGTTAAATGCTGCACAAATTATGTTATTTTAGTGTATAGTGTTTTTCAATTCGAACATGAATGGAAGTTCACGACTACATGTTTACTCTATTAAAATTCAAGATTTTGGATGTTCATTTCTATGGTATTTCTCTTTATTCTTTCTTTCAAAATGATGTACTATAGAAGTTGTGGTACTAGATAAAATCTTGAAAAAAAGTTCTGGTTGCAATATATTTATTTGACTACATATATTTAGAAAAAAAGTTATAGTTATATTGTACATGCATTCATACTATAAAATGAGTCTGTGATCCCTCCCTTCATAAAAAAATGGAGTCAACGAGATGCTTGGCTGTTAGGTAGAAAAAATGGATGTAGTGTTCAGAACCGAGTGACGTTGGAGTGTTAGGTAAAGAAATGAAAGCTGGCCTATGTTATCATAAAATAGCTATAGACGTTATTTGTAATGTATTTACATCATTGATTAATTCGAGAGAAGGTCATTTTTATAAGTTGAGAGATATATCTATTAGGCAAAGGTTTTTTATCTTTAATATTGTCCTTTTTGAACTTATTAATTAGATATGATGACGTATTTCTCAAATTAATGGAATATGTAGAGAAACTTTGTATAGTAGGTGAACTTTAAATCTGCAAGAACCTTGATGTTCTTGTGTAAATTTAATAAATAATTTAATATAAAATGGAATCGCAAGTCACTCAAAGGGGATCCCTTATAATAACTTTGCCACTTATAGGGGGATCCCTCCTTAATTACTAAATACTAATTTATTCTTCTTTTCTTAGATGCCTTATGAAATTATCAAAACCTAATATTAATATCTACCCTAGAGCTATGTTTGTAAGGATGTGACTATTCACATTATGAATTTAGATAATAATTAATTAAATGAATAATATTTAATAAATAAATAGCATTAGGATATGGAATCCTAACATGCCACCCCTCTCAAAAAAAGCTTTGTCCTCAAAGCTAAGACTGAGGAAATTGTTGTTGAAATTGATGAAGTGTTTTCCAAGTAACATTTGCACAAGTTCTTGCACAATTTTAATGTCACTCTTCTATAGGTAGGGATATATTGAAGGTTGAATAGTTAGTGGTGGATTTCCAGGAAGAATAGTAGGATCATGATGATGGTGAGGGGGAAATCCTTGGGATTCTATAAATATTGTAACGTGATATGTCAAAAGAGATGGTAACTCTGCCATATATTCCTGTTATTTCCTTAGATAATGAATGGAAGATAAGTGTGTGTTCACTTTACCACCTCACTTTCGAATAGGTTTTTCCATACAATGAGAATGCACTATTTGTGAGGAATCTGTGGGTAGTTCGTTTAGAGTGTATGTTTGTTCACCAATTGTGAATTGCAGCCATAAGGTTGTAAAGTCCAAAAGTATTACCCCGAGCATTCACAACCATTGAGCCCCTAAAAAAACATCACTTTCACTTAATGGAATCACATATATGTCACTTTTTATGTGGTAGTTACCAATGGTGAGCTTGATATTGTGACACTTCCCTTGATAGGTAATTTATTCTCCAGTACCAATCACCACTTTAAAGTTATGGTAAGGTCGTATATAACAATTAGCCTATTTCACCATGTGTGGGTCAATGAAATTATGAGTACTTCCTGAGTCAAGGAGCACCATGAGATTTTGATGTTTGAAGGACCCTTGAAATTTCATAGTTTTTGGAGAAGGAAATACTATGAGAGTATTGAAGGAATTTTCAAGTATTTCTACATGGTTGTGATCAGGTGCCTTGGTCACTTCTTGCACCTTGACCTCATTGTCTTTATTTATGTGATTAGGTGTTTCAATAACTTCTTGCACATCTACCTCATATTATCCATTTATATAATGATAAGGATCAACTATATTCATTAAATAAAATATTTTTGTAGTGTATTTATGATGGGGCCCAAATTGCTCATAACAATTATAGCAAAGGTCTTTCACCCGCTGTGCCTCCATTTATTTTAGACTAAGGTACTTGAATGATAAGGGTAGGTTAGGTTCTAGGGTAGCGTAAGTTGTTTGTGGTTTCCCAATAAATTTTTTTCCTAATCTAAGTTGAGCATTAAAATTATCTTAGACTAACAAAGCTAATCCAAAGGTCTACATCATGGTGCAAGGATTGAACATCTCCACCTCCTCAATTTATTTCTTTAATCCACTAACGAAGAAACTTATGAGATCCTTGAACCGAGTCTGATATGCACACACTAAAGTAATTTGATGTAGGTTGGTGAGATTAATCAAAAAAATCAGGTTGGGGTCTTGAGATATGTTTTCATTATCCATTTGTGTAATCGTTGTTGAAAGGTATCGCAAAAAATTGCTGAACATTTATTGTTAAAAATTGCATAAAAATAATCAACAATTTTTTCGTAAAAATCATCAACAAAAGTTGCTGAAAAGTCATCTAAATTTTGCATAAAAATTTGTTGAAAAATTTTTCACAAAATTTTATCAAAAAATTGTTGTTGCAAAATTTATTGTCAAAAATGTTGTCGTAAAAATTGATGTCACGTGGCAGTCAAATGTAATTGTAGTTGGTAAAATTTGTTTTTTATCAATTTTTTTGAACCCAAGATTTTCCAATTGTCTGATTTGGATTAGGCTACACAAAAATCATGATTAGGCTACACAATGATCACTTTTTAGAGCTAGGTGAGAGATATTGGTAATGGGGAGCATGACAACAAAACATGTGAAATTGATGAAAAACACCTATATTAGCAGATAGCACACACAGGATATGAGGCACATATCACGAATGGTAGACGGTGGGGAAGCATGAGATACACGACGGGTCAAGATAGAAGCTAGGCAACTAGTAGCACATGGACATGGGACAAAAGGGACATGAGCAAAATAATACATATGAATTGGACTGTCACACGCGAAATATGAGATGACACACAAGACGATATATGGATAGAATGGATAAGGGATGAGCAACAAACATGAAGGAAGACTAATACAATTGCAACGTGTCATGGTAAACGAGGGTGAAGGGGATATAATTGACACAAATGATAGCATGGAGGATATTTACAGTGATCAAAGGGAGGACAAGGATGGATGGGATAGGAATGACATGGATAACAACATGGAGGATACTTGGTGAAGATCAAATGGAGGACACGAATGACCGGGGGGATAGGTATTGATGTGGTATGGACAGTGAATAGAGAACCTACATACAAGTGGTGCTAGTTAAGTGAAGCGATCAAGTGTGGAATGTGGACATAGATAACACAATGATAGTGGGCAAGGAATAATCAGGAACGGTTAACCAGAAGAGAGTGAACAAGTGAGCAAACATGTGGGAGAGGCGTTGGGTTAATGTGGTCACTGAAGGTGGCCATAACATACTTAATACAATCCATGGCTTATAAAACCCACAATAATACCCCATACTAACAATGTGGGATTAATTCCCAAGAGAAAATATAGGGCTTATATGTGATTGTACTATATTCCTCATTGCATAGTGCAGTTTGATTGGGTGATACACTAATGACAAATTATTGGTTTAAAAACTTTGGGTATAATTTATTTGAAGATGTTTTCTTTTGAGAAAAAAACTATGGAATTTGATTGTTGTGCTTCATCCGTGATGACCAACTCCTTCATTAACATTGATCACTACACATTATTTTGTGTTATCTCTCTATCGATTAGGACTATTCTATATTCAATGGAAATGTTAGAGAAATTACATGTTGGGGGTCTTCCTACGAAGAAAGCACGATGACCATTTTTTTTATTTGAAGATTTAAAATTACAAGCTGGAAAGTGTCGTTGGAGATCAAAAAAATGAACGCAACTATATTTGAATCTGGATAGATTTGGTTGTGAATTCTAATGCTGGATTATACTGCTAACAACCTTTCAATTCGATGGTATAAGCTATGATTTATAGGAACCATATATCCAAAGACTCACACTCAACCTTAGATAAAAAAATTGTGCTTTTTTTTAATGCATGCTGGTTTAGGAAATCTTCACATGCTGACACAGAACTATAGAGACATCTTGGCTATCTTTAATTTAAAAAATCTCCTAATAATTTTTTTTTCTCTTGCAACTACACACACACAATGATGTATGGATTGCAGGTGGAAAAATCTATCTTAACCATCGTTTGCACACTCTATGTAGTAGAAAAAAAGATATACATTCTCTCTGTTTGCGTTTGCTACCACAGCTGCGTTGTGAAAAAAAATATTTTTAAAATACATACTTATATTTCATTGGAAAATTTTTAGGTTTTAAACCTTCTCCTATGACCACATACTTGTCTATGAATATTAGGTGAAGCTCTACATTTTCATCCAGATAAACCCCGATGTCGAAGTATGGATGGATAATTTTTTTTGTATTTTTCACAATGGGTGGTGGACTGAATGTTGCCATGGTCAGAGTGGCATGAGGAGAGGAGAGAATAAGAAGGACTCAAAAAATAAAAATATATGAAGAATGTTGCTGCTAATTTTATTTTCTAATCCCTGTAGCAGCGTGTCCTGTTGGCCAAATATCTGCCTAATCAACAAACACTACGTTTATGCACCCTAGATATGGCCAACATTGAAATGCAAGAAGAAATAGATGTCTTCCATGCCAATCTCCAGAGAGGGCTGGTTCTCGAACTAAATCTTACTAGTAGAAGAGTAGGAATGCATGAAAGAAAGAAAAAATATGCAGAAAGAAATGGAAAATATGTCCATAGGACGAAGTGTAGGATTTGGGGTAGAATAATAGTAGGAAAATCACCAAAGCATGAAATAGCATTTAACAGGGGAAAAATAGCAGAATTTACTTGCAAACTTGTAGTAACAACCTTTAGAACAACACTCCAGCACTCACTCTCTCACTAGCAACATTTAAATCCAAATGTAAAATTTAAATTTAACAACGGATAAATAAAATAAGCATAAAACATAAGTGCATAAAGCAGAATAAAATCACACAATATCACTCGTAAATTCAGAAGTCTTATGCCTTGTATTAATGCGAAGATCTTCGAGAGATATCTCATAAAAATGTCTAACCTCCTATACAATGGAAATTTGATTAGTATTTATAGAGGTTTTTCACCTCTTTCATTTAATGCGCTTACAAAAAAATATCGGTGTGTCAAATATCAACAACAACAATTCTCTCCATTGGTAATGGTGATGCTCAAATCAAATTATTTTTCAGGGGACAATGATCTGGTTTTCATGGGATGCGCCTAGAAAATCGGTAAAAATTAATGATAGAGAGAGTGTCCCAAGTGTCAGTGTATTGAGACTCAACAATGTCACATGGCAATTGATAGCTTGAACATTAAATCCTAGGCACCATCACATTCTCTCCTTTCTTGCCTTGGAATCTTACCCTTACCGATTGAAATTAGTGAAATATAATTTTGCTTTGAAAAGGAACGAAGTCCATGGAAGGCACTTCAAAAATCATCAGGATCACACCGGATTGGAGGATGTAGCATTTAATCCTTGCAAAAATTCTAGATCATGGCTCTTGCTACCCCAAGCATTCAATTTTATCATAGCAGTAATTATTTTTATTTTTGGGTGAAAATGTTTTGATAATGCATCATTCCCTTTTTAAATTGACATTCACCTTTAGAAGGAGTGAAATTGAGTTTTGGATTTTTTTTAGGTAATCATAATTGCATTCACCCCTTCACCTTAAAATTCTTTCGCCCATTAACTTGGCAATTTCACCTCTGAAAATGCTTTTGCCCATAAATTTTTCCCCTAAAATTCTTTCACCCATTGTTGTCACTCGTCAGGTTCACCCCATCAGATTCACCCCCTCAGGTTTGCCCCATTAGGTTCACCCCTCAGCTTCACCCCATAAGGTTCACCCCTTAGGTTCATCCCATCAGGTTTACCCCATCAAGTTCACCGCTAATATTAGCCCCATCAGGTTCATCCCATCAAGTTCACCCCATCAGGTTCGCCCTATCAGATTTACCCCATCAGGTTCACCCCATTAGGTTCACCCCATTAGATAAAAAAATTTCTTTTGTTTTAATGCATGCTGGTTTAGAAAATCTTCACATATTGACACATAACTATGGAGACATATTGGCTATCTTTAATTTTAAAAATCACCTAATAATTTTTTTTTCTCTTGCGACTACACACACAATGGTGTATGGATTGTAGGTGGAGAAATTTGTCTTAACCACCGTTTGCAAACTCTATGTAGTAGAAAAAAAGATATACATTATCTCCGTTTGCGTTTCCTACCACAGTTGCGTTGTGAAGAAAAATATATTTTCAAAATATATACTTATATTTCATTGGAAAAATTTTAGGTTTTAAACCTTCTCCTATGACCACATACTTGTCTATGAATATTAGGTGAAGCTCTACATTTTCATCCAAATAAACCCCGACGTCGAAGTATGGATGGATAATTTTTTTTGTATTTTTCACAATGGGTGGTGGACTGAATGTTGCCATGGTCAGAGTGGCATGAGGAGAGGAGAGAATAAGAAGGACTCAAAAAATAAAAATATATGAAGAACGTTGTTGCTAATTTTATTTTCTAATCCTTGTAGCAGTGTGTGTTGTTGGCCAAATATCTGCCTAATAAAAAAACACTGCGTTTATGCACCCTAGATACGACCAACATTTAAAGGCAGGAAGAAATAGATGTCTTCCATGACAATATCCAAAGAGAGCTGCTTCCCAGACTAAATCCTACACTGGTAGAAGACTAGGAATGCAGGAAAGAAATTGAAAATATGCGAAAATAAATGGGAAATATTTCCATATGCCGAAGTGCAGGATTTGGGGTAGACTAACAATAGGAAAATCACCAAAGCATGAAATAGCATTTAACAGGGGAAAAGTAGTAGAATTTACTTGCAAACTTGTAGTAACAACCTTCAGAACAACACTCCAACACTCACTCTCTCACCAGCAACATTTAAATCCAAATGCAAAATTTAAATTTAACAGCAAATAAAGAGCATAAGCATAAAATATAAGTGCATAAAGCAGAAGGAAATCACACAATATCACTCATAAATTCAGAAACCTGATGCCTTGTATTAATATAGAGAGCTTGGAGAGATCTCTCATAAAAATGTCTAACCTCCTCTACAATGGAAATTTGATTAGTATTTATAGAGGTTTTTTTACCTCTTTCATGTAATGCACTTACAAAAAAAATATTGGTTGGTCAAAGATAAACAACAACAATTCTCTCCCTTGGTAATGATGATGCTCAAATCAGATTATTCTTCAGGGGATAACGATCCGGTTTTCATGGGATGCGCCTGGAAAATCAGCAAAAATGGATTATAGAGAGTGTCCCAAGTGTTGGTGCATTGAGACTCAACAATGTCACACAAAAATTGATAGCTTGAACATTAAATCCTAGGCGGCATCACATTCTATCATTTCTTGCCTTGGAATCTTACCCTTATCGGTTGAAATTAGTGAAATATAATTTTGCTTTGAAAAGGAATGAAGTCCACAAAAGGCGCTTCAAAAATCATTAGGATCACATCGGATTGGAGGATGTAGCATTTAATCCTTGCAAAAATTCTAGATCATGTCTCTTGCTACCTCAAGCATTCAATTTTATCATAGTAGTAATTTTTTTATTTTTGGGTGAAAATGTTTTGATAACTGCATCATTCCATTTTTAAATTGACATTCGCCTTTAGAAGGGGCAAAATTGAGTTTTGCATTCCCATTTAGGTGATCATAATTGCATTCACCCCTTAACCTTAAAACACTTTTACCCCTTAACTGGGAAATTTCACCTCTAAAAATGCTTTTGCCCATCAATTTTACCCCTAAAATGCTTTCGCCCATTGTTGTCGCCCATCAGCTTCACCCCATTAGGTTCACCCCTTAGGTTCACCCCATTAGGTTTACCCCATCAGGTTCACCCATTAGGTTTACCCCATCAGGTTTGGCCCATCATATTCACCCCATCAGGTTCATCTTTGAACTTCACCCCATCAGGTTCACCCCATCAGGTTTAACCCTTAGCTTCACCCCATTAGGTTCACCCCTCAAATGCTTTCGCCCATTGTTGTTGTACCTTTTCCATGAATCTTTTACCATTCACCTCAACATGGGGCGCACGGGGTGTTCACCCCATCTTTGGGGTGAACGCACTGACAACTCTTAAATTTTCAACTTGGCTTGTCATTGTCTTTTATTTTTACAAGCTTAAGCATGCCTTCATTTTTTATGTATTCATAGTAGGGAAAACTTTGAATCCCACATAAATTTTACACACAAACACTTATAAAACCGATGAAAAGAATACATAAGTGAACAAATCAAAAATATATGAAATTATTTATGAAAATAAAAGCTACCATATATAATACAAAAACTTCATCAAAATATCGTATCAAAATATTCTAGAAAAACTCCCAAGGTGGTAAGGTGCCAAAATAGCCAACATTTTTTGTGACTCATGGGTATTCAACTCATCTTGATGCAATCAATCCCAAGTCCTTTATCCATGGGGCAACTAAGTCACAACTACCTGCTGCATCAAATTGTTTACTGCTTACATCAACTTCTTCCTGTATTGTCAGATATTGTTAAGTCGTCTATTTGTATTTTTATCCAATGCGAAGCACTTCACAAAACTCAACTAATTTTATTTGCTCCAGGGTTCTTTGATAAAAATTTAGTTTATGAAACCAATGTCTCCTATAATCCAAAAAAAATATGAAAAAAATGAAATAGATGCTGCTGAGGGTTTGGCTCAACGGAAGGAGCAGAAATGGATGAGGCCATGGTTACACTCACCCTTGATGAGGTTGGTATACTCATAATGATGATGGAATTAATGGGATGAATGATGAGACAAATTACCTAGGTGTTGTAGGTGAGTTGGAGAGGAGAGGGCAATCCTCCAAAGGAGGTCCCAGGTTCAAATCTCCACCCTACCAAAAAGCTAAATTGGGTATCCAAAATCCAATTGATAATGTTGGTGCGGGTAGGGTCGGGTACGACTCTCGAGTGACTTTGACGGTGTAGAACCCCCTGTTCATGGTCTCTCAGACCAAGGCGGCCCCACAAGGGGTTTTTCGCTTAAAAAAAAGAATGATGATACAAATTATGGTGAAATAGAAAATAATTTAGGGATAGAGGCAAATAAACAGAAAGAAATAGGAATGATGGAAGGAGCAATGGTGACTGATAACTGTGAAATGGGGAGGGGAATAGAAGTGGTGGATACAATGAATGAAAGCATCAAGGAAAGATAAAATGTGTACCTACAAGCTTCGACACCATACCCTCAACACTTTATTTATTAGCCGACCTATTTACAATATTTACACAAAAATTTATGACATGATTGGCATGTCGCAACCACAAACCTGGTTTTGGATGCTTATCTGATGAATCTGTAGTGTCTGGACCAAATTTTATTGTACTTTAAGTAATATTTGAAGTTTGGTTGTCCTCTTTCCAAATTTTACTAGGTTTCAAGCCAGCTACAATGTGGTAGGTCATGCATACCAACACTTATGCAATTATTGAATAATATGGCAAAAATATTTACCATATGGGAGCCTTCTTTGAGTATCGATTGCGGTGATGGTTGGAACCAATGCTACCACTTTTGAGAGTCTACTGGCTACAAGATCTTGGGCACGTGCTCCTCTAACCCCTTGGTGTGACAACAAGATTTGTTGGTGATAGCCCTTCTATCATAATATCCTCAGGATCAACCTCCTATTGAGGCATGCTTATTGGGACACAAAAATGGTGTAAAATTGTGTCTTCTTTGCTCTTAGAATCAGCCTCTTGAACTTGTTCCTCTCCTTGGTCTAGCTCCTGATAGAAACTGCAAGCAACCATATTGTTCATTATTGGGGTAATGCTTGCATATTCCATCTATCGGTGTTGTGAGACATCCACCTCTTCTTGCTCCATTTTCTAAAGAAAGCTGCAAGCAACCAGATCGTTCATTATTGGAGAAGTAATTACATATTCCCTTCGTAGGCCCTATCTGAGATTCACCTCTTCTGTTCCACACAACTGCATTCTAGGTCTTTGCATAGTTTGAGGGATTTGCCATTGTGAATATTGCACAAGACATATGGGAGCAACAACTGTCAGAGAGAGTTATGGAAAGGTAGTTTCTCTCCACTGTATTTTTCTCAATTGGAGCAAGAGCTACTCTACTTGTACTACTTCCTAAAATATTTGAGAGAATATTTATTCCTTGGATTCCATTAGGAGGAGGCCTATGTTCATGTGAAGAGCCCGAATATAGTAGAGGTGGGCTTGGGCGAGTGTTGGTTGGATCTTCTTTGGAATTCTTCTCCATATCCTCCAAAATTGGACATTGAAGCCTATGATTCTCTATAGAGGTGCTCTCGTTATGGTGGAGAGGTGCATCAAGAGTTTAAAGGGGTCCTAAGAGCCATCAAATGTATAAACTAGTGCTCCCACTAGGTTCATCCATGAGAAAATTCTTATATTCCAGAGCATTTTGTACCACTGTAGTGCCCTTCCTTCTAGAGATAGGACCAGAAGTCTGATCATGACATCTTGATGGATTATGCCATGGATGGTCGCTAGAGCAGCAACATCTTCGAGGTGCTCTCAGACCATTCCCAAATTGCCATTGTATTTTGGTAGGGTCTTCAAGGAACTTTTGGGAATCTCATGCTGACTTTGGAGATTCATAGGGCCAGGATCATCCCATCTGGGATAACATATTTGTGCCATTATAGCAGTGGTCCTTAGAGATCACGATCCTTATTGCTAAGTCAAATTCACCAGGTGAACATTCTTTCTTTGCTTGTGAGGTCAAGGTTGCTCACCAAATCTTGATTCCTCTAGGGTGTCTTATTTCAGTATAAAAGGCATCCACTATCAAGAGATCAGATTTTTTAGGTCAACAGAGTTACCACGTAATTTTTCCAGATGAAAGCAAGCTAGATATTCACCAAACTTGGGCTCCCTTAAAATACAGACTGTGAGTCCCATTGGGCATGCCAAAAAATGTTGGTCAAATATTTTCCTAATAAAAAAAAACTACATTTGTGCACCCTATATACAACCAAAATTGAAATGTCGAAACAAAAAGATGTCTTCCATGCCAATATCCAGAGAGGGCTGGTTCCCAAAATAAATCCTACATTGGTAGAAGACTAGGGATGCAGAAAAGAAATTAAAAATATGCGGAAAGAAATGGGAAATATGGCCATAGGCCGAAGTGTACTATTTTGGGTAGACTAACAACAAGAAAATCACCAAAGTATGAAATAACATTTAATAGGGGAAAAGCAGTAGAATTTACTTGCAAACTTGCAGTAACAACCTTCAAAACAACACTCCAAAACTCACTCTCTCACTAGCAACATTTAAATCCAAATGCATAATTTAAATTTAATTGCAAATAAAGAGCATAAGAGTAAAAAAAAAGTGCATAAAGTAGAAGAAAATCACACAATATCACTCATAAATTTAGAAGCATGATGCCTTGTATTAATGTAGAGATCTTGGAGAGATCTCTCACAAAAATGTCTGGCCTCCTCTAAAATTGAAATTTTATTAGTATTTATAGAGATTTTTCACCTCTTTCATTTAATGAACTTAAAAAAAGAATATTGGTTTGTCAAATATCAGCAATAATAATTCTCTCCATTGGTAATGGTGATGTTCAAATAAAATTATTCTTCAGGGGACAACGATCTGGTTTTCATGGGATGCGTCTAGGAAATTGCTAAAAATTTATGATATAGAGAGTGTCCCAAGCATCAGTGTATTGAGACTCAACAATGTCACATGGCAATTGATAGCTTGAACATTAAATCCTAGGCACCATCACATTCTCTCATTTCTTGCATTGGAATCTTACCCTTATCGATTGAAATTAGTGAAATATAATTTTTCTTTGAAAAGGAATGAAGTCCATGGAAGGCACTTCAAAATTAATCAGGATCACACCGTATTTGATGATGTAGCATTTAATCCTTGCAAAAATTCAAGATCATGGCTCTTGCTACCTCAAGCATTCAATTTTATCATAGCAGTAATTATTTTTATTTTCGGGTGAAAATGTTTTGATAACTGCATCATTCCCTTTTTAAATTGACATGCGCCTTTAGAAGGAGTGAAATTGAGTTTTGGCTTCCCTTTTAGGTGATCATAATTGTATTCTCCCCTTCACATTAAAATTTTTTCACCCATTAACTAGGCAATTTCACCTCTAAAAATGCTTTTGCCCATCAATTTTACCCCTAAAATGCTTTCGTCCATTACTGTCACCCATCAGGTTTACCCCATTAGATTCACACCTTAGGTTTGACCCATAATGTTCACCCCTCAGCTTCACCCCATAAGGTTCACCCCTTAGGTTTGCCCCATTAGGTTTACCCCATCAAGTTCACCCCTCAACTTCACCCCATCAGGTTCGCATCATCAATTTTACCCCATCAGGTTCGCCCCATCATATTTTCCCCATCAGGTTCACCCCTCAAAATTTCCCCATCAAGTTCAGTCCATCAGGTTCACCCCTCAACTTTACCCCATCAGGTTTATCCCTCAGCTTCACCCCATCAGGTTCACCCCTTAAATACTTTCTCCCATTACTGTCGTGCCTTTTTCTTGAATTATTTTACTATTCGCCTCAACATAGGGTGCAAGAGGCATTCGCCCCATATTTGGGGTGAATCGCACTGACAACTCTTAAATTTTCAACTTGGCTTGTCATTGTATTTTATTTTTACAAGCTTAAGCACACCTTCATTTTTTATGTATTCAGAGCAGGGCGAACTTTGAATCCCATATAAAGTTTACACACAAGCACTTATAACACCAATGAAAAGAATACATAAGTTAACGAATTAGGAATATATGAGATTATTTTCGAAAATAAAATTTGCCATATAAAATAAAAAAAACTTCATCAAAATATTGTATCAAAATATTCCAGCAAAACTCCCAATGTGGCAAGGTGCCAAAATTGCCAACATGTCCTCAAATGTAGACATCCTCTAGAAAAAAAGTAGATGGAAAAATTTTTAATCTAGTACCCATTTTTTCTCACATGAACCTTGGATGCACTGTGTTTAACAAACTAGATCAAGTCTCGAAAGTATTTTATTTTTTTCTAAGAAGGTGTCAATTAGCAACGCTCAACAGAGGAAGAGAACCTTCAATATTTTTCCAAAATCATGCTTTGAAACCACATGCAAGAACCCTAATCTTTTTGTGTAAATTTAATATATAATTTAATATAAAATGGAATCGTAGGCCACTCAAATGGTGCTCCCTTGTAATCGTTTTGCCACTTATATGGGATCCCTCCTTAATTAATAAATACTAACTTATTCTTATTTTATTCGATGTCTTCTAAAATTATCAAAACCTAATATTAATATCTACCCTAGAGCTACGTTTGTAAGGATGTGACTATTCACATTATGAATTTAGATAATAATTAATTAAATGAATAATATTTAATAAATAAATAGTGTTAGGATATGAAATACTAACAAAATAATGCTTGCATGTAAAGTAATATTTATAAATACCTTGTTAACATTGTTGAATGTATCATTGGCTTTTTATAATATAATGTATATAGTATATTATGTTTCATTATCACCAATAAAACTTTATAAAGTTCTAGAAAAGCATATGTGAATTGATTTCTCTAGAATGCAATACATTCTATAATATAGAAACTTACTTGTATTATAAAACTTTACTTTACTTTGCTTTAAGTTTTCCATGTCAAATAAATTAATTCACTCTTCAAAATGATGTGTGATGGTGTTGGGATTTCTACCAACCTGATATGACGTGAACATTTTCTCATTGTAATAAGTCATAAGTTTTAGACCTTGTCTAATTTTATAATAAATATTATTAGTAGATAGAACGTCTGTGTTGCTCCAGGGACATTCCACCCATGTATCCTAGCTAATTTATATTATTGAATAAGGAACTCCTTTTTAAATGCATTTTGTAAAAGGAAATTTTAAACAACTTTATGTCAGAGAGGATTAAATAGGAATTTAATTACAATCAAATATTAATGAAGCATTGGTGGAATAAACATAAAAAATATATAATATGTGTCTTGATTCCAACAAAGCTATTAAAAAAATCATTTCTAGTTTGGTCTGGTTTTTCAAAATGAGTTTAACTTGAAGATGCATGTTCAAAAAGTAATTTGACCTTACACAATTACGAAGGCATTGACCATTGGATTTAATACTCTACCTATAGTACACAGGATGAGAGGGATAAAGAACTTTAGCTATGATGAAGAAAGCATAATGTACTTGTAGCCTAGAGTTTTGTTAAAATGTTGACCACAAAATCTTAAGTGGTATTTAGTTTTGGAAAATTCCTAACCATAGGACCTGATAAGTTTGTAAACCAAGTGCTTGGTGAAAGTATGTATTAGACTAAGATGCATTTATACATTGGGGAAAAGCTTTAGAAATGACCCATAAACCTTTAGTATGCTATGGATATGTTACCATAATAGTGTAGTTAAACTGTGGATGAATTGCATAATATATTATAGACACAAAAATCTAGGCATATGAAAAATTACATTCGGCACCCCACATCAAATCCTGCCTAATAAATTTATATACCTAATTTTAGACTTAGATGTATAAAATCATGCACATTATCCTATTTTCCATATTTATTAAATCTGGAAAATTAGCCTACCTACATACCCACTAGAGATGTGTTCTAGCCACCTCACCAACATCCATTTCCAAATCTCACACACCCTTTTCCCCTTTATCACTTCACATGGGATAGCCCTTGCACCTCACTCCACTTACAACCACATCACCCTAGTTAAGTGAGACACTCTATGTGACTCACTCTAATTGTCCCCTCCATTTGGTAGACTTGGATTGCCACTTGGTAATTCTGGCTTGCCACCTCCCATTTCCCTTAAAACCCATAAGGGGACTATAAAGGTACCTTCACCCCATTAAATAAATGAGGTTGATTACACATATATTTAGGCTCCTAAAATAGCACCAGGAGATCACATGCATCCTGAGAAGAATAGAGATCTAAAGCCCTAGAGTTCTGTTTTGGAGTCTTCTGACATTTAGTCTAAACCACTCATCTATGGTTACACAATCGAAACTACACTTGTGTGGTTTCCCCACCACCTTGCATGATTTACCAAATCACATTGCATGTCCATTGTTTCTCAGATCTAAAAACATACGATAAACACGATTAGTAAGTTTTGTTTCAACAAGGCATTTGGTTTACTTTTCTATGATTTCTACAACATTTAGTTGAGGGTTTTATTTGCAGAGTTTTTATCCTTGTATACAGGTGCTACTAAAACCCTATTTACCTTTTCACGTGTCTACAAGAAATAGATATCTTCAAAAGCTATTGAAGTTGGAGTGGTTTCCTCATCGGATATAATAAGCCCACTCACCCCTTTGAAAGCTCTAGCAGAGGATTGAAGGACACCAATTGATTTTCTTGGAGAGCTAGATATTTTTATTTGGACACTTGTATTATACATTATAACATTACCCCCAACAGAATTGGGATAATTCAAAAGAAAGCATTATAACTTTGGGAGATTCAAGCTCCCTTGTTTTAATACAAAAGAGACATTTCTTTTATTGAATTGGTTTTTGCACCACATCGTGTTTCACACAACACGGTATAAAAAGGGGCATCTGTAGACAAAAAAACTTAGGCATCCAAAAAATTACATCTGAGACCCCACATAAAATACTAAATAATAAAATCATATACCTAAGTTTAGAATTTTGATCATAAAATCCCACATATTATCCTATTTTCTAGATTTATTAAATCTAGAAATTCAGCCTAGGATACCCTATGTACCCACTAGACATGTGTCCTAGCTACCTCAAAAAAATCCATTGCCACATCTCACCCACCCTTGTCCCCTTTATCCCTTCACTTGGGACATTCCCTACACCTCACAACACTTGCAACCATATCACCCTAGTTAAGTGAGATATTTTGGGTGACTCACTCTAACTACCCCTCCATTTTGCAGCTTTGGATTACCACTTGGAAATCCTAGATTAGCACATCCCATTTACCTTGAAAATTCTAAGGGGCCTATAAAGGCAACTTCACCCCATAAAACAAAGGAGGTTAAAAACACATATCGTTAGGTTTCTAAAATAGCACTAGGAGTTCACACGCATCTTGAGAAAACTCAATATCTGAATACTGAAGCTAGCTTTTGGAGCATTTTACCACATAGTCTAAACCACCCATCTATGGTTACATAGTTGAAACTACACTTGCATGGTTTTCACCATTGCATGTGGATGGTTTACCAGTCCATATCATGTGTATGTGGTTTCTCAGAAGTAGAAAACACCATGAACATGATCAGTAAGTTTTTTATTTTAATAAGGCATTTAGTTTATGTTTCTTTAGCTAGGGTTTGTAGTAATATTTCATATATTTATCAACAAGTGCTACTAACTCTTGTCTAGTTTTTGTGTGTGTAGGAAATAGGTATCTTGGAGAGTTGTTGAAGTTGGAGTGGTCTCGTCATTGGATATCAAAAGCCCACTCACCCCTACAAATTTATAGTGAAATAACGAACAACACACAATCTTGTGGAAGATTTGGAAGACCCCTTTCCTTTTATCAAAGCATTGTATCCAGGGTTATACATAGTGCCAAATATTCACAAATTGGGTGAATATTGGATTTTTCAAAATTGGAAATTGGTGAATATGAGGACCCTCGACGTCGGCCCATTCACCTAAAATTTTCAAGATCAATTTTTTCTTAGGGTCAATTTGCCATAATATATATCCAAACATAGGCATATTTATACTCATTGGAAAGCTATTTTCAAGACTGATCTAATGGTGGTATTTTTATGAAGTTATAATATGATTTAATAGGTCAAAAGTTGCCTCAAATATGACCTTACATTTTAGGGCTTCAAATGCTCCAAATTTTGGTGTGAAGATGCTCGATTTGATTTGCTTACGATTCTCCATGATTCACCTTGATTTTGATTAGGATTTGCCATTTTTTTACAAGTATATTTTGAGTCCAACCCCTTGTGCATAACCTTGATTGTATCTCACAGAGGGAAATAAGCATTGTAACATTACCCCCAACACATTTCGGGCGATTCAAAATCATAGTAAAATCAAGAGATTTAGGCTCCCTTGTATCATTATTAATACAAAAGAACATTTTTAATAATCTTATCTCCTTTTATTTTTTGTAATTTGTCTATGTTCAGTTATTTTGCTACATAAATGGTGATCACGATGTGATAATATGATAAAGTATAAACTATGTTATTCACAAGGTCTAATTGTAGTGGTCGTTGAAATTACTTCGACCCATTTGGTGAAGTATTATGTGGCAATTATGATGAAATTATGTTGTCCCAAATAGTTAGGTGTATTTTCTCCAATCAAATATAGGCCCCATTGTGAAAATGGCCTAAATTTTTGAATGGGTTGTAATGCTTGTGATAGTACATGAGTCAAGTTGGCGTGAAGTTGACATTTTTGACATTTCTTGACATAGTGGCAACACTCATTTTCCATGGTGGGACAATAATAACCCATGCATAAAATATGCTTTGCAATGGTCATTCCACTAAAGTTGTCACCACAAGTACCATCATGGGCTTTATTTATGGCTCTTTGTGCCTCTATAATATCTAGACATTGAATTAGGACTCCATCTAAGCCAAAAGCCACCATCAAAGCACCCACCTCATCACTTGATTCATCTACATCCCAACTGGCTCACGTTGCAATTCATATCACCAATCCAGGCATTGGTGAATACATTATCAAAAGTGTCACAGTTACACCACCTATCCAGTCAGTCAGAGATTTGGGTCACTTGCATGACCCACCTTTAGCTATAGTTGTAGTGTACACGTTGGGTTCCTAGCCAAATATGATCAACTTTGTATATGGAGGAGTGGATTATTCATCCAATACACTTCCTCCTAATGAGAAAATTATACAAGAGTTTTGTGCCAATCTAGAATATCTATCCAACCTATATTTTCCTTTGTAATATTTTCACAGAGTTAACTAGAAGGAATTTTATCTCAAATGACATGAAAAGAGTCCACATTACATTATTGAGCTTGAATATCAAGAACTGCATGACCGCTCTAGACTAGGATATAGGCCATCAACCTCAAAATATTATTTTGCACATACATTCCAATGATTCACTCTTGATACCAAATAAGAGGATGAGGAGAGTGATGATTGTGATGATAGCGATGATGAGTATCTAGACCCTAACTTTGCACCTTATCTAAATGATGCTTTTCCAAGGATTAGATTACAAATGGCCATGGTTAAATAAATTTCTAATGATTATATCTTCGATGAGGATTTGGAGGAATTCCAATAGATGTAAGCAAACCTAGACTAGAT
This sequence comes from Wollemia nobilis, assembly GCA_028583015.1. Lineage (NCBI taxonomy): Eukaryota > Viridiplantae > Streptophyta > Pinopsida > Araucariales > Araucariaceae > Wollemia > Wollemia nobilis. Next base: position 164,218 of record JAQPPZ010004147.1, read on the forward strand.
CATTCACATATTTGATGGTCCTCAAGAATATGTGGCCCCTATAGAGCCCATCAAGCGAGATGAGTATTACACCAAAATGTTTTCCATAAATCACACCATCTTTTGCATTAATAAATAGCATGAGCACCCTGATCCAGATCTACCACCATCATATTGGTTGCACTTGTAGAGTCATTATTCATCCACCTTAGGTCAGTTGCAACCTAGAGAATGAGCAATCACTTCTTAAATTGTGGCTACCTCATTTCCACCAAGTTAACATGATTTTTTTTTACTTGTTCACCTCACTCTATATCCTGTATGATTTGGAAAAGCTGATTTCAATCGACGTTAGCCTTATTGCCATGGATAGGATTTCATCCTCACCATTCATCATCAAATTTATCCTACCCAAAGAGTTATTGAGAGCTTCAAATGCTTACATTCCACAACAACCTTCACCTTCATCTACTTTATTTTTTTAAACCAAAGTGGATGAGGGGTTACTCAAGTTATTTGAGCGTTTGGAGGATGTTATCTATATTATCCCAACTCCACATTAGTTGGAATAAGGTTATCATATGCTTATCAAAGAATCCATCAATGTGAATCTTATTCAAGATGCAGATAATCCACAAATCATAAAAATTGCAAAATATTTATCCAGAGAAGAGAAAGAGCATATGATCGACATATTAACAAGGTAGAAAGAGCTATTCACGTTGTCATACAAGGAAATGCCTAGCCTTGACCCAAATTTGGTGGTCCACAACCTTACCTTAGCTCCTGAACCTAAGTAATTCGAGCAAAAACTAAGGAAACTTCATTCGTATGTAGCATTAATTGTCAAGGAAGAGCTACAAAAACTCCTAGATGTGGGTTTCATAGCACCCATTGAATATCGAGAGTGACTCTCCAACATGGTACCCATTCGTAAGTTGAATTGGGGGGATGCATATGCATATAATTTCAATATTTAAATAAAGTATACCCCAAGGATGATTTTCTGCTACTGAACATTGATCAGCTCATAAACTCCTGTGCAAGCCATGAAATGCTTTCTTTAATGGATGATTTATCAATATACAATCATATTAAAATTATTCCTGAGGACCAACACAAAACATAATTTACCACACCTTAGGGAAATTTCTGCTACAAGGTAATACCTTTTATTTTTAAGAATGTAGGAGCTACTTATCAACATGCCATGATGTACATCTTCCATGACTATATGCATAAAATCATTGAAGATTATGTGGATGATCTAATTGCAAAATCTAAAATGTGTCTTGAGCATATTGAGGTTCTAGAATTTTTTTGATCGATTGCTTGAACATAAAGTGAAGTTAAATCCTAAGAAGTGTGTATTTGGCATTACATCAAAAAAAAATCTAGGATTCATTGTCTCCATATGAGGAATTTAAGTGGACCCTGAAAAGGTCAAGGCCATTATTGAGATGCCACCTCCAACAAATATAAAAGAGTTGCACATTTTGCAAGAAAAAATTCAATCCATTCGATGATTCATTGCACAACTCTTAGACATATGCAGGCATTTCAATCACTTGCTATAGAAGGGGGCGAATTTTTCCTAGACAATAAAATTCTAAGAGGTTTTTGATGACATAAAAAAATATATAACTTCACCACAAATTTTAATGTTGCCTCATCTAGGATTCCCTTTTCACCTTTATATCTCTACAATAGATTTTACACTAGGGACAATGCTTGCATAGAAAAATGAGAATCACAAGGAGTAAGCAATTTATTACAATGGTCAAAAATTGGTGAGTTATGATATGAGATATGCTTACGTTGAAAATTTGTGTTTAGTAGTGGTTTTCACCACTAAGAAACTAAGACATTATATGCTAAGTAACACTACCTATGTCATATCTAGAGAAAATCCTCTACGTTACATGATGACTCACACATACAACAACACCCAAAACACAAAATGGATAATGCTCTTAACAAAATTTGATCTCGAATTCATTAGCCAAAAATCCATCAAAGGTCAGGGGATAACCAATAAACTCGTAGAAGCTCCAATTCCAAATGATCAACCACTTTTTATAGAGCATCCAGATGATTCGGTCTTTTCCATCACTCAAAAAGAAGAACTAGTCCCTCTTGAGGATGATGTTGACATCACTCTCTTATTTTATGGATCAAAGTACAAAAAAGGATAAGGTAATGGAGTCATATTTTTCATACCTGAAGGAATTACAATTTCTTTATCATTCAAATTGGAATTTCCATGCACAAATAACAACGTAGAGTATGAAGCCTTAATCTTGGGGATTTAGTCAGTACTAGCTATGGGCATTAAATGTATAAGCATATATAGTGATTTATAGCTTGTCATTTTTTAATTAAAAGGAACTTACCAATACAAAGAACTAGTCTTGAAACAATATCATGAAGTAGCAATGAAGTTGCTAGCAAAATTTGACTGGTACGAGATTGATAACTTTCCTCATTTTACTAATAGATTTATGGATGCAATGGCTTCTTTGGAATCCTTGATTTATAATAATTAATATGGAGAAGTACAATTTCTTATCTTAACAATAGTGTCCAAGTCTGCATTCAAACGAGCATAATCTAAAGGTAAGAAGAGTGTTTGTTTGGTCCATGTGGAACCATACAATTCTTACCTTGATCAAGTAAAGAATTTCTCAAGTTTGGGACCCTCCCATTAGAATTGACATGAACTACAAAAATAACATTCAAACAAAAAGTAGCTCATTACACTCTCTTGGGGGACGTGTTGTATAGACATGGCTATGATGGAGTCCTACTTCGATGTCTAGATCCCGTAGAGGCACAAAGAGCCATAATTGAAGCCCATGATGGTACTTGTGGTGGCCACTTTAGTGGAATGGCCATTGCAAAGTGTATTTTGTGCATGGGTTATTATTGGCCCACCATGGAAAATGATTGTTGTCACCATGTCAAGAAATATCAAAAATGCCAACATCACGTCAACTTGACTCATGTACCATCACAAGAGTTACATCCCATTCAAAGCCTTTTGCCATTTTAAAAATGGGACCTAGATTTGATTGGTAAAATTTCACCTGCCTCAGACAACATAAGTTCATTATAAATACCACAGAATACTTCACCAAATGGGTAGAATCAATTCCAATGACCACTACAACTAGACCTTGAATAGAGAAGTTTATACTTCAACATATTATCTATCATTTTCGGATTCCTTCCAAGATCATTTTTTACAATGGGAAGTATTTTAAAAATAAGGATGTTTGAGCCTTATATAGCAATTACAATATCCAACATAATTTCTCGACTTCTTATTACCCAAAAACAAATGGATAAAAACAAATGGATAAGATGAAGCGACCAATAAGACTTTGATATCCATTCTCAAGAAACTTGTCAAATAAAATCATAGAGATTGGTATACTCAACTCCCCTTGGCACTATGGGCTTATCAAACAAGTATCCAAACACCAACCAAGGCAAAACATTTTTCAATGGTCTATGGCACTGAAGTAATCATACCTTTTGAGCTTGATATCCCTTCTTTACGAGTTGCATTACAAGAATTCATGGATGATGATACATCTAGACAAGTGTGTCTTGAACTACTTACACTCCTATATGAAAGGTAAATCAATGCCTTAGAACATATGCAAGTATATTAATATCGTATCAAGCATGCCTCCAATGTAAAATTCCATCCTCACCAATTCCAAGTGGGAGATCTCATCCTTAAAGAGAATTAATAAAATGCCAATGCATTTCTGCACTTGAGAGATAAATTCACAGCTAATTGGTTAGGTCCATACATTATTAAAAAAAATTGGGTTCAAGAATGTATAAACATTTCAATTTAGAGGGAACATTGGAACCTGAGCCACTCAAAATAATATACCTAAATGCATTTTATGCATAATGTGAATTGTAAATATGTACATATACATGGCTTGAAAAATAGAAATACAACAAAAGACAAAAAAATTATTGTCATATTCATTGCATTTCGTGCACCCAATCATGCATTCCACCTACATTACATGGCATTTTTCATACCATTCATCATATTAGGAATCATTTGGTCAATTTCGATGATTGCTAGTCTACTAAGTCTTGTTGCCTTAATCAGGGGCACCTCACATCATAGCACAACTCATCAACCCATCAATCAAAAAAATTTAGCTTTCCTTGTGATATTTTGACCATTAAGGAGTTCACATAAAGTAGGATAGATACCGTATAATTATTAGCAATAATGATTATGTGGTCACTGACTAATTTGTGTGCATATTTTAATTTTCAAAATCTTGTAATGAAAGTATTGCAAAACCTTACATACTACATCAATCCATAGGTAAATTCTAAATGTTTTTTATCACTCAACCATTCCTAGTGTTTTGAGCAACCTTAATTCAAAGTCAAGCAATATTTAGAAGCAATAAGTTATTCCTAGTCAATCAAGTTTTCTCTTGGACCATGACCATAAAAACATAATAAAACATTGTGATCCTTGGGAATAATGAAGTAAAATTTTGCTATTGCTATAAGTGAAAGTTTTTTCATGTTCATCCAATTATGCGCATGGTCTAGAATACTACAAAGTTGAAAAAATGACAAGCTCCACCTTCATCCAAAAAAAGAAGAAGCAATAATCCCTTCCTCTACCTCAAACTGAGCAAGTATCCCAAAACCAATTAAAAAAATAAAATAATAAGAATAATAAGAAAAAAAATCCCTTGCTCTTCCTCAAAATGAGCAAGTATCCTGAAAAGCACCCCAAAGCAATAACATTCTCCTTTATCTCTCTCTAGAAATGAGCAAGTATTTAGAAAGCAATAAAAATGCATGTTGCTCCATTACAAAAATGAGCAAACTCAAAAATAAAATCCTCAAAATCCAATGCAATAAAAGAAGGGAAAGGAGCTTGAATCCTTGGAACTCTTAGTGTCTCAAAAACCATGGGGTGATCCTCATTATAGTAATAGGTTGAATGAAATCCGCCTGGAAATGGGGTATCCTTACACATGGAACCATGTTTATAACATTAGGGACCTTATTTTATAAATACCTATGGTCACTCTAGATGAGCTGCTTATTGGCATAAGTTACAATTTATTAGTTTAATCTAGCTCATAATGGGAAATGAACAATAATTGCACACACAATTGGTCCTTAAGAAATTTGAAAACACTACAACAACCTTAGCATCATGAATATTTGTGAGATCATAAATGAGTTTTATCAAGGTCACTAAGATGTCTGAGTCTTTGCAAAACACCCACAAATCATCTATCCAAATCATCTAATATCATCTACATTATTACATATCATTACACATTTACAAAACACATGTTAGTGCCCCTGATTAAGTGATAAGAATTAAGTGGATCATGTGAAAGTTAGAAGCATACCAAATATTTGTTACAACATTAGCATTCATCATTCATTCATTCCATATATCACTACAACATTCCATATGCATCCATACAATAAGATAAAAAAACACAAACACACAAATAAACATAATAAAATCCATGTACATATATATATATATATATATATATATATATATATATATATATATATATATATATATATATATATATATATATATATATATATATATGAGTCACATAAGTACAAAAATGCTTGAAGGCTATATACATCAGAGCACTGAGGCTCATAAGAAAAAATAAAAAAGTACAAAAAGAGGTAAGAAAGTGCTACTAGCTAGCGTCACCATGAATTCTAGGAGCCCCCTGGGCTGATGCCTATGAGCTATATGGAACATGAAACCTAGGAGCCTGAGATGAAAAACTACCAAGCCTAGAATCACTCCACCTGCTAGAGCCTAACACTGACGATAAAGGTCACAAAGGTAGTGGAATGTGATGTTGGTGTAGACTATCCTCAAGCATCACTACATACCTAGCCTTACTTCAAGAAGCAACCAAATCCTGGCTCTTGCATGCCTCCAACTAAGCTATCTCTTTTCAAAGAGTCATAATAGTAGAAGCATCCCCACCTCCACAAGGCCCACTTTGCAACCCATTATTTTCCCTCTACAAACCATCATTATCTTGCTACAATCGAGCAATCTCACTCTCAAGGCTAGCAATATTAGCAACATGAGACTTTATAGTCTCATCCAATCTATCTCGCTCAAAATAGATAATACCCCACTCCTCCTTAATACGATGTGGAGGAGGACCCTACCCTCCATCACCCCAATAACCCAAACCTCTACTACTACTACCACCTCCTCCATATTCTCCATATTCACTAGCCCTAGAACCAACATCTATCAACTACACATCCATGTCAGCTTGCCCTCTACCCTCACTTACTCAATGATGCTTATACCATCAAGAATATTGCTTGCTAGCATCATTCTCATCCCCACTGGTTGCATCATCCATCACCTAGCTTAGCCTCGATGGAGGCTATGCTACAAACCGAGAGTCATAATCCATATTCATCCTTGCATCATTCGCATTGAGAATAACTATCACATCATTTGTTGCATAATTAACTATCTAAAATTTTAGAGTGATTGGAAGACTTACCTCATCACCCTATCTCTCGTACATCCTGGGAGCATCTAGAACTCCATGTACCTCATATCTTAGGAGAATTGGATGAACTCCATCTCTCGTCCAAGGCTCCCCACCACCCACCTACCTCACGTCACCAGCCGAAGTTGTGATGCGTCATCATCCTAAGTAAGAGCTCACCAAGGTTGCCAACATATATCATTGCTAGTCAAACCACTCAAACTATCCCGGTACTCCTCAAAACTGCGAACAGGATGAGTAGGAGAAGTCTCTTCGGTGGTCCGCCAGTAGAGAGCACAAGGAAGTGAGTGATCCCACTCATAAGGCAGATCCTATGGATGACCAAATCTAAAGTGATTTCATACCCATAGTTGACGCACCAAGATACACTTGAGTTCCTTTCATTATTGCCTCTTCACCTCATAAATATCTACATACAACTAACATAGAAGAGCGGGAGCCCATACATAAACCTGAGGCTTAACAACCAAGTGTAAGACAAGCACCACCTGGTTCCAAGGGAACCTCGAGCCCATATTGTTAGGCAACAACATGTTTCCTACTATGTACATCATGAAGGTCTGAAATACCCCCAACTTCTCATCCTTATACAACTAAATATAATGGATCCCACTCTTATTTCAATCCATGTCCTTGTCATCTCCATAGATAGGTCTCAATACCTCCTTATCATGTCCCACATTGATTGGTGAACCCTTTACAAGAACATGGAAGATGTGGTATACATCCTACAGGGTGATAGTCAACTCCCTTTTGAAAGCTAAAAAGAACCCCTATTAGGGTCCCATATCTTGACTAATGTAGACAGGAGCTCCTCATTCGCCTAGATAGTCTCCACTCGTCTGTAGCTAGCCAACCCCACAATACCTAATAGCTTCCAATCATCCTCTGTGAGGGATTTTCATACCTTGTATATAGTGTGGGGCCATTAATGTCACACAATAATAAATGTCACCTAAATCACAAAAAAAGTTCAAATCAGTGCATTTTCAAAAAAGAAAAAAAAACAAAAATTCATAAAAAAACACACAAACATTACATTTAAAAAAAACATCATTCAACATATCCACGCATTTAAAAAAAACATCATTCAACATATTCGCGCATTTAAAAAAATAAAACAAACACATAATTTAGCATTTTCATACATTTACAAAAAATAAAAACATCATTTAGCATATACATTTCAAAAAAAAAAACACCTTCTCCTTTTATTAATTTTCATAAAAAATAAAAGAGCAAACATTTCACCTTCCCCTTTTTATGAATTTTCAAAAAAAAAATATACATAAACAACAAAACAAAGAAATAAACCTAAAATAGAGTTTAGGCCAACTATCTCAACATAGCAGACCCTGAATTCTGCTCTAGTATAGACTCCAGCCTCCGTGCCCACACTAACTCCACTTGTCTCACCAACATCCATCTCTCACTCTCACTTCTCAAAATTATAGATAAATAAAACCACAATAATGAAAAATAAAAATGCATCTCCCCTATTTATAGTTATTTTTTGTGGTAGAAACTGTGCACCCTATTTTTCAAAGCATGTGAAACCATGTACCCATGATTGGTTGAGCCAACCATATATGTGGGGTTATGGGGAGGTGAAACTCCAATGGCACGATTAAGCCAAAAAAAAAGCACCCTCTCACAAAAACCAAATCACATCATGCATTTTCACAAGTATCATCATCATTACAATCATCACTCAGTGCACCTCATACTTAGTGACTTACCCTATACACCTAGCAGTTGTAATTACTAGAAATCCATGCAATCCAGTCGGATGGGTAGTTCACCATGACACTTATTCAAATAATTAAATCACTATGGAATTAAATTAGCTAGGTCCCTCAATATTTGAGCATGGTTGTGTTCAACAAAATTTGCACAAGGTTATCCTTAAGCCCTCATTCGTTGGGTAAAAAAGTGAAAACCAATCAAATCAACATTTGGCAATAACCATAATCACTCGAGTATTGAAATCCTAGTGCACTAGTTTTGACACATAGGAGAAACTAACAATAGTGAGACCCTCAAACTCACAAACATGGTTGATGGTTTTATGATAATATTTTGGGCATCATCGAAACCAAAGGTAAATTCGCAACAAAACAAACAATACCAAATGTAGGGCATCAAGTTAATCAAAATGTCATATATTTAGAATACACAATTCACATCATTCAATCATCCACCTCCTTTCATTATCCACATTTGATCAATTGGATCATGGGTTTCATCCTTTACCCATTTGCCAATTGAGGGGGTAAGAAAACAAATTAAAATGTCATCAAAATTTATAAAAATCGTTCATTCTTATGCATCGAGAATATTTGAGGCCATTTATCCAATAAATATAGGTGTCATTGGTTTTTGCACCACATCGTATTTCACACAACATGGTACAAAAAGAGGTATTTTTAAACACTAAAACCTAAGTATCCACAAAATCACATCTTGCACCCTAGATTAAATCATGCATAATTAAATTATATACCTAAGTTTAGACTTATGTGTATTAAATCTTCCACATTATCCTATTTTTTAGATTTATTAATTCTAGAAAATCAGCCTAGGATATCATGCCTACCCATTAGACATGTGTCTTATCCACCTCACCAACATCCCTTGCCATATCTCACACACCTTTGTACCCTTTGTCCCTTCACATGTTATAACCCTTACACCTCACTCCACTTGCAACCACATCACCCCAGTTAAGTGAGATACTCTTGGTGACTCACTCTAACTGCCCCCTCCATTTTGCAGCCCTAGATGTCCACTTAGCAATATTTTCTTGCCACCTCCTATTTCTCTTCAAAAACATAAGGGCCTATAAAGGCACATTCAACCCATAAAACAAAGGATATTGAATACACATTCCATTAGGCTACTAGAATAGCACTAGGAATTCACATGCATCCCAAGAAAAATTGATATCTAAAGCTTAGACGCATCTTTTGGAGCATTCTGGCACTCAGTATAAACCACTCGTCCATGGTTACATAGTAAAAATCGCACTTGATCAATTTCCTCCACTTATTGTGTGTTATTTACTAGTTCACACCGTGTATATGTGGTTTTTCAAAAGTAGAAAAACACCACAAACATGATCTCTAATTTTTTTATTTCAGCAAGATATTTAGTTTATGTTTCTTTGTTTTTTACATCGCATGTTTCTTCAACTAGGTTTTGTAGTAGTATTTCATATCTTGATCAATATGTGCTACTAACCCTTATCTAGTTTTTGTGTGTGCAAGAAACATGTATCTTGGAGATATTCTAAATTTGGAGTGGTCCCCTCATTGTGAAAACATATCTACGAAAGCACAGGCACATTGGGTGCGATGCAAACAAAATTAGTTGTATTAACGAAACGCTAAGTGCATGAAAAAAGGGAAAGTGAAGCATGAATGAAACGAGATGTAAAGAAAAAACAAAGGTGCAGCCTATTTTATTAATTTTTCTTGAGATCAGGTTACAATACGTCTCCCTCCATTTTCAGGGGCTAGAAGCGTTTGATACAGTTTTGTTACACCAACGGATGGTATGCTTCCATTTGGGATCTTCCGCGTGCCCACATTCAAAATGGGTGGGCCAAACGTCGTCGCTGCTTGCATGAATACATTATTGGTTCCTTGCTGCCCCTCCGTTGTCAAGATCTTGCATACATAGAAACAACAAATGATTAATAACACATGCAGATGGAGGGAAACATGCAATCCCCAAGGCCTTCGGTTAATGAATGCATAAAATAATTAAAATAGTGATCAAAACTTATCAGAACAGAGTGAAATTTAAATAGAAGCATGTAAACATGATCAAGAACACATTGCAAAAATAACAGTCAAGAAATCTGATGTATATTTCTAATCACTTCGGGGTGGGGTGATTAGGACTGCAATAGTGTGGTGGGTACCCTGGGGCAGTATGCCTACCGTTTGGTGCTTGGTTTTGACACCAATCCACTTGGGATGGGTCCAAAACATTCTAGGGGGTTGTTTCAGCATATTATATGTGGTATTGTGGCCAATTATTTGGGTTTTGGGTCCGAATTGCTCTCCTAGTCTTCACCCGATAACCTCCCTTCCAAAAGAGAGATCAAGGATGTAGGAAGCACAATGAGGGTGAGGGTATAATTCAATAGCACTCTGTTGCTAAAAATTCTCTTGCTTTATCCTTTTTTTGGGGGTGAGAAGACTCACCATTTTATAGACCTAAATGTTTGTTTTGAATGTGCATGCAGGGGTGCCACTTGGCCATCATGCCTTCCCAGGGGAGAGAATATTCCTCCTTGATTAAGGGCTCCATGACTACCTCTATGACTGCCTCTTTGAGCTCAAAAATGCTCACTCGCACTCCCATGCATTGAATGTGGAGGTGAGTGGTGGATCTGAGCTACCATTTGTCAAGGTTTGACCTTTTTCCTGTCAAACCTGCTATTCGCCCCACCCTGGAGTGATTGCTGCTAATCATCCTGGGGTGGGGCAAATAGCATTCTAATCGTCCCATGGTGGAATGAGTAAGGAGAAGGGTGCTTGAAAGGTGCCAAATTGACCTCTGACCTTCCAAAACTACTTTGGGAGTGGTTAGGACCATTTTTTAACCTCTAGGGGCTGCCCTAGGGGCTATGTATGCCAATTCGGTCAGTGCTTGTCATCACATAATCAGATTGGTGTTGTTTTGGTGTCTACAAATGCCCCTTTTTGGGATGTGTTGTGCGTGGCATAGTGCTAAGAAAAAATAGATAACCAAAGCACTTAATTATTAGGGTTTCTTAGTAACCTAACCAAATTTTGATACCCTAAGTATGGAAATGGGCATGCATTATTGAATCCTTGCTTCTGACGAGCTAAGGAGCTTAATTCAAGTGTTAACCTTTTTTGGTGAGGTGTTACTTGATCTTGGACATTGTTCAGTCATGAATAGGCAAAGGGCGCAACATTTTGTCTATGGGAACCTTGAGTTCATGATTCTAGAATACCAAGTGTTTGATCAGCTTGTGATTATTGCTTTTTTGCTGCCCCAAGTAGGAGCGTGATTGTATTTGTCAATGATTCTTTGAATGAATGCCATTTCCTTGATTGGGTGTATATTTGTTGATTGGTGACTAAGTGTGACTACCCCCTCAATCGACGAATCGATGAGGGAATTACCAACATGAGAAAATTTATGAGTCACTTGATCCAAGATTACTTTTTTAAGGGTGCCTTCAGGTGTTTTTTGTTGAACGCTTATGCAGTTTCCCAACAATCGGACCTATTTTTGGTGGGTTTTGACCCTTTTTTGTGATGCTTATAGGGGTTAAAATTGTCAAAAATCTATCCTCCCATGGAGTGGTCTAGCTATGGTATCCTTATTATGAAGTAGGATATTGATAATTTGTGGCCCTGACATCGATTTTGTATGCCAAAAACATCAGGCACAAAGGCGCCTTTGTTCGACAATTTTATTGTTGTTTTTGGGTGGGTTTGAACCCTTTTTGTGACACCTTTTGGGGATGAAATTCTCAAAAATCCTTCCTCCTGTAGAGCATTACAGCTATGGTAGCCTTATTAGGGAGTAGGAAAGTGAGTATTTGTGACCCCAACATTGGTTTTGTATACCAATAACGTCAGGCGTAAAGACACCTTTGTTCGGCAATTTTATTGTTGTTTTTGGGTGGGTTTGGACCCTTTTTGTGATGCCTTTTGGGGATGAAATTCTCAAAAATCCTTCCTCCCGTGGAGCGTTACGACTATGGTAGCATTCTTAGGAAGTAGGATAGTGAGTATTTGTGACCCCAACATCAGTTTTGGATGTCAATAATTGTATGCGCAAAGGTGCCTTTGTTCGGAAATTTTATTATTGTTTTTGGGTGGGTTTGGACCCTTTTTGTGATGCCTTTTGGGGATGAAATTCTTAAAAATACTTCCTCCCGTGGAGCATTCCAGCTATGGTAGCATTATTAGGGAGTAGGATAGTGAGGATTTGTGACCCCAACATTGGTTTTGGATGCCAATAATCGTAGGCGCAAAGGTGCCTTTGTTCGGCAATTTTATTATTGTTTTTGGGTGGGTTTGGACCCTTTTTGTGACGCCTTTTGGGGATGAAATTCTTGAAAATACTTCCTCTCGTGGAGTGGTCCTGCTATGGTAGCATTATTAGGGAGTAGGATAGTGAGGATTTGTGACCCCAAAATTGGTTTTGGATGCCATGAATCACAGGCGCAAAGGTGCCTTTGTTCGATAGTTTTATTGTTGTTTTTGGTGCATTTTGGATGCAATTTTGGTTGTTTTTTATTTTATTGCTCTGTAATCATCCCAGGGTGGGATGAATACTAGTTTTGTAATCATCCAAGGGTAGGAAAAGCACTAAATATAGCGATAATACTAGGGTGGAACGATTAGAGGCCTAAGAGCCTATATAAGGGCCAAAACTAGGTTTTGGGCTCATTTGCAATTGTTTTTTTTGGCGATTTGGAGTTGTGAGGAGGAGTGCTAGTTTACGAAGCGAAGCACTGCCAATTTTTTGTAGACACCATGAGTTCAAGGACCAGATCCTTGAGTGGCAGAGCTAATGCAATACCGGTAGGTGCTCCTTCCTTCTTGTTTTTTGTTTGTTTTTGAGGGTGAGGCATGCGTTGCTTATGACCCTCATCTCCAACATGTTGCTTCTCGACTCCTCAGGTGCGAGGTTCCCTTAGAACCTGCTTGAGGTAGTGTTCAGACTTGTGGAGTGTCCGATGATAGCACCACTGATTATGAGGTGGGGTTAGATGCTATTGGCACAAATTAATGATGAGCTGTACGAGGTCCACTACCAGAGGTGGAAGGGGATTGGGTGCAGCTATCTGTTGCAGTGCTGGGGGTGGCAGCACATAGCTATGGAGCAGCCGTAGGGGTTGCCTTGGACCACTCAGGGAGAGATGGTGGATAGGGATATTGGGTATGCTACTCTATGGCGGAGGTCAGAGGAGCAAGGGTAGAGTCGATGGTGGGCAGGTGTCGTAGGGCACTATGCTGATGCCTTCTCTTGTCTTGCTCTAGGGGAGGTGTTCTGGTGGCCATACCGAGACTGTCCAGCCTAGCTTGAGGCTAGGGAGTGGCTTTGAGGGTGCATAGGGGGAGGTGGTTGATCATGTGGCATGGGATAGAGTAGGAGTACTTCCTATACATCCGGGTGACTCGACAGTTTGGGGTGCACCAGGGATTGCCTGGTGAGCCCTTGATCTATCTGCATCGGGGCGATGAGAGGACTCTAGATTGGTCAATCATTGAACCGCTGGGTGAGGAGTCAGATGCAGTGATTGATGTCCCCAACATGGAAAATGTTAGGGTGAATGCAGAGTATGAACAGTGGTGGAAGATGTTGTGATGGTGGGGTGAGGGGCCTCTAGGAGGTCCGGATGCGACAGCAGTAGGTGGTGGGGTTGCGAAGGCACCGAGGGAGGGTTGGGGGGCTCCGCTCGATGATGTGGATATGGTGGAGGTTGATGACTTGATTGGGGATGACTTAGGGGTTTTAGAGTAGCCGGATACATAGGACATCCCAGAGTAGTGGGTGCTGGAGTAGCATGCCATCCCGGAGATGCCCATGCCTCAGGCAGTCCCAGGGGATATGGAGGCTAGGTTTCATGCTGAGATAGCATGATTGGAGGACCTACTACGAAGACAAGATGAGGAGCACAGTGTCAAGAGGGATCACCTGCGAGATTAGTTGGCATAGCGGGATGATGCATTGGCTGCATACCATAGATGGGATGTGGAGTGGGGTCGATGTCGGGTGGAGTTGGAGGCCGAGATTATCCGCCTTGGTGGGCAATTACCTAAGCTCACTGGAGGTGGATCATCATGCCGTACGAGAGGTAGCGAGACTGATCAGCCGGCATCCTCTCATCACAGGTGGCTGGGTGAGGGTAGTGCTAGTGGGCATGATGTAGGGGCTGGTAGCAGCCACCCTGAGAGGTCCCATAGGACCCACACCACTAGGGGTAGTTCTAGTCACACCGATCCTATGTGATCATGGTGGCCGACTCCCTAGGCTTGGGGTTTTTGGATTTTTTATTTTTTTGTGAGGTCAGAGGACCGACTTATTATAGCTGACGAGTATTTTTGGCTATATATATGACTATTTTTTATTATACACTTGTGATTTATTTGTTACTTTTATGCACATTTATTTATGTTGATGTATGCATATGTTATTATGAATGCGATTGTTTCTAATTATATGATGTATGCATATGGAATGGATGAAATGATTTGTTGATAACTTGGTGGTGGCACCATAGACTATACAGGATTTACTGGCTTTCTGTACTATGTGATTTCTTTGTGGAATGACTTTGCATGTGTAATATTTTTTTTTGTTTGTATTTTATGATGGTGATGTAAGAATGGAATGTACCACAGGTGTTCTAGAATGTAGTTAAGGTTTTTATGAGACTCATATGTTTTAACTAACTAGCCAAGACTATACATTTATCTCACAAGACTTTTGAACAAGGTACGAATCAGACTTGAGTTTGACCAAGTTATTTCACATCCCTGTGTGTGCGATTGAATTTGTTTATGTGGTAGTTGTCGGGATACCGCAAGTGCCAGATAGGCTATCAACCAAACCTGTACCGAGGATCACCTAATTAGCTCCACTAACTCCTTTGTTGTATTTAGTAAGATTAATCTATGGTGCAATCTAGGATACCATAAGCTAGCTCATCCACATGCAAACATTGATCTGTACACAATTTAATGCGATAGATATATCATCATGCAGGAGGTTTGCTGCCAGTGACCATAGGCTATCCACCAAACCGGTACTGAGGATCACCTCATGACCTTACGAATGCTGAGAGTTCTAGGGATTCAAGTTTGACTCCCTTATTTTCTTTACTTTTATTGGGATACTTGCTCTCGTATGTAGTGATAAAAATCACTGTTTATTTTTCTTTTTCTTTTGAGCAAGGGATTTGAATTTTGAGTGATGAGAATCACTATTTCTTGTGCTTTTTGATGTATGCACTTTGTGGGTTTTGATGTCAAACTTTGGAGTTTGTATTTTGAATTTTGAAAAAAAAATTTGATGTTTGCAACTTTTTGAGAATTTTGGGATTCTTTGAACTTGGGGGAATTGGGTAGGGAAGATGCTTGTCCTTTTGCCAACTCTCAGCATTCTTGGGGTCATTCGCACAGGGGGATGAGCGAGATAACCTTTTCACATATGGTATCCTAGATTGCTTTGCAAGGTTCATCTTTCGTTCACACAACTTGGGAATTTTTTATGTGTTTTAACTTGTGTTGGGATGTGACTTAACAAGGTGTGATCCAAGTAAAACTCTACCTTTGTAAAAATCTATCTGAATTTGTACAGTTTTTGGCTAGAAATCTAAAGAAGTTGAATGACGAAAGCCCTGGATACATTAGAAGACAACTGATTATGATATGGTGAAAAATGTGGATGGTGTTTATTTTTTCTGGACTATTTACAAAGTGGAAAAATGCAGAAAATGATGGAATTGCCGAGTAATTACAGTCTATGGTGCATTTGACCTGTATGACCAACAAATATGCAATGTATGTTTGCGATGCCTAATGCAACTTATTGTTTTTTTTTTGTGTTTTGATTTTTAAGAGTATGCATGGAAGTGAGATGCAATTTTTTTGTTATTTTTGATTATTTTATTGTTTTTGAAAATTCATTATGGTTGGTTTATCCCGAGTGGGTGCGGACCAAGTGATTCTTTCGGATCCTTGGAGGTTTTGACCAAAGGGATTATAGATACCTTTGGGGCATTTTGGGTTGACCAAGCGATTGTGGGAATCCTTGGAGCTTTTGGTTTGACCAAAGGGATTATAGATACCTTTGGGGTATTTTGGGGTTGACCAAGTGATTATGGGAATCCTTGGAGCTTTTGGTTTGACCAAAGGGATTATGGATACCTTTGGGGCATTTTTTGGGTTGACCAAGCGATTATGGGAATCCTTGGAGCTTTTGGTTTGACCAAAGGGATTATGGGCACCTTTGGGGCATTTTGGGGTTGACCAAGTGATTATGGGAATCCTTGGAGCTTTTGGGTTGGGCCATGGCTCTTTTAAATGTGGAATGGCCTCAAATGACTGATGTTCAAGGGTTCTAGTTCCTTGATTCCATCAAGAGAGGTTAGCCGGTATGTTCCAGGTCCTATTTTACTATCAATTACATAAGGACCTAACCAATTTGCCATGAACTTGTCCCTTAGATGGGGCGACAAGTTAGAATTTTGTTGGTTCTCTTTTAAGACCAAGTCACCAACCTGAAAGTCCCTCAAGTGAACTTTCATGTTGTATGCTTTCTTAAGTCGCTCTTGATAGATATGTAAATGCTCGAGAGCATTGATGCATCGTTCATCGAGCAACGTAAGCTGGTCTAATCGGGCCTGATGCGTAGTGTCATCATCGATGAACTCTTGCATTGATATGCATAGGGAAGGTATTTCCAACTCGAGAGGCATGACTACCTTAGAGCCATACACCAACGAAAATGGAGTTGCCATAGTGGGCGTCCGAATGCTAGTGTGATAAGCCCACAAGGCAAGTGGTATTTGGATGTGCCAATCCTTATGACTATCTGCGACCGTATTTTTAAGGATGGCAACTAGCATTTTGTTTGACGCCTCTACTTGCCCATTTGCCTACGGATAATAGGGTGTTGAAAAACTGTGCTGAATTTTGTACTTTATTGTCAAAGCATGCACATATTTGTTCTTAAATGATGTCCCATTATCCGAGATGATCTTGGATGGAATACCAAAATGACATATGATGTTATGTAAAATAAACTCTGCAATGCGGGGCCCAGTCGTAGAGGTAAGCGGAATTGCTTCCACCCACTTGGTGAAGTACTCTATGGCCGTTATGATGAACATGTGATGGCCTAACGATGTAGGGGAGATATTTTTGATTAGATCTAAGCCCCACTGTGAAAATGGCCAAGCCGATTGGATCGGTTGCAAGGCCTAAGAAGGTACGTGTGTCAAGTTAGCATGGTGTTGACACTTTGCACACTTCCTCACATACGCGCAACAATCTCGCTCTAAATATGGCCAATAATAGCCCATGTGAAGGATGCGCTTTGTGATGGCCATACCACTGAAGTGGCCACCACATGTACCATCATGCGCTTGGGTGATCACCCAAGCGGACTCCTGTTGGTCCAAGCAATGGAGGAGGATCCCTTCGTAGCTCCGACGGTACAAAATGTCTCCTAGCAAGACATGTTTTTCTGCTTTCTGTTTGAATGATATTTTTGTGGCATGCGACAATCCAAGTGGGAGGCTACCTAACTTGAGATAGTCTCTTATGGGTGTGTACCAATCCTGCTGATCAGAAACCTTGATGGTATGAATGACCAATCCCTCTTGAAGTTCATCCCTAGCAAAAGCTGAGCGGGAAAGAACTTGTAAGAATAGCATTGTGTTGTTATTAAGGGAGATAGGGGAGAACAAGGACCCCCAGTTGGCATGATTCAGACTATCATGGATTCGAGAGAACCTATCCTGAGATGGTTCAATCTGGATCAGGTGGATTCCTGGCATTATGTTAGAGCTTGCACGCTCCATCGTGGATTGTGATAATGTTTTGACTTGAATGGTTGTCATCTCACCAGAAGGGTCTTGCGGGATTAGTGACCCCAAGGAGGCCATAGTGTCCACAAAATGATTTGATGATCGAGGGAGTGCCTCGATGTCGTACCATTCAAGCTTTTCTAGGAATTTATCCACAAGGGCTTTGTAGGCCTGCAAAACTGGGCATTTGCATTGGAATACCCCTTTCACTTGGTTGACAATTAACAGTGAATCACCAAATATGTTCAAGCATTTGATGTTCATGGTGATGGCTGTCTGAAGACCTATGAGCAAGGCTTCGTATTCAACATTGTTATTGGTGCACGAGAAATCAAGTTTAAATGATAGAGGCATTGGAGCCCCTTGTGGTGTGAAGAATATGATTCCCATGCCACCCCCTTGCTCACATTTAGAACCATTGAAAAATAAGGTTATGTCGGCCTGTGACTCAGGCTCATCAGAATCTGGTGATTCTGAGACATGGAAGACCCCATCATCGGGCAGCTCTACGATCAGAGGTTGATCATCTTTGAGAGGAGCCTCTACTAGTTGATCGACGATGACTTGACCTTTGATGGACTTTTGTCCAATGAATTCGATGTCAAACTCCATCAACAACATGATCCATTTTGTCGTGCGACTACTATGATAAGTACGACTCATCATGTACCACAATGGATTCTCCTTAGACACAACATACGTCGTATTGCTCAGCATGTAATGGCATAGCTTTTTGGTGGCAAATACCACTGCTAAGCATAGCTTCTCAACGTATGCATAGTTAAGTTCATAACTGACCAGGGTGCGACTAAGATAGTAATTAGCCTATTCTTTATGTAGTTCATTTTTTTGGGCTAGCATGGAGCCCAATGCCACCTCAGTAGCTGAGATGTATAAATAGAATGACACTCCTGGTCTAGGTGGTGCCAATACTAGCGGCAAAGCCAAGTATTGTTTGATGTCGTCGAAGGCTGATTGGCACTCGTCATCCCAGTGAAATGCTACCCCTTTGTGTAATAATTTATTCATGGGTCGACACTTGTCAGATAACTGCGCTATGAAGCGCTTGATTGACGCGACCTTTCCTTGCAAGATTCTGAGTTGCTTGATGGTGGTTGGGGGAAGCATTTCAAGGATTGCCTTGACTTTATGTGGATCTACCTCGATGCCTCATTTTGAGACTATGAAACCCAAGAGTTTTCTAGATGTGATGCCAAATATGCACTTCTTGGGCTTTAGTCATCGAGATGATCTGGGCACAAAAGAGATTTGGCCAACAAATCATCCATATAATCTTCCAAAGTTTTATGCATGTGATCATGGAAGATGTATGTCATAGCACGTTGGTAGGTGGCGCCAGCATTTTTAAGGCCAAAGGGCATGACCTTATAACAAAATGTCCCCCAAGGCGTTGTGAACGCCATTTTTAGTTGATCATCGGGATTGATACGAATCTGGTTGTATCCCGAGAAACCATCCATGAGGGAAAGCATTTCGTGGCTTGCTGTAGCATCTACCAATGCGTCGATGCTAGGCAAGGGGAAATCATCCTTGGGACTCGCTTTGTTTAGATCTCAAAAATTGGTGCATATGCGAATCCTCCCATTCGGCTTCTTGATGGGTACCATGTTGGACAACCATGGTGGGTAATCCACGTAGATGACAAAATGTGCATCCAACAACTTTTGTAGCTCGTCTTTGACCATTAAGGCCATTTTTGGGTGCATCTTACGTAGTTTTTGCTTGACTGGCTTGACTATCAGATCAAGCATTAGATTATGCATGACTAGTTGTGGGTCTAGCCCCAACATGTCTTTGTAGGACCATGCAAAAACCTCCTTCTTCTCTTTGAGAAGGGCAATGTAATCGGCTTGCTCTTCGGGGGATAGACTTACCCCTAGCTTGATGATTTGCAGATTCATTGGATTAGAGTCGATGTCTACGTCAGTCATCTCTTCGACTGACATGTGGGACCCATCCTCCAACTGGTGTGGAGTTGGGATCAGGTGGATATCATTTGCTAAATTTAGATCTACGTTTGGAACATCGGGTTCCTCTTTAGTATGGAAGATATCTTGAGTTGGTCCTGGGGTGAAATGAAGCATCTCACCGCAAGGCCTAGTACTCTGATGGGGATGGTGGTGAGTTAGCACGATCCCAGTCTATGGCATCTAGGTTTAGATACAATGGTCATGCTGGATCGACTGGATTGTGGATGGGGGCGGTTAAGTCAATGGAGATCATGTTGATGAAGTGAATTTGGTCTCCATTACCATGCGGGTGGTGACTCGGACATCCTTGGTGATCTTTGTGCTCTGGATCTGGCTTTGTGGGTATTGGCACAAATGGATCGGCCCTATGTGTAGATAGAAGGATAGGGTCTACCCTTGGCACTGATGGATCTATAGGGTCTCTAGGCGGAGGGTGCTCTTTGTATGCCTGAAGTGGCAGATGCAGTACTTGGTCCAACTGTGCTTGGTTTAGGTGCCACCTATGCCTTGGCCCCATGTTTAGCTGTTCAAACATATCGTCAATGTCCATGGGGTATTGTTGCTATCGCATATGGTTGAGATATGCCATCTCAGTCTCATCTTCATAATCGCTATCAGAGATCCATAGGCCTTCATTGGCTCCGACAACTATTTGCGGCATGTGAGGCTCGTTCTGCTCGAGCAAGTTGATTTGGTCCCATCGGGGTTGTTTCGCTCTCTACGGGAGGACCTGATTCTCTTGAGGTGGCAATTTCTCGATTGGAGCATTCAAAGGGAACATTGCCATGAAGTTCTCCTGATAGTCATCTATGGGCGTCACTTGCGAGTGATTGCTATCGGACTCGAAAGGGTCCCAAGGTGCTACCTCATACTTTGACTCATCTTCCGAAGATCCTTCTTGACCTTGTCTATATCCCTCTTGGAGGCAAGTTCTTGAACTTTCCCCTTTCTCGATCGAAGGGGAGGAGTTGTTGAGGGATTTTTTGCCCAAACCATATCCATGCCAATTACATTGGCCAAGGTATTTCAAAGTGAAGTCCAGGTTGGACAGATAGTTGACATTCTCAGCAAAGGGCTCTTCATCCTCTTCCTCTTGTAGGTAAGGTTCAATGCCATTGTCGAGGCCCCCATATACAAAATTTGTCTGATTTGGTGGGTAGCCTAAAGGGACAATAGTGCTGATGGGGAGGCGAGGTCTCCCCATGTCCTGCATGGACTCAAGCATGGGTGTTGCCACAATGTTCCACACTAGGTACTCCCCCAGGCCCGTATTGGCCATCTCAATGGTGATCATTGGTGGTTGAGGGGGAGGGAATGGGAGTTCTTCTTGGGTCCACTCCATGTTGGGTGAACTAGGCATCTCGACTTCCATTCGGTTGGGCACCTCTTCGGTAGAGATGGTTGAGACTAGTGGTGGTACCTCTTCCAAGGGCTTCTTCCTATTGTCCTTTGGTGTGGCCATCGTAGGTGGCATCGTTGGTGAAGGAACATATGATGAAGATGGGCTCGGTTGGTGATTTGAGGGACTTAACAGTGGGGATGTATGCGAAATCAGACCCTATTTGGATGGATTCAACTGAAAGTCCAAATGTGTCGATGGGAGGGTCGATTGTGGCATCAACTGCACCGCATTGCAATACTTGAAGGGCTCTAAGTCTGCCGGGACTACATGCACTTGCCCTTCGTATGTGTACTTTAGGCATTGATGGGCTATCGAAGGGACACACTTCATGTCCCTGATCCAAGGCTAGCATAGCAAGATATTGTAGGCCATATCACCTTCTAGGATGTGGCACAACGTAGGAATAGTATTTTGTCCCACTTGGATGGGCAAGACAATTGTGCCAACCATCGAGCATATCGCGTCATTGAATGCTCGAAGAGTATAGGTGGAGGCCACAATGTGAGATGTTGGCAACTTGAGGTGTTTCAATGCCACTATTGTGATTATATTGTTGGATGAGCCAGTGTCCACCAACACCCTCTTAAATGGAATCCTGTTGACCCATGCAATGACGTGCAGGGGTGGATCCGCCATATCACCAGTCATCGATTTCAATTCATCTTCTCTAAAGGTGATGACTGGTTATGTACATCATTTTACATGTCCCACAAAGTTGTTGAAAGAATTTGCTTCATGGGGTTGTAGCTCGATGGCTTTGAGTATCTCCATTAGAGCCTCCCGATGGGGCGGTGATTGTTGGATGAGCTCATAGATGGAGAGCCTAGCCAATGTGGTCCTTAAACTTTGGGTAAGTTTAGTCCGAATCGTGGCCACTGGTCTAGGTGGAGGAGGTTGCGTAGGGTGTTGTTGAGGTTGTGACGTTGATGGAACCTCTCCTGTAGCTGCAGTAGGGGTAGCTGTGCTTGGGTACCTCTTGTTCCATGTCACTATGCTTATCATCCCTACATACCCCTACATGGGGCAGTTTTGTGTCACCTCATTGACTTGTAGAGTCTTTTCCTGTGCATCATGGGCAGGCAGGGGGTCTTTGAAGACCTCCATCTGTTGGTTGCTTGGTGCTACGGGATTATCCACCACTAGCATTTTGTTGTCTATTAGGTCTTGCACTAAGCTTTTGAACTTCCAACACACGTAAAGGTCATGTCCTTTCTATCGGTGAAATCTACAGTATAAGTATTCCCTATAGCCCTTGGGTTTTGGCGCGTTGGGGTCTACGGGTCGACTTTTTGGTAGGTTTATCAAGTTTTCCATGGAAAAACGGTCAAACAAGGAGTCTTTAGACTCTGTGAAGGGTGTGAATTGTTGCCTAGGGTGACATTGCTAATTTTGCTCTTGCCTATGATTTTCCTTCTCATAGCTATCAAGAGGAACTGCCTGATAATTAGCCTTTGGGGGATGTGTCGTCTGTGTAGGCTTTGGTATGTTTATGGCAACCTGATTGACCGTAATGGGTTTCGATTGCGTGGACCCAGTTTTGGCATTTTTGGGCCACTCTTTCTTGCGTGGCTTGGCAATCTCACCATCCTATATCTTGATCTCCTCAATGATTTTGGCTTGCACCAGGGCTTCCTTGAGAGTGGCATATTGTTGCAGCTACAATAGCATGGAGATCGACCTTAGGCAAATTTTTGAGAACATTTGGGTCAGGTCGGCCATGGGAGGGAGGTAAGGTAGCTTTGAAAGCAACATCCTCCACCAATTTCCATAAGCCACCATGGTCTCCTCCTCATACTTCCTGAGGCTAGCTAGGTCACTTAATGATGCCTTCTTCTTGGTGTTGAAGGTGAAATGTTCGAGGAATGCGTCCACTAGCTGGTCCAGGTTATTGATGCTATGCTTTGGCAATTAGGTAAACCAATCCGAGGCAGGGCCTACGAACGTGGTTATAAATGTTCTTAGAAGCAAAGCATCATTGTCCTGAATGCCAAAGCATTGACTCAGGAATCTTGTCACGTGCTCTTGGGCATCCTCATCCCCTCTAAAAATTGCCAATTGAGGCATTTTGAAGTGTTCAGGGTATGGGGGTGCAGGCATTGAAGGATGCATAGGGTGACTATAGAGCTAGCGTAAAGTGGGCTTTTGGGGCCCAGAAGTCTTGGTCTCCATAGACTCTAAGCACTCTAGCAGCGCTTTGTATGCATCAAAATATTTGATCTCTTCCTCCTTGGTTTGTTCCCATTGTGAATTACGGGGAACTTGAGGCCTATGGAGGGGTAGCCGGATAGCGCCCCCTGCCTTGGTAGGGCATTTCAGCCCACTCTTCTTCTTGCTCAAATTCCTCATAGGCTTCTTAAGGAGTTCCTGGGCGTGACCTATAAACATGGGTGGGTGCCCGAGGAGGGTGCCCATCATTGGCTCTAGGGGTGGCCTCCCGCTCAGGTCTAGGAGGTCTTAGAGGCAACACTTGATAAGGTCGTGGAGACCTATCTCGCACCAAGGGGTTGTGCCTCTCATAAAGCTCTATATCATGTGTGTGAGGGGTTGGAATCCTCTCATGCACAGTGTTGTGGAGCAACTCGTCTGTCTGACGCTGAATGCGCTCTTTGCTAAGATGATACAGGTGCTCTAATTATTGTTGATCTTGCTCAAGCTGCGTGATTTGCGCTTGGTGGGTGGCATGTTTGGCAAATGCCAAGTCGATTTTTTCCACCGTCTTAGGTCTAGGAGGCCTAGATGCCTCCCCTACATATCTATCTCGGTTGTGGTGATCTGAGATCTCTATAGGTCACTTCCCTCTATCGAGGTTAGCAACATTCACCCGAGGCTCTGGCCTTAGTAGGTGATCCTGATAAATAGCAGGTGCGGAGGTGCATTGCTCCTATGTTGTGTATTGCTCTTGAGGAATATAGTGGTTTTCCTCGTGCTCCCTTTCATATATGTGAAAGGGGTGGGCAGAGTTGGCTCACCCTATCTGAAGAGCCTTGCGCTCTGGATTTGGCCTATTGTTTCTGACAGTAATGAGGGGTAGAGGAGGGATGATATAATCATGTGGCCCCTCCTTATGGACCCTATGTTGTTCTAGCACTTCCTCACATGGTGGCCACTCATAATGAGTGTCTAAGGGGGCCTTCCCATGTATGTAATCCTCCTGAAAGGGTCTATGTTGAATGGGAGTGCCCCTCAAAGGGGTGCCTCTATAGTCCTTTTCTATCATGGTATGATGTGGACTATTTTGTGGGTCAGGCCGCCAAGGTGGTATGACCAAGTCCTTGGAGCTATAACGGAGGCGACTTGTGCCCCCTTGTACACTTTTCACAACTTTTGCCCATGATTGGGCTTGGCTACGGGTGTACACCATGGTGGTGTTTCTATAAAAGATATGTACATTTTTATCTTCTTTATGATTTTTTATGCTACACTAAACAAAAGGGACCACACAATCAAAGAAATGATTATCTCGTTTATAGATTAAAGGTGTGCCCTAAATCTGGTTTAGTGTGTTTTGATTTTTGTTTTGAAAGCCTTGTAAAGAAAATTTTGTTGTACATGCAATATGAGGGCTCTTATATCTCCCAAAATGGTCGCCCCTTCAATATACCATTGCCAGGCCATTATACCAAACCTCTCAATATACCCGCCCTTACGTGAGGGAAACTATTGGTACGCGAGAGCAAAATAGTACGTGGAACATAGGCGGTATGGAAGGGGAATCACTCTATTTTTGACACCTACCATAGAAGACTTATCCTCATGCGTGAGGAATCACCCCTGCTACACTTGGTCAACTTTCATCAGGATTTACGTCTAGCAACAGTCGCGATCGAGGTTATGTATGCAAAATTCAAGCCAAGGTGGTGATGAAATCCACCGTTGGTCTTGATCAAGTGTTGGGGTTTTACGACCAACTCCTTGATGTTTATATTATCACGTGGTGTGTGTGGTTATTTTTACTTGTGCAAAGAAAGAAAACATGCAACAGAATTCTCTATGCAAGCAAAGAAAGCAAAAAAATCATAGAAATAGAGACATAAAATTACAGAGGATGTTTAGAAAACCTACCTCTTCTTTGCCCACACCGGATGCCTCTGAGTTTCTACTCAGAAAATGCACAGAGAGCTAATTGTCCCAGGGTGGGATGAATAGCAGATCTGTATTCATCACAGGGTGGGATGAATGCCTATATTCATCCTGGGGTGGAACGAGCAGCAGTCCAGCGCTTGAAGGATTAACACCTGCAAGAAAAAACACAAAATTTTGATCAAAAACTTGATCCCAAAATTAGGGGATAGGGTCCCACCATGATCACCATTGAAAGCATGTCTACGGAAGCATAGGCGCACCGGGTGCGATGCAAAAAAAAGCAGTTGTATTAACGAAACACTAAGTGCATGAAAAAGGGAAAGCCAAGCATGAATGAAACGAGATGTAAAGCAAAAATAAAGGTGCAACCTCTTTTATTAATTTTGCTTGATATCAGGTTACAATACGTCTCCCTCCCTTTTCAGGGGCTAGGAGCATTCGATATAGTTTTGTTACACCAACGGATGGTACGCTTCCCTTTGGGACCTTCGCGTGCCCACATTCGAAATGGGTGGGCCAAACGTCATCGCCGCTTGTATGAATACATTCTTAGTTCCTTGCTGCCCCTCCAGTGTTGAGATCCTATGTATAGAGAAATAGCAAATGATTAATAGCACATGCGGATGGAGGGAAACATGCAATCCCCAAGGCCTCCGGTTAATGCATACATGAAATAATTAAAACAGTGATCAAAACTTATCAGAATAAAATGAAATTTAAATAGAAGCATGTAAAAACCATCAAGGACACATTGCAAAAAGAACAATCAAGAAATATGTTGTAGATTTCTAATCGCTCTAGGGTGGGACGATTAGGACTGTCATAAAACGTCCGAAAGTAACCTCCCAAATGTCCCATCCAGAGGCCTCCAAAACACCTACAAACTTGGGGTTAGGAAAAATGGGGCATTTTGAGATGACCCAGAAGGTCGGATTTTGTAGATTCTACCCCGATCGCCCTATATTCGAAGGCGCTCCCTATATGTTAGTAAAAGCATAAAACAATGAAAACACAGTCAAAACAAGTCATGATGCATTGAAATTTGAACTACAGCATATATGAAACACATAAAACAAGATGCAAAATAAATAGTGAAGAAATATGTTGTAGATTTCTAATCACTCTAGGGTGGGGCGATTAGGACTGCAATAGTGCGAGGGGCGCCCGGGGGCAGGACGCCCACCGTTTGGTGCTTGGTTTTGACACCAATCCACTTGGGATGGGTCCAAAACCTCCTAGGGGGTTGTGTCAAAAAATTGGGTGTGGGATTGTGGCCAATTTTTTGGGTTTTGGGTCTGGATTGCGCTCCTAGTGTTCACCCGATAACCTCCCTTCCAAAAGAGAGATCAAGGATGTAGGAAGCACAATGAGGGTGAGGGTATAATTCGGCAGCACTCCATTGCTCCAAATGCTCCTGATCTATCCTTTTTTGGGGTGAGAAGACTCACCATTTTATAGACCTAAAGGTCTACTTTGAATGTGCATGCAGGGGTGCCACTTGGCCATCATGCCTTCCCAAGGGAGAGAAGATTCCTCCTTGATTAAGGGCTCCATGACTGCCTCTATGACTATCTCTTTGAGCTTTGAAATGCTCACTCGCACTCCCATGCATTGAAGGTGGAGTTGAGTGGCGGATCTGGGCTGCCATTTGTCAAGGTTTGACTTTTTTCCCATCAAACCTACTATTCACCCCACCCTAGAGCGATTGCTGCTAATCATCCCGGGGTGGGGCGAATAGCATTCTAATCATCCCTGGGTGGAACGAGTAGGGAGCGGGGTGCTTGAAAGGTGCCAAATTGACCTTTGACCTTCCAAAACTACTTTGGGAGTGGTTAGGACCACTTTTTAACCTCTAGGGGCTGCCCTAGGGGCTATGTATGCCAATTTGGTCAGTGCTTGTAGCCACATAATCAGATTGGTGTTGTTTTGGTGTCTATAGATGCCCCTTTTTGGGATGCGCTGTGCGTGGCACAGTGCTGAGCAAAAATAGATAACCAAAGCACTTAATGATTAGGGTTTCTCAGTAACCTAACCAAATTTTGATGCCCCAAGTATGGAAAGGGCACACATTCTTGAATCCTTGCTTTTGACGAGCTAAGGAGCTTAATTCAAGTGTTAAAATTTTTCGGTGAGGTGTTACTTGATCTTGGAGCTTAATTCTGTCATGAATAGGCAAAGGGCGCAACATTTTGTCTGTGGGAACCTTGAGTTCATGATTCTAGAATGCCAAGTGTTTGATCAGCTTGTGATTATTGCTTGTTTGTTGCCCCAAGCAGGAGCGTGATTGTCTTTGTCAATGATTCTTTGAATGCATGCCATTTCCTTGATTGGGTGTGTATTTGTTGATTGGTGACTAAGTGTGACTACCCCCTCAAGCGATGAATCGATGAGGGAATGACCGACATGAGAAAAGCGATGAGTCGCTTGACCCAAGATGACTTTTGTAAGGGTGCCTTCAGTTGTTTTCCATTGAACGCTTATGCAGTTTCCCAACAATCGGACCTATTTTTGGTGGGTTTTAACCCTTTTTGTGACGCTTATTGGGGCTAAAATTGTCAAAAATTCATCCTCCCATGGAGTGGTCCAGCTATGGTAGCCTTCTTAGGGAGTAGGATATTGATAATTTGTGGCCCTGACGTTGGTTTTGTATGCCAATAATGTCAGGCACAAAGGCGCCTTTGTTCGGCAATTTTATTGTTGTTTTTGGGTGGGTTTTGACCCTTTTTGTGATGCCTTTTGGGGATGAAATTGTCAAAAATCCGTCCTCCCGTGGAGTGGTCCGGCTATGGTAGCCTTATTAGGGAGTAGGATAGTGAGGATTTGTGACCCCAATATTGGTTTTGTATGCCAAGAATTTCAGGCGCAAAGGCACCTTTGTTCGGCAATTTTATTATTGTTTTTGGGTGGGTTTGGACCCTTTTTGTGATGCTTTTTGGGGATGAAATTGTCGAAAATATTTCCTCCCATGGAGTGGTACGACTATGGTAGCATTATTAGGGAGTAGGATAGTGAGGATTTGTGATCCCAATGTCTATTTTGGATGCCAATAATTGTAGGCGTAAAGGTGCCTTTGTTCGACAGATTTATTATTGTTTTTGGGTGGGTTTGGACCCTTTTTGTGACGCCTTTTGGGGATGAAATTGCAAAATCCTCCTCCGTGGAGTGGTCCGGATATGGTAGAATTATTAGGGAGTAGGATAGTGAGGATTTGTGACCCCAAAATTGGTTTTGGATGCCATGAATCGCAGGCGCAAAGGTGCCTTTGTTTGGGAATTTTATTGTTGTTTTTGGTGCATTTTGGATGCAGTTTTGGTTGTTTTTTATTTTCTTGCTCTGTAATCATCCCAGGGTGGGACGAATACTAGTTTTATAATCATTCTAGGGTGGGACGAGTGCTAAATAGAGTGCTCATCCTAGGGTGGAATGATTATAGGCCTAAGAGCCTATATAAGGGCCAAAACTAGGTTTTGGGCTCATTTGCAATTGTTTTTTCTGGCGATTTGGAGTTGTGAGGAGGAGTGCTAGTTTGTGAAGTGGAGCACTGCCAAATTTTCATGGACACCATGAGTTCAAGGACCGGATCCTCGAGTGGCAGAGCCGAGGCGAGACTGGTAGGTGCTCCTTCCTTCTTCTTGTTTTTTGTTTGTTTTTATATGAATTTTTAAAACTCACATTTTATCATTGTTTTTTGTCACATTAAGGTTAAAACCCTAGATGAATGTTGTGGTTTTATTTGTTTTGTTTTGTGCATCATAAGGTTAAGAAAAAACTTTATTTTGAATTTTTGTTGTTTTGATTTGTTTTTTGTTCATAATAAAGGTTAAAAACCCTAGATGATTTTTGTGGTTTAATTTTATTTTTTTTGTTCATAATAAGGTTAAAAACCCTAGATGATTTTTTTGTTGTTTTGATTTTTTTGTTTACACTGAAGGTTAAAAACCCTAGTATGATTTTGTGGTTTAATTTATTTTTTTTGTTCTTGATTGTATAGTTTAGTTGATTGATCTATACTTTGGCTGTATAGTTATGTACTTTTGTTTTTCTATACATTGTTTGTCGTCTGTACAGTTTATTTGAATGTTTTTGTTTAAATTAAGGTTGAAACCCTAATTGTTTTTTGTTGTTTTATTGTTTTTGTGTACACTGCTATACATTTGTTTTGTTGTCATGTTTTAATGTTTTTGTGGTGTTTTTGTTTTTCTAGTTGTGAAGAGTCGGTACCGTCAACCGATGGTATTTTTTGATGCACGGGATGTGCTGACTATGGCGGATTGGGATTGGCTTGATGCCCTTGGGCTCAAGCAAGTGACATGGTTGGAGCCTGTGGTGGGGGATCGGGAATATCTGACTGCCTTGATCAATTTGTGGGATCCTCGCACCAACACCTTTCATCTCCCAATAGGGGAGATGACAGTGACCCTAGAGGACGTGTATCGGATTCTATGGATTTTGATAGATGGGTTGCCCATTCGGACGACTCCTCGTGATCAGCAGATGGCAGTGCTGACATGATGCTTTGGGCATGCGATAGAGATGGGGGTGGATGGGGCGATGGAGAGGGCAGAGGGGGACTACCTAATTAGCAAGATTTTGGTGCGGTGGTGGTTTGAGAAGGGCATGTTGGGGGTGAGGCATGCATTGCTTATGACCCTCATCTCCAACATGCTACTTCCTAACTCCTCAGGTGCGAGGTTCCCTTGGAACCTACTTGAGGTAGTGTTCAGACTTGTGGAGTGTCCGATGGTAGTACCATTGATTATGAGGTGGGGTCAGACGCTACTAGCATAGCTATATGATGAGTTGTACGAGGTCCACTATCGAAGGTAGAAGGGGATTGGGTGCAGCTACCTATTGCAGTGTTGGGGGTGGCAGCACATAGCTATGGAGCGGCCGTAGGGGTTGCCTTGGACCACTCGGGGAGAGATGGTGGATAGGGAGATTGGGTATGCTGCTCTATGGCGGAGGTCAGAGGAGCAGGGGTAGAGTCAATGGTGGGTAGGTGTCATAGGGCACTATGCTGATGCCTTCTCACATCTTGCTCTAGGGGAGGTGTTCTGGCGGCCATATCGAGACTGTCTAGCCTGGCCTGAGGTTGGGGAGTGGCTTCGACGGGCGCATAGGGGGAGGTGGCTGATCGAGCGACATGGGACCGAGTAGGAGTACTTCCCGTATGTTTGGGTGACTCGACATTTTGGGGTGCACCAGGGATTTCCTGGTGAGCCCTTGATCTATCGACGTCAGGGCGATGAGAGGACTCTAGCCTGGCCGATCATTGAGCCGCTGGGTGAGGAGTCGAATGTAGTGATTGATGTCCCCGACATGGACAATGTCGGGGTGATTGTAGAGTATGACCAGTGGTGGATGATGTTGCGATGGCGGGGTGAGGGGCCTCTAGGAGGTCCTGGATGCGATAGCAGCAGGCGGTGGGGTTGCGGAGGCACCAAGGGAGGGTTGGGGGGCTCCGCTCGATGATGCGGATATGGTGGAGGTTGATGACTTCATTGGGGATGACTTAGGGGTTTCGGAGCAGCTGGATACATAGGACGTCTCAGAGTAGTGGGTGTTAGAGCAGCATGCCATCCTAGAGATGCCCATGCCTTAGGCAGTCCCAGGGGATATGGAGGCTAGGTTTCGTGCTGAGATAGTACGATTGGAGGACCTACTACGGAGACGGGATGAGGAGCACAACATTGAGAGGGATCGCCTACGAGCTCAGTTGGCACAGTGAGATGACGCATTGGTTGCGTACCATCGACGGGATGTGGAGTGGGTTCAGTTTTGGGTGGAGTTGGAGGCCGAGATTATCCACCTTGGTGGGCAGTTACCTGAGCTCACTAGAGGTGGATCATTGCACCGTATGAGAGGTAGTGAGACTGAGCAGTTGACATCCTCTCATCGCAGGTGGGTGGGTGAGGGTAGCGCTAGTGGGCATGATGTGGGGGCTGGCAGCAGCCACCCTGAGAGGTCCCATAGGACCCACACCACTGGGGGTAGTTCCAGTCGTACCGATCCTACGTGATCATGGTGGTCGACTCCCTAGGCTTGGGGTTTTTGAGTTTTTGATTTTTTTTGTGAGGTCAGAGGACCAACTTATTGTAGCCTACGGGAATTTTTGGCGATATATATACATGAATTTATTTTTGATTATACACTTGTGTTTATTTTTTTACTTTTATGCACATTTATTTATGTTGATGTATGCATATGTTATTATGAATGCGACTGTTTCTAATTATATGATGTATGCATATGGAATGGATGAAATGATTTGTTGATAACTTGGCGGTGGCACCATAGACTGTACAAGATTTACTAGCTTTTTGTACTATGTGATTGCTTTGTGGAATGACTTTGCATGTGTAATATATTTTTTTTGTTTGTATTTTTTGATGGTGATGTAAGAATGGAATGTACCACAAGTTTTCTAAAATGTAGTTAAGGTTTTTCTGAGACTCGGATGTTTTAACTAACTAGCCAAGACTGTACATTTATCTCACAAGACTTTTGAACAAGGTACGAATCAGACTTGAGTTTGACCAAGTTATTTCACATCCCTGTGTGTGCGATTGAATTTGTTTATGTGGTAGTTGTCGGGATACCGCCAGTGCCAGATAGGCTATCAACCAAACCTGTATTGAGGATCACCTAATTAGCTCCACTAACTCCTTTGTTGTATTTAGTAATATTAATCTTTGGTGCAATCTAGGATACCATAAGCTAGCTCATCCACATGCAAACATTGATCTGTACATAGTTTAATGCGATAGATATATCGTCATGCGGGAGGTTTGCCTCCAGTGACCAGCAGGCTATCCACAAAACCGGTACTGAGGATCACCTCATGACCTTTCGAATGCTGAGAGTTCCAGGGATTCAAGTTCGACTCCCTTCTTTTCTTTACTTTTATTGGGATACTTGCTCTCGTATGTAGTGATAAAAATCACTGTTTATTTTTATTTTTTTTTTGAGCAAGGGATTTGAATTTTGAGTGATGAGAATCACTATTTCTTGTGCCTTTTGATGTATGCACTTTGTGGGTTTTGATGTCAAACTTTGGAGTTTGTACTTTGACTTTTGCAATTTTTTTGATATTTGCAACTTTTTGAGAATTTGGGATTTGGGGGAATTGGGTAGGGAAGATGCTTGTCCTTTTGCCAACTCTCAGCATTCTTGGGGTCATTCACACAGGGGGATGAGCGAGATAACCTTTTCACTGTATGGTATCCTAGATTGCTTTGCAGGTTTCATCTTTCGTTCACACAACTTGGGAATTTTTTTATGTGTTTTAACTTGTGTTGGGATGCAACGTAACAAGGTGTGATCCAAGTAAAACTCTACCTTTGTAAAAATCTATCTGACTTTGTACATTTTTTGGCTAGAAATCTAAAGAAGCTGAATGACGAAAGCCCTAGATACATTAGAAGACAACTGATTATGATATGGTGAAAAATGTGGATGGCATTTATTTTTGTTGGACTATTTACAAAGTGGAAAAATGTGGAAAATGATGGAATTGCCGAGTAATTACAGTCTATGGTGCATTTGACCTATATGACCAACAAATATGCAATGTATGTTTGCGATGCCTAATGCAACTTATTGTTTATTTTTTGTGTTTTGATTTTTAAGAGTATGCATGGAAGTGAGATGCAATTTTTTTGTTATTTTTTATTATTTTATTGTTTTTGAAAATTCGTTATGGTTGGTTTACCCCGAGTGGGTGCGGACCAAGTGATTCTTTCGGATCCTTGGAGGTTTTGACCAAAGGGATTATAGATACCTTTGGGGAATTTTGGGTTGACCAAGCGATTATGGGAATCCTTGGAGCTTTTGGTTTGACCAAAGGGTTTATAGATACCTTTGGGGTGTTTTGGCGTTGACCAAGCGATTATGGGAATCCTTGGAGCTTTTGGTTTGACCAAATGGATTATGGATACATTTGGGGCATTTTTGGGTTGACCAAGCGATTATGGGAATCCTTGGAGCTTTTGGTTTGACCAAAGGGATTATGGGCACCTTTGGGGTGTTTTGGGGTTGACCAAGCGATTATGGGAATCCTTGGAGCTTTTGGGGTGGGCCATGGCTCTTTTAAATGTGGAATGGCCTCAAATGACTGATTTTCAAGGGTTCTAGTTCCTTGATTCCATCAAGAGAGGCTAGCCGGTATGTTCCAGGTCCTATTTTACTGTCAATTACATAAGGACCTAACCAATTTGCCATGAACTTGTCCCTTAAATGGGGCGACAAGTTAGAATTTTGTTGGTTCTCTTTTAAGACCAAGTCACCAACCTGAAAGTTCCTCAAGTGAACTTTCATGTTGTATGCTTTCTTAAGTCACTCTTGATAGATACGTAAATGCTCGAGAGCATTGATGCATCATTCATTAAGCAACGTAAGCTGGTCTAACTGGTCCTACCACGTAGTGTCATCATCGATGAACTCTTGCATTGATATGCACAGGGAAGGTATTTCCAACTCGAGAGGCATGACTGCCTCGAAGCCATACACCAGCGAAAATGGAGTTGCCCTAGTGGGCGTCCGAATGCTAGTGCGATAAGCCCATAGAGCAAGTGGTATTTGGATGTGCCAATCCTTATGACTATTTGTGACCATATTTTTAAGGATGGCAACTAGCATTTTGTTTGACGCCTCTGCTTGCCCATTTGCTTATGGATAATAGGGTGTTGAAAAACTATGCTAAATTTTGTACTTTGTTGTCAAAGCACGCACATATTTGTTCTTAAATGACGTCCCATTATCCGAGATGATCTTGGATGGAATACCAAAATGACATATGATGTTATGTAAAATAAACTCCGCAATGCGGGGCCCGATCGTAGAGGTAAGCGAAATTGCTTCCACCCACTTGGTGGCTGTTATGATGAATGTGTGATGACCTGATGACAATGTAGGGGAGATATTTTTGATTAGATCTAAGCCCCACTATGAAAATGGCCAAGCCGATTGGATCGGCTGCAAGGCCTAAGAAGGTACGTGTGTCAAGTTAGCATGGTGTTGACACTTCGTGCACTTCCTCACATACGCGCAACAATATCACTCTAAATATGGCCAATAATAGCCCATGTGAAGGATGCACTTTGCGATGGCCATACCGCTGAAGTGGCCACCGCATGTACCATCATGTGCTTGGGTGATCACCCAAGTGGACTCCTGATGGTCCAAGCAATGGAGGAGGATCCCTTCATAGCTTCGACGATACAAAATGTCTCCTAGCAAGACATGTTTTTCCACTTTCTATTTGAATGATATTTTCGTGGCATGCGACAATCCAAGTGGGAGGCTACCTAACTTGAGATAGTCTCTTATGGGTGTGTACCAATCTTGCTGATCAGAAACCTCGATGGTATGAATGACCAATCCCTCTTGAAGTTCATCCCTAGCAAAAGCTGAGCAGGAAAGAACTTGTAAGAATAGCGTTGTGTTGCTATTAAGAGGGGTAAGGGAGAACAAGGACCCCAAGTTGGCGTGATTCAGACTATCGTGGATTCGAGAGAACCTATCCTGAGATGGTTCAATCTGGATCAGGTGGATTCTTGGCGTTATGTCAGAGCTTGCATGCTCCATCGCGGATTGAGATAATATTTTGACTTGAATGGTTGTCATCTCACCAGAATGGTCTTGTGGGATTAGTGACCCCAAGGAGGCCATAGTGTTCGCAAAATGATTCGATGATCGAGGGAGTGCCTCGATGTCGTACCATTCAAGCTTTGCCAAGAATTTATCCACAAGGGCTTTGTAGGCCTGCAAAACTGGGCATTTACATTGGAATACCCCTTTCACTTGGTTGAAAATTAACAGCGAATCACCAAAGATGTTCAAGCATTTGATGTTCATGGTGATGGCTGTCTGAAGACCTATGAGCAAGGCTTCGTATTCGGCATTGTTATTGGTGCATGGGAAATCAAGTTTAAATGATAGAGGCATTGGAGCCCCTTGTGGTGTGAAGAATATGATTCCCGTGCCACCCCCTTGCTCACATTTAGAACCATCAAAGAATAAGGTTATGTCGACCTGTGACTCAGGCTCATCAAAATCTGGCAATTCTGAGACATGGAAGACCCCATCATCGGGCAGCTCTATGGTCAGAGGTTGATCATCTTCGAGAGGAGCCTCTGCTAGTTGATCGACGATGACTTGACCTTTGATGGACTTCTATCCAATGAATTCGATGTCAAACTCCATCAACAACATGATCCATTTTGCCATGCGGCTACTATGATAAGTATGACTCATCATGTACCGCAATGGATTCTCCTTAGACACAACATACGTCGTATTGCTCAACATGTAATGGCATAGCTTTTTGGTGGCAAATACCACTGCTAAGCATAGCTTCTCGATGTATGCATAGTTAAGTTCATAACTGACCAGGGTGCGGCTAAGATAGTAATTAGCTTGTTCTTTATGTAGTTCATTTTTCTGGGCTAGCATGGCGCCCAGTGCCACCTCAGTAGTTGAGATGTATAAATAGAATGGCACTCCTGGTCTAGGTGGTGCCAATACTGGAGGTAAAGCCAAGTATTATTTAATGTCATTGAAGGCTGACTGGCACTCATCATCCCAGTGAAATGCTACCCCCTTGTGTAATAATTTATTCATGGGTCGACACTTGTCAGATAATTGCGCTATGAAGCACTTGATTGATGCGACCTTTCCCTGCTGGGGTTGCTTGTGGTGGTGGGGGAAGCATTTCAAGGATTGCATTGAATTTATGTGGATCTACCTCGATGCCTCATTTTGAGACTATGAAACCCAAGAGTTTTCTAGATGTGATGCCAAATACGCACTTCTTGGGGTTTAGTCTAACTTTGTGTTCGATGAGGCGATCGAGGATCTTGCTTAAGTCATCGAGATGATCTGGGCGCAAAAGATATTTGGCCAACAAATCATCCATATAATCTTCCAAATTTTTATGCATGTGATCATGGAAGATGTATGTCATAGCGCGTTGGTAGGTGGTGCCAACATTTTTAAGGCCAAAGGGCATGACCTTATAACAAAATGTCCCCCAAGGCATTGTGAACGCCATTTTTAGTTGATCCTCGAGATTGATACGAATATGGTTGTATCCCAAGAAACCATCCATGAGGGAAAGCATTTCATGGCCTACTATAGTATCTACCAATGCGTCGATGCTAGGCAAGGGGAAATCATCCTTGGGACTCGCTTTGTTTAGATCTCAAAAATTAGTGCATATGTGAATCCTCCCATCGAGCTTCTTGATGGGTACCATGTTGGACAACCATGGTGGGTAATCCACGTAGATGACAAACTGTGCATCCAACAGCTTTTGTAGCTCATATTTGACCATTAAGGCTACTGTTGGGTGCATCTTACGTAGATTTTTCTTGACTGGATTGAATTTTGGATCAAGCATTAGATTATGCATGACTAGCTGCGGGTCTAGCCCCGACATGTCTTTGTAGGACCATGAAAAAACCTCCTTCTTCTATTTGAGGAGGGTAATGTAATCGGCTTGCTCTTTGGGGGATAGAATTACCCACAACTTGATGATTTACAGATTCATTGGATCAGAGCCGATGTCTACGTCAGTCGTCTCTTCGACTGACATGTGGGACCCATCCTCCAACTGGTGTGGAGTTGGGATCAGGTGGATATCATTTGTTGAATTTAGATCTATGTTTGGAATGTCGGGTTCCTCTCTAGTGTGGAAGATATCCTGAGTTGGTCCTGGGGTGAAATGAAGCATCTCATCACAAGGCCAGTACTCTGATGGGGATGGTGGTGAGTTAGCGCGATCCCAGTCTATGGCATATAGGTTTAGATATAATGGTCATGCTGGATCGGATGTACTATGGATGGGGGTGGTTAAGTCAATGGAGATCATGTTGATGAAATGAATTTGGTCTCCATTACCGTGCGGGTGGTGACTCAGAATTCCTTGGTGATCTTTGTGCTTCGGATCTGGCTCTATGGGTATTGGCACAAATGGATCGGCCCTATGTGCGGATAAAAGGATAGGGTCTGCCCTTGGAACTGATGGCTCTATAGGGTCTCTGGGTGGAGGGTGCTCTCTGTATGCCTAAAGTGGCGGATGCACCACTTGGTCCAACTATGCTTGGTTTAGGTGCCACCTATGCCTTGGCCCCATGTTTAGCTGTTCAAACATATCATCAATGTCCATGGGGTATTGTTGCTGTCGCATATGGTTGAGATATGCCATCTCAGTATCATCTTCATAATCACTATCAGAGATCCATAGGCCTTCATTGTCTCTAACAACTGTTTGCGGCATGTGGGGATCGCTCTGCTACAGAAGCATAGGCGCATCGGGTGCGATGCAAACAAAAGCAGTTGTATTAACGAAATGCTAAGTGCAGGAAAAAAGGGAAAGAGAAGCATGAATGAAATGAGATGTAAAGATAAAACAAAGGTGCAACCTCTTTTATTAATTTTGCTTGATATCAGGTTACAATACGGCTCCCTCCATTTTTAGGGGCTAGGAGCGTTCGATATAGTTTTGTTACACCAACGGATGGTACGCTTCCCTTCGGGACCTTCCGCGTGCCCACATTCAAAATGGCCGGACCAAACATCACCACTGCTTGCGTGAATACGTTCTTGGTTCCTTGCTGCCCCTTCGATGTCTAGATACTACATACATAGAAACAAAAAAATATTAATATAACATGCGGATTGAGGGAAACATGCAATCCCTAAGGCCTCTGGTTAATGCATGCAAAATGCATGCATAAAATAATTAAAATAGTGATCAAAACTTATCATAAAAGAATAAAATTTAAATAGAAGCATGTAAACACCATCAGGAACACATTGCAAAAAGAACAGTCAAGAAATATATCATAGATTTCTAATTGCTCCAGGGTGGGACGATTAGGACTGCAACAGTACGGGGGGCACCCAGGGGCAAGATGCCTGTAGTTTGGTGCTTTTTTTTGACACCAATCCACTTGGCATGGGTCCAAAAACTCCTAGGGGATTGTTTCAAAAAATTAGGTGTGGGATTGTGGCCAATTGTTCGGGTTTTAGGTCCAGATTGTGCTCCTAGTCTTCACCCGATAACCTCCCTTCCAAAAGAGAGATCAAGGATGTAGGAAGCACAATGAGGGTGAGGGTATAATTTGGTAGCACTCCATTGCTCCAAATTCTCCTGCTCTATCATTTTTTTGGGGTGAGAAGACTCACAATTTTATAGACCTGAAGGTCTGCTTTGAATGTGCATGCAGGGGCGCCACTTGGCCATCATGCATTCCCAGGGGAGAGAATATTCCTCCCTAATTAAGGGCTCCATGACTGCCTCTATGACTTCCTCTTTGAGCTCAAAAATTCTCACTCACACTCCCAAGCATTGAAGGTGGAGTTGAGTGGCGGATATGGGCTGCCATTTGTCAAGGTTTGACATTTTTCCTGTCAAACCTGCTATTTGCCCCACCTTGGAGCAATTTTTGTTAATCATCCCAGGGTGGGGTGAATAACATTCTAATCATCCCAGGGTGGAACGATTAAGGAGCAAGGTGAGTGAAAGGTGCCAAATTGACCTCTGACCTTCCAAAAATGCTTTGGGATTGGTTAGGACCACTGTTTAACCTTTGGGGGCTGCCCTAGGGGTTATGTATGCCAATTCGGTCAGTGCTTGTCGTCACATAATTAGATTGGTGCTATTTTGGTGTCTACACATTGCATATTAGAAGCCCACTCACCCATTTAAATTTGTAGAGGAAGACCAAAGAACACATGAGCTTGTGGAAGATTTGGAAGACCCATTTCGTATTATCAAAGAATTGTATCTCATAGAGAAAGAAGAATTGTAACATTACCCCCAACATGCTTGGGGTAATTAAAAATCATTGTAAAATTGAGAGATTCAGGTTCCCCTATATCATTATTAATACAAAAGAGTATTTTTGACAATATTATCTCCTTTTTTATGTAATTTTTTAGTGTTCAGTTATTTTGCTACATATATAAAAGAAATATTTTTAAATTAAAAGGGTTTTCATTGTGACTAACTTTTGTAGAAGTTGATTTATTGCATTATGGAAATGAACCCTTATATGGAATATTAACCTTTATTTAGAGAGATAGCTTATGTAAAGATAAAAGTAAATGTTGTTCTTTTTATATATGTAAGTAGATAAATAAAGTTAGTAAGCTACATGAAATCTAAACCTAATAATAAATGGATTTGAGGTTCATTAGTAAAGTTTTCATTGAGATAAATTATCTAAGTCTAAACATTCTTCTTTGGTAGGCAAACAATTTAGTAATAGATTACCATCCATACTAAATAGTCGAAGCATAACTAGTAGTAGGTCCGTGAATAAAACTATCTAATAATTCCATGATAATGATTGATACCTTAATACATGGTCCCTCAGTTATTAAAATAGAGGTTATAGAGAAGGATACTATTTACCTTTTCATCCAATATCGATGGTTGCGTGTAGGTAACCCCTAAGAATCGTGAATCACCATTTTTTATAAGAATAGGTCAGAACAAGTGGTCTTGTCAAAACTAGTAATGAGGGGTAGTATGAACCACCACCTCTAGGTCATTGCTCAAGAGTACAGTGATAAGTATTTGTACCATTTTGACTAGAAGAGGTCTAGTATGACTATGGAAGCTAGCTCTACCACAATGTATGGTATGGGATAGACAATCATGAGTTATAATGGACAATTATGACCAAGACCAGTGTCAAGGTAATGATAAGGATCTAGATGACTCCAAGAAAGAGGATAATCAACTAGATACTAGTCATATGCATGCTAACCCTTGCATACCTAGTTTAGAACAAGTCAATCAGTTATATTGAGGTTCATCATGCTAAGGGATGGGGAGAGTATGCATCCACATTCTAGGTATTATGGGCCCTAGAGGATAACCCCAATAATGGTTTGACAGTCATGCCAATACAAGTGGAAGATAAAAGAGGAAGTTGGATCCACAAAATGGCACCTTTACAAGATTTATTCAATCTCGTCCACTTAGGTGATTTTATGGAGTAGGCCAAAATGCCAAAAGTGGTTGATATACCTTGTACTAATTGAGTTTTACATTATTGATTCGTTGGGTGAACCTAAATAGCATGTGCATGAAATGTCTTTTCTAGGTTGAATGATAAACTCAAATAAAAGAAAATTACCTTTTAAAATTGCTTGAGTTATTTTATGTGCAACCAGGTGAGTAGAATTGGGTTGTTACATAGAGATATTGCTTGACACGGATTCCCACATGATTAAGCATGCTTCCTCTAAAGGTGGAGAGTATGACATATTTAATCTCATTGATTTAAATGATATAAATAATGTGTTCATTGGAAAAGTATGCACTAAAAAATAGAAGAAAGAGGTGATTGCAACTCTTAAAGAGTATAGGGATGTTATATATTGGGGGTATGAGGATTTGAAAACTTACGACCCTAATATCATCACACATACCATACCACTTTGGCCTAGTACAAAACCTTTTCAGCAAAATCAAAGGACTATAAATGCATTGTTGGAGCCACTTATTTTAAAGGAGGTACACAAGTTGTTGTGTATGAAGATCATATTTCCAATTAGGCACTCCATGTGGTTGGAAAATTTGGTCTTGGTTTATAAGAAGAACAAAGAGATTCATTTATGTGTAGATTTTTAAAATTTGAACAAGGCTTCTGAAAAGGATAACTATCCATTGCCATCTCTGGATGAAATACTTCAGATTATCAATGGCTCTCAAATGATGTCATTTTTATATGGTTATTTAGGTTACAATCAATTCATGGATAACCATCCAAACCACATTAAAAAAAAACACTCACCACCAAGTAGAGAACCTTTGCATACAATAGAATATCATTCAGATTGATTAATGTAGGTGTAAATTTCTAGCATACCATTTACACCATATTCAAATGGCTTATCAAAAAATGCATTATCATTTATATGGATGATATCACAGTGTTTTCAAAGAATAAATCTGACCATGTCAAGGACCTTAGAAGTGTGTTGCAAAGGTGTAGAGACCATGGAATTTCTCTCAATGCCAAGAAATGTGTCTTCTATGTGATTAAAATTTTGGGGCACATTATTTTTGAAAATGGTATATCTATGGTGTTATAAATAGATTAATTTACATAATTTGGGTCATGTAAATGTACTTTCCAAGGTACATACTTAGGACATTATATTACTTTAGGGGGAAGTTACCTAGTTTCTTCATGCAATGTAATAAATGCACAAGTGTCAACGTGTAAGCTATACATGTGCAAGTTATACCTTGCATAGTTATATGGAGTGTTGGATAAGGAACCTATCTTCCTATATAATGGTCTTATTATCATAGATCAGAGAGCATCACATAGAGCATAACTTACATCTTCATAGAGCATATCTTAGATAAAGTCTCCCATATTGGAGATGGATGAATGGCATTATTCATGGAGTGTTCATTTTCTCCATAGCTACATTGTATTCATATTCATAATTTCTATTTATAGCATATTTCATTCATCTCACAAATTTAATTTCTTTCATATTAGTTTTGCATCTCATGTTTGATATCTCCCATTGCCTATAAAATTAGTCTAACAGTGGTATCAGAGCTATGATATATCTAGCCATAGTAAAACCACCATTATCAATGAGTCTGAGTTTTTTTGACAACCTAACATGCCTTTGGACTAGTCACTATAAAAAAATCTTAGAAGATTCTAGGTGGCAAAATGAGGGAGATCCACAAGTGAGGACTGAAATAAATATTAGTTTTAAAAGTACTAAAATTGCATTTGGCTAGATTATTTTCACAAAGTTGTAGAAAAGATCATGAAGACTAGGACTTAGCATTCCATCCATTAGATTGACAAATTAACTAGTGAAGATAATTCAGGATATCTAGAATTTCTTAACTATTGTCCAAAGTTTCTTTTGTTTCAGAAATCTAATTCTTAGAATATTGGGATTTAATCTACAAAAAAATCTAGAAGACTTAAAATTTGTTACCTGAAGGTCAACGTATCTTCCTAGTGTATAGGTTAGTTCCTTGTCCAAGAAAAATACTGCAAAGGAAGACTTTTGGAGAAGATTTGTGGTGAAGTTAGGATATAGGAGATCTCCATTACTAAATTGAGAACTTCACACAATAAGAAAATACCATATAAGCCTTGATACAAAAGAAAAGATGATAAAATCCTTGATCTAGAAGAAAAGTTCATAGAAACCCAAATCTAGAAGAAAAAGGCCACAAAATTCTTGATCCTTAAAAATGCCACAAAAGCCTTGATATTGAAAAAAAGGCCATATAAGCCTTGATCCTGGAAAATTCCATAGAGGCCTTAATATTGAAATAATTCCATAAGAGACTTGATCTTAAAGAAGAATCCAGAAGTGAGTATCTAATTCAGAAGGAGATTAAGATTTCAATACTTTTACTTTGTTGTAGGGAAAGGATATTTAGTGAGTTGAAAAATTCCTACAAGAAATATGGGAAGAGTATCTTCTTCAAAATCAATCTAGCACCTAGAGGAAAATATATTAGGAGAATATCTCATTGAATAAATTCCAGTCTTGGAAGAAGGACTAGGAGAGTCCTTATGGAATCCAAAAATAGTAGAGGAATATTTTACCACCAACACTTCCAAGAGCATAAGGTTGAAGAAAAGATATCCAGGAATACCAAAAGAAGTTTTAATATCAAATAA
Source organism: Wollemia nobilis (assembly GCA_028583015.1). Taxonomy (NCBI): domain Eukaryota; kingdom Viridiplantae; phylum Streptophyta; class Pinopsida; order Araucariales; family Araucariaceae; genus Wollemia; species Wollemia nobilis. The sequence goes on from JAQPPZ010004147.1 coordinate 207,534, forward strand.
CTTTGGGAGGTCTCAATGAGCATCCAATAAAATTAGTGGAGATGCTCACTTAAGAAATCATCAAAGAAGAACTCATTGGAGAAATCCACTTCCAAGGAAAAGCCCCTAATAGTGAAGTACTTGGAACAATTGTCTCCATCTGAAAACAAGCCTAAGAGGAGAAGAATTTGGCAAGGAGTGCTAAATCCTAGAAGTATAATCCAATGAATACCTCAAGATACTCACAATATTGAGAAGAATATCATGTTTGAAGTTAAAATTTGACAAGAATATTGAAGTAAGATTCAGACAGAAGAAGCCTTTTAAATTTATGATATTTGGAGATTTCCTCTCACAGTAATAAGACACCACTTAATAAATGAATATATATTCAAATCTATAGCAAAAGGAGGATACTATAAAATTATAACAAGACACAAAAATCCTAGGTTAATGAAATAAAGTTTAAGACCATAATTTTTGTGAAGACAAATTTGTTCAGGGTAGCCTACAAAGAGCTACAACATCTTACTCAAGGTAGAAACTTGGTGATCCTAGACATCAAGATATACATCCTCTATAGAAGTAGTAAATAGATATTTTAGAAAAAAGTATGTAACTATTGGTGCATGTAGATTCATTAATTTAATTACTTATCAAAATTGTTTAAGCACCTTAATTTGAATTAAAGTTATAAAAAAGAGAATTAAACTACAGTATTCAAAAGTGAAAAAGAGAAATTTACTTTAAGGTTCATTTGCAATTTAGAATTTGATTAGATTTTAGAATCTCAACTATCTATGAACTATATATCATCTACTTTGGAGAGCAAAAGAAGACTAGATCCTACTACCTTTTCTTATTAGGAAATGTAAAATAATTCTTGAAGTTTCATTTCATATTAGTCTTGATTAGTTGTAGTAAATTTATTAAGTGCATTAATTTTCATATTTAATTGGAGTGATAAGGTGAAAGTGTTAGTACATTAAAAGTGAAATTTTATGAGATTTATTTGCCTGATCCTATTGCTCTCAAAATATTGTTGTTTGTGTTCTTTAGAAAGGCACACAAATAGGACTTGTCAAACTGTCCAAAGACACTATTGGTGCACAAAGATATGCAATTTTGAGTGTCCTGAGAAAGCCACAAAATAAGCTCAATCCTCCAAGCATTGGAGAAGAATGTAACCACAAAAAGAGTAGGAAAGGAAGCCTTGAACAAGACTTTGTGAGTCTCAAATTCAAAGCATAATAAATTTTCTACAAAATAAATAGTGCAAAAAAATACAGCAAAAAGAGAGCTTCTATCAAGTGGTTACAAGCTTGTATCCATTTATAAAATATCCAAGCAAAATGGGTAAGGTGTCTAATAAAAGAGACAACCTCGAAACCCCTCATATTGCATTTAAAATTCTGCCACAAAACTAGAAAACAAACCTGGAAAAGAGGTGCAAAATAAAGTGCAGTAAGAGCTATTTAATACATGAATATGTTACATTTCATTGCACTATCCTAATCTAGTTTATATAGAAAAATAGGTAAATTTTGAAGGTGTCTCAAGGGCACAACATCTATTGGAAAAACCATTTGAAGGTGATCATTCACTAACATCTCTCCAAGCACATCTAAGGAGCAACTCTAAAGGCTCTTAATCCTTCATATTGGACGGTCGACCATGCAAGAGACAAGACAAAAAACAAAGGAAGAAAATTATGTTATAATAAAGAGCAACACTGTCTACAAGAAGGATGTATAATAGGTAATAAAATAGGAAGGTAAAAGAACCATAGGAGTGTTCTAGTATCCACATATTTGAAGAAAAATATTGGTGCTCAAGCCTCCAAATTGATGCTCCTTAACTCATCTTGAAACAATCTACAAAGCAAGTGCAATTGATTGAAAAAGGAGTTGATGATATTACAAGTTTTAAAGAACCTCCAAGAAGGATAAATTGAAGGAGTGTTATAGAAGATTCCCATGCACAAAGAGGAAGTGAAATTTTTCACTTGAGACATGACCCTAACGCTCCTCACTCAAGCATTCATCAACAAGGGAGTTACAATCTACAGGTCGGTGCAATGAAAATTTAAGGAACACTTGTTTGAAGGAAAACCAAGCACTTCACTAAAATAATGTAACATCCATACATTACACATAAGTATTCTCAAGCATATTCTACTCCTCAAGCACTCACGAAGAAACGAATATGCCACTTAGCACTCAAACCAAGATTCTCCTCCAATTTAAGAGCATCAACAACCAAGGCATTCATCAAAGCATTTACATTTGGGATCTATGAACATAAGGCATAATGGTAGCATGGGAGCAATGTGTAAAATAGCTTTCAATGCTCTGTATATAGAAGGTCAAAGGAAAATATTAATGGTGCCACAATTAGAATGTTTAAACTCACAAAGTTTCCAAGAAAATTATTGGAGGAAGAGTGAAAGAAGCAACATCTGTATTGCAGCCCATGCATAGCAAATACAACATCAACTATTGAATTGTATAAGGTAAGCTTTATTCCCACTATAATATACTTTCACTTTCTTGGGAGTTATAAGGTTAAATTTAGAGGAATACAACTACATTTAAATCTATATCATAAAGGGGGTTAATATATCATATCAATATAATATTTGCAATATTTATATAGGAGCAATAAGGATTTCTACTAAAATTATTTATAAAATATTTGCAAATATTATTGTGGTCTAATTTTCCAAAATTTGAGAGTTATAAGGGTTACTACATAAAATTGTCTTATTGGAAATTAGATACACTACAATCAAAATCCTAAAGGGATATGTAAAATATATTATTAAAAGCTTTAGGCTAAGGCTGTAGATTTATATACTTGTCTCAAACACATCAAAAAAAGGGATAAAACAAATCCAACATCAAAACCTCTTCAAATTATAAACGTGCTTAGTTCAATAGAAGCAATAAGGGATAATAAAAGTTGTTTTTTGATACTTACAAAACCTTGCAAAATCAACAAAAAATTGAACTATATTTTTAAAAGAACTATATCATATCCCTAGGGAGTCATAAGGGATTCTATAAAACTTGGTAATATCAACATTTATCATAAATTTTCAAGTTGCAAATCCATTGGAAAATATAAGCTCCTTTAAAACCCTAAAATTCCATTAGGTGTATACATTCCTATTACTAGGGAGACATGAGGAAACCTACAAACCTAAGGATAAATAAAGGTTTCATAAAATTCAAGCTTATATACTTCAAATTTGAAAGATAGACTACTAATATTCTATCAATTTTAATCCTAAGAAATATCAAGTTCTATCATGGATGAAATTTTGAGAAAAGCTTTCAAAAATGAAGAACTATTCCATGAAGTAGAATTTCACTCCCAAAAATTAGTAGATACTTTGGAAGGATATGAGTATCTATCTACCAGTGATCAAGAGAAATTATATTTGTTTCTTAGAGAAGCCGAAGAAGATAACTTTACAACATTGATTAACTATCTTCATAAAATCCTCTTCACAGCATGGTGGAATTCACAAATATTGGTTATATTTTCATCAAAAAAGTATCTGATGGTTTATCTATCATTAATTGTGTTTGTACTTACTCAAAACAAGAAACAAGTTATAAAGAAGGAACAATATTATTGTGATGATAGGAAAAATTTTCATGAAGCAAAAATCCCACTAGCACCAATACAGAATCACAGGAGAAGGAGGAAAAAAAAGAAAAGACATGCTAGAAATAAACATGGCATCATGAGGACTGAACCAATAGATCACATACAAAATATAGAAAAACCTGCATCTACAGTCACGACTTACTTTGCATCACATGAATACACAAATTACCTATTGAACATGAACATAGTAAGCAATGAAGGAGAAACATATTCTATTATCCAATGGAAGAAGATCCACATTGAAGAATAAAGTCTTCAATACCCACATAATGTAATAGAGGGAAGTGTTAAGAAATAGAGTATATTACATAATTTGGTTCATGTAAATGTACCTTCCAAGGTATATACTTATGACATTAGATTACTTTAGGGGGAAGTTACCTAGTTTTTTCATGCAATATAATAAATGCACAAGTATCAATGTGTAACCTATACATGTGCAAGTTATCCCTTGCACAGTTAGATAAAGTGTTGGATAAGGAACCTATCTTCCTATATAATGGTCTTATTGTCATAGATCAGAGAGCATCACATAGAGCATCACTTACATCTTTGTAGATAATAGCTTAGATAAAGTCTCCCTTATTGGAGATGGATGCAATGTAATATGATAGCATTATTCATGGAGTGTTCATTTCCTCCATAGCTACATTGTATTCATTTTCGTCATTTCTATTTATAGCATATTTCAATCATCTCGTAGATTTACTTTATTTCATATTTATTTTGCATCTTGTGTTTGCTATCTTCCCTTGCATACAACATAAAAAGGTAACGTATGGACCCTAATAGAGTTGAGGCCATCTCCAAAATACCTCTACCTAGAAGCCATAAGGAATTAAAATATTTTTTTAAAAATATTAATTTTGTAAGGAGGTTTATTGTTGGCTTTGCTAAGATTGTGCAACCTCTTAATGCTTTATTAAAAAAGGATGCAAAGGTAGTGTGGAATGCAAAAGTGAAGGATGCTTTTAGTAAAATAAAATTTTCTATTGTTGTTGCCCCTATTTTTATTAACCCTAATTATAGCCAACCCTTTTACATTTACTCTTTTGCATATAACACTCATTTTCCAAGGTACTAACTTAGACAAAGGGAGATAGATATGAAAGACCTATTGCTTTTGTGAGTTCTCCATTGAGGGGAGCTAAATTGAAATATTCAATACTTGACAAGCATGCTTTTGCCTTAACATGGGTTATCAAGAAATTTAGACACTACATTATCCATAGCAAAGTATATACCATAGTTTTGGATCCTATTGTGAAGGTTATGTTAACTCATAATGAACTTGGTGAATGTAGAGGAAAGTGGACCTCAATATTGCAAGAATTTTATTTGGAAATTTGGCCCATGAAGATTGTTAAAGCCCAAGGATTGACTAAAACTCTTGCTAGAGTTGATCCTTTGATTTCTTGTCAATAATACATGGTTGAAGAGATAAGTAATGATGAGTGGTATGCTGATGTGGTTTATTATATGTTGAATAAAAATTACCTTGATAGTATAAATTTGATTTAAAGAATAACTCTTCATTATAAGTGTGAAAACTACATGATAAATGTAGGTATAGCAAGATAATCGATAGAAACTATATTGATAATAGTGGAGATATATACATTGGCTAAGTCTAATGATAGACTTAGGTAAACAAGAAATAAATATCCTACTACTATCCTAACAACATACTTGTCGTAAAAAATATTTGTCGAGCATAAGGAATGTCGATAAGGCAAGTAACTAACCTAGGTATAAACTAAATGAAACTAAACTAACCTACCTAGGACTAATCACCAAATGAGGTAATATCGTAGTTACTAGCATAGTAACTCTAACATCCCCCTTATTACATTATTTGGGTAATACATATATATCCCCCCATACAACAATATTTGGGTAAAGTATATAACTACCCCAATACAGTGAAGAAGAAGAAGAGAAATGAAAGAATGTTGGCTCGTGCTTTGTCTTTGGCTCTAGCTTTGGCTCATGGATTTGGCTCTGGCTCTAAGCGTACCTCTAGATGTGTACCTCTAGGTTTATATTTGGATATGCCTATGAATCTACCTCTAGATCATTACCTCTGGATCTAACTGATCTGCCTCTGTAACTTCATCTCTAGGTTTGTCTTTAGGTCTATCTCTAAGTCATTATCTGTGGGACTACCACTCGGTTTGTCATTGGATTTGCCTCGGGGTCTACCATAGGTTTTAGATTTTTGGTAGAAGCCATACAATATTTCTTTCATCATGGTCAATTGTGTGAGATTTGTCCATCAACAATTGATATGAACCTTGTTGACCATTTTCACTTTGTACCAAAAACTAGAAGAAAAGTGATTCGTACATCCACATGAATCATAAGGATGTAATTTCTAACATCTAGCTGCAACATGTCATGTCTTTCCACAATGATTGCAACAACTCTTTTTAGGAGTTGTAGGAGATTTAGGTTTTACAAACATGGTATTACTAGTACTTGCATGTCCAGTATAGCCAAGGCCTTCATTATTTGCCCTGACATTTAGCATTATTGGAGTTTTAATGCCTTGTTCCTATTTACCTAATCTCTCACCATTGAATCCCATTTTCTTCATAATTTTGGAACCAAATCCTTTGGTGTGTTGTTCAAAACACCCAATTTCATCATCTTCATCAATACTTTTAACAATATGGCATTTGTCATTATTGATGAGATTATGGAGCTCTTTTTGAGGAGTTTCAATTTTTAAGTCACTAGTGTCGCAAGCAAAGTCTGCTTTTGAAATGAGATCACCTGTGCTACAACTGATACCTACCATAGAAGGTATGAGGTCACCTGTATTACAATAATTATTTACCACAACTGGCTTAAGGTCACTCGTGTCACAACAAGCATTTTCCATAATGGACTAAAGGTCACTTGTGTCACAACAAGCATTGACCATTAGGACCTCTTTTTCCTCATTTATTTCCATTTTCACTTTGCATTGGGCAAGGTCAAGAGCAACCAATGACATGTATATGCCCCTTATAACGCCAATAGGAAATCTAGCACCATTTGTCTGAAGGTCTATAGAAGACTTAGAATCTTCGAGTAGGCATTTTTTAGTGTGAGAAATGTGCCCTTCTCATAAAAATCAGGTCCATCCATCTTAGGTGGAAAATAAGGACCTTTAAATGATGTAACAACATCATCAATTGGTTTTGGAGAAGGTTTCGTTCGCTGCCGAAAATGCACCTTTTACAATGAAATTTTGCAAAATAATTGGACTAATGTGTCGTTCACTACCGAAAATGCACCCTTATAAGTTTTCCCCTTTTGTTTGCAAAATTATAATGTATCCTCCCTAAATGTAGAAATGTCCAACTAGAAAGCCTCCTGGGCTTTTACAATGTGTCTCTTGGCATATAGGGAAATGTGCCCCCCTTTACTGCAAAAGTATCTTAAAAATCCCCTCTTGATTTCAATGAAAACAAAAGTTTGCTATTTATGAAGCCTAAAAAGAAGATTGGATGATCGTTGTATTAGAAAAGAAGATTTGTTTTGAAAAAAATAAATTTGAATAAAATAATTAAATAATGAAATACTTTTGTTAATAAAATAAATTAATCATAAAATTGATTTAAAAAAAATATATTAAATTATTAAAAAAATTGATAAATTTTAAAAAAATATTTGCAAAAATAAAAAGATTACCTTTTTTTTTTTTTTTTTAAAACACACTGAAAGAATGCTTTACTCAAGCGAAATCAAACCTTTGACCTCCTAGCGAGTGTCACAGCTTGGGTCCTTCAACCACCAGAGCTACCTTCATTGGTGTGATGTAAAGGGAATATTCCCTTATTTATACTATAGTGAGGGTGGGTGGCGTGCCTACGGTGCTTCTCTGCTCCACTTGGGTGACGATTCCATGATGTGACACTCTTCGGGTGGTGTGGTGTCCTCCCATAGTTGTGCTCCTCTGTGTGTGGCACATCTAGCGACACATCGTTGGAGTTGCTCTCCTCCACTTTGATGGCAGACGTTCCTCCACTCCATGAACAAGAAAAAAAAAAATCTTTCTATGCTACTGTTGTTCACTTTTCATAGTGAACTCCTCATCACCTATCAAATGGTGTTCATGGCCTAAAAAATAGACATTTGCAATGGCTAAACCTCCATATTCTACACTTAACCTCATCTAAAAAACAAGTTTACTGTCTTCCATGACAACCAGAGATGACTAGGAGAGGAGATATGAGAGAATATGAAGGCTAAATCACAAATGTAATTTGCCCAAAATCTCTAAAATCAATTGTAGAATTGATTACTGCCAGTAGAAATGCGATCGAACACTATGAAATGTATGGAAAAATCAAAAAAACTTTGCACTATCGATGGTTTCACCTGGTGTGAGCATCACATATATATATTTTAATTATCCCACATGCATGGGAAGGTGGGATTTTGAATGGTTTAAAACCAAAAGAGCTCCCATAAGCTCTTGTATCCTCTTAGGGAGACTTTGACCGAGAGGACGGAGGGCCCTCTTATGCGAGGGGCCACTCAGGCTGCTATGCGAGGGACCATGCTGGCCAAAGTTTTATATGGTGGCAATTACAATCAAGTCAGCCTTCGGGCCTTGTCCACATCAGGTGTCTGAGTCAGCATTTAAGCCAGTGGCTGAGCACCATGTGTCTGCGACCTCCTAGCATCAAGTTGTCCAACATCGTGACCAACATATCGTTAATCAACTACACGTCTATGTTCGCATCTCGACAAGCGTACCATCACTGTCTAGCATCAATAGCTTGTCATCTACCTCAGGATACGTGCCAAAGTTGCAGGTCCAACTCTGCCTTAGGAACTGTGTCTAGGTCAAAGAAATTAGGACCTCAAAAAATGAGCCTCCAACATAGGCTTTGATACCATGTAGACGTAGCAAGATAATCGATAGAAATTATATTGATAATAGTGGAGATATATACATTGGCTAAGTCTAAAGATAGACTTAGGAAAACAAGAAATAAATATCCTACTAATATCCTAACAACATACTTGCCATCAACAATATCTGCCGACCATAAGGAATGTCGGTAAGGCAAGTAACTAACCTAGGTAACTAGTAAAAGCAAACTAACCTAGGTAGAAAGTAAATGTAAGTAAACTAACTACCCTAGGAGGATTAACATATTACCAAATGAGGTAATAGTACTCTAACAATAAAATCAAAGAACCATGAAGGAATTTATTTGAGATGTTTGGGCAAGCAAGAGGTTGTTGAATTTTTGTCTAATTTTCATGGAAAGTATGGAACTGGTCATGGTTCAGAAATATCAATAGCCCATAAAATTTTGAGGGCTAGTTATTACTGGCCTCATGTATTTAAAGATGCCCAAATACACATTATAAATTACCACATATGCTAATTTGCTATGAAAAGAGAAATAAATACAAAAATACTTTTTTAACCCATGATCTAGAGTTGCCCATTTTAATAGTGGGGTTTAGATTTCATTGGAATTATCAATCCACACTCTTCATATAAATACCAATACATCCTCATAGCAGATGATTATTGCATATGGTGGTCCAAAGCTCAGGCCTTGAAGAATTGCACAACAAAGGCAATGACTAATTTTTTTGAGGTGCAAATTCTACCCAAGTTTTATATGGCATAAATTCTAGTATGTGACAATGGTTTTGCTTTTACTTCAATTCAATTCACTAAATGGGCCTATGAAAACAAGGTAGTGTTAAAATTCTCCTCTAATTACTATCCTCAAGGGAATGGAGTGGTTGAGTCCACTAATAAAAACTTGTGCACTATTGTTGGGAAATTATTAGAGAAAAATCCTAGGGACTGGCATAATAAGTTAAAATATGCATTGTGGGTTGATAGAACAAGAGTCAAGGAAGCTCTAGGAACCTCTCCCTATCACCTAGTTTATGGGAAGAACCTTGTTTTCCCTGTGAATCTTAAGATTCCTACCTTACAATTTATTGATGAGTTCCTAGATGATGATAACAAAGTTAAAATCATATTAGAAAATTTGATCCATTTGGAAGAAAAGAGATACAAAGCCTTGCATAATTTTATCAAACATAAGGCAATTGTTAAAAGTTGATTTGATAAGAAGACCAAGGTGGGATGCTTTGATATTTTAGATTTGGTCTTGCTATGGGATAAGGTTCATGAAAAAAATGTGAACACCCTATGTTTAGTGTCCTATTGTTAGGCCCATACCAAATATTTAAATTTATCAAAGAAAATACATTTAGGCTACAAACCCTGATTGGTGAGGATTTCTCTCTTTTGGTGAATGGGCAACGCCTCAAACATTATTTTTAGGCCTGAATTTTGCTTGTGGTTTTTTTATTTTAGTTTCCTTTCCTATTTGTCCTACTTTCAATAAGGGTTTACTTTTCGAAACCAGTAGTCTAGTTGTTGCTTTTCCTTACTTTGTTTTCTTTTTTATCTTGTTTGATGCAGTTCTTCCTATTTTTGGTCTTTTTTGGGTGTTGTGGGGTGAAACATCTTGGAACATGTAATATTAAACTGACAAGATGATAGTCCATTTTTTTGAAATTCATAGCTAACTGATCAAATATTGAACCAACTATTTTTTTTCTCTTATAGTTGTCCAAAATTAGTTTTAGTCTTGCTTGACAAGATTTCTTGATTAGATTGGGTTAATATTTCTTAATTACCAACTAAAAATATGAGTGCTTAACTTGGTATGGATTCACTACTGCATGCTTACATTTAAAAGTCTTCCTCAAAAGTACATGGGCATGATAAGAAGAATTGGTCTGATTTCTCTCATTTCCTAATTCCACCTCATCAAATATTCACTACATATTGGTTCCCAACCTTCGAATGGACTTCACTATCTAGGAATAAATTGCATATAAAAAGTTATAAAGTGAGAGAATTGAATATCAAAATCAAAATTATAAAAAAAAAACTCTTCAAGAAGGTGATTCGGGTAATCTCTATCAGGGCTATGGATACCTAACCTGGTAGTAGAGCAAGGCCTTGGGTGGGACCAGAGGCAACTACACCAAGGCTATGGACACCCGACTGGTAGTGGAGTAATATCTATGTCATTCCATGCCCTTTGTCCTTATCCTCCCATAATATATAGATACTAAGAATGATAATAATACATCCTAATTAGGTAATGAGGAGGTTTATGGCTTGTTTATTTGCATCATGTTATGTATTCTGATGAGGAAAGTAATTTATTTTACAAACACACATACTATGGATCTATATTGGGTTAACTCCATTGTACTAGGTGTGATAATGCAAATGTGTGTACTTAATATTTTCATGAAATAGTTTAAGTTTGCTGTTGTTAAATGATGGAACAATCTTAATGAGGTACCAATCGATTCAAGTTCTGACCTCTTAAAATAAATTTTAACAAATGTTGGTTTGTTGTTTGTTTTTTTGGGCATTTTTTGTCCCTCAACAACATGCCCCCATTTTACACTCTAAATAGGACCCCTTTTTTTTTGCGTGTTGGAGTTAGTTTTATATTTTTTTCATGGACCTTTGAGGTTATGAAGATTAGTGAGCTCATGTTTATAAAATTCTAGTTTTTTGAATATTTTAAGTGTTTTCGGTTGGATCTAGATCTTGTAGAGTTTTGGGTTTTCAATTTTATGTTCATCCTAAAAAAAATCTAGGAAAAAAAAATCTAACTATTGGGCATGTTTCAAGTCTTTTTTAGTCTTGGACAAGTTCCTTCTTCGAAATTTCAAAATTTTGAAGTTCTTTTAGCGAAATTCATTTTGTCAAATCCTAAAACCTCGAAATCCTAAAATTTCAAAATCCCATTCAAAGACTATTTTAAAACTAGATTAATTTATTAAATATATTTTTCCTATGCAAACTGAATTTTTTTTTATTGCTTTTTGGTAGGTAATCTTTCAAAGGCCATAACTTTTCATCCAAAGCCCTGATTGAGCTCAAACTAGATGTGTTGGAGAGCTTACTGTGAGCTCTACAAAAATATTAGAGTTAAATATGTATAATTTATTTTTGTAAAATTATTTGATTGGGCACGCCTTGTATATTACACTATGCAAGGACCCAACAAAGTATCTAGATGTCCCCCTTCCACCTATAAATGCATGATTTAATGATCCATAATTATTTATGTCATTGTAATTTATAAGGACTTGAAAAAGGGATTCAATTTAAAATTATTATTTTATGGAAGTCCAACTTTGGAAATGAAGAGAAAATTGCTTTCCTAATCTTATAAAAGAAACTTCCACTCATTTGTAAAAGGTTCCAAAAAAAGAAAGAAAAAAGAAAAACGCAGAAGAATACTCTGAGTAGCACATTAGAATAGGTTTATTTTTTGTGCATTTTTTTCTTCTGGAGGCTCCTAGTTATTATTGCAAATGTATGGAAAATTACTTCATGAATAGAGAAATTTGTTGAAGATATTGGTGTAATTGCAATCTATGCATGTTTATGGTGGCTACAATTCTATTTTTGACAACTTTTCTTCCTTGCAACTATGTGCATACTAGTTTCTTGGAGGTGTGTTCATGCTTGGATTTCTTATTGTATGTTGTGGTGAATCAAGGAGATTCAAGTTTTATTTCTCTTGACCCTCTTCTTTTTGTATTTTTTTGATCTCCTCTAGTAGATTAGTGGTATAGATTAGATGATTGCTTCTCTTAGTTAGCTATAGTTGTTGTGTGTGTGTCAATGTTGGAAATTTTTGAGTTTTATTGAAGCTTGTGGGTAGTATTAAAGTCAGATCTCATATATTGAATGTGCTACAAACAACCCGCCCCCCCCCCCAAAAAAAAAATTGTGGATCTAATATTTAAAATCAATTTAAATAGTTTTTGGTAGAAATAATATTATACTTTTAACATTATCCCAAGTTTATGAAACTATATGTAAATGACAAAACCTAAAATATAACTTACTTTTTGGACCTAAGTTTTTATATAAAACCTTGAATACTTTGATATTAGAATGTCAAACATCTTTATCTATTTTTATACCATATATAACATTTTTATAATGATCTACCTATAATATTAAACCTTTGTTTATATTCCTTTAAAAATAATTATAATAATTAATTATTATAATATATAATATAAAGTTATAAACTATAAAATCCAATACATTAGTTGCCATATGACATTTGTAAAAGCTAGGACTCATTTCAAAATGTTTTCTCGTATTATATCATAAAATTATGAATAGATATGTTGAAGGCTCTTTGAATGAAATTGATGAAGATAAATACCTTTATATTAAATAAAGTATATAAATATTAAATCAAAAAATCCAATGAAAGTTGCATCTTATAACGTCACATATTATAACATAACACTTTTAAAAAATTATGTGTGACAAAACTAATATATTAAATATATACACTTCTCAATGTGACTTTAGTAAGCAATTTACTTAAAATATAATGTAAATAAAATGTGTTCAAATATACCAAATAGATGTGATATATAACATAATTATCAAGTTCTTATACTACTACTATGTAGTGATATGTAACCCCCATTCCCATATAAACAATTATAAAAATATATAAATAAAACAATACAATAAAATATTTCAGTCCATTTCTCTATAATAAAGAAAGTAACATGCTTTATTTAAATAAAAATTAAATTTTTAAAATAATAAAAATAACCTCTATATGTATTGTAGGTGAGTTAGAGAGGGTAGAGGTTCCTCGTTCCAATATCCACATTATCATACACATAGCGGGTGCGAAATATCGAGTAGATCAAGCTGATGCACCAGGTGAGATTTTGAAGGTGTAGAAACCTTGGTAATGGTTTCTAAGGACCAAAGTGACCCCTTACGAAGTTTTTTCATTAAATTCCAATATATATGTTTAGTTATAATTTTTTAATAAATCTAAAAAATTATTAATTTATATAAAAATAAAATAAGCTAAAATATATAAAATAAACAATCATGTTAAAACTTTATTTAAAAAAACTAAATAATTTGACTTGATCACTGCCTTGAAAGTAGATGTTTTATTTATGCAAAATGATTGTTGTTGATAATTAAGATTTCTTCAATTGGCCTTTGTTGGAATAGGTGTACACAACATTACACGGAAGAGCAAGCAGCAATTTGTCATGTTGATGTCATCCATATCACGTATTATTTTCTAATGCATATTCTCTATGTAGAAGGCGCGGTGGTCTTCCAACATAAACACAAACATACATTCCTAAAATTGCAGATGAGCCCAATTCCACTATATAAATAGCAACCAAGCTACGAATAACTTACAAAACACAAATTCCCCACACTGATCTGATCACCCATGCCTTCCAGAGCAATTGCTTTAGACATGGGCTAAATCTATAGCGTCTTATTCTTATTATTTCCACTCAAAATACTTAGATATGACAATACAGGATATACTTAGACTTATATCCAACTCCACACTTAATTTAATAACAATAAGATTATCATGCAGGTTAGTACTCAACAGGAACCCATTTGGACTTAAGAGATTTGCAGTTTTTTCATTGTAGGCGTCCACTTTTCATCATAACTCCCCTGATCTTGCCTGCTATTGAAATTGCCTCCAAGATATTCTCCTCCTCATATAATATTGCCCACGCCCTGCACCGCTTTACCAGCGCTTCAGGTAATTCTAGTAGACAAGAGCCAATCACATCCGCTAAGAACTTGTGCAACTCATCAATCAATGCCTTGGCATCACTACCAACACTTTGTAGGACAAGTTCGCATACTCTGTACATGCTGTAACTTGTTGCTACCACATTCCAATCCTTTGAATCCCTCAATTGTGTTTTGTCACGAGGGGATAGCAGTTTCTGAGCTTCGAGTTGCTCCTCAGCTTCTGCCTTAAGCTTTTCAGTGACTTCACGTGCGTTGGCAAAATTGTCGGGCACAATGCCAACTCTTTCACGGCCACGCCAGTGCTCGCCGCGGACTTTGAGAAATAAGAGATGGCACAGAACCACCTCGACAATACCAGGGCCCAACCCTCGAGGACAAAGAGACACTGAAGGCTAAAGGTCGTGTGCCTTAGCCAATGACCCATATATATTGCCTTAAACCCCAACAATATAATGCAAAGTGTGAGAATCACTCCGGTTGCCGAACAAAGGATTGACCTGGATATGAAATATTGAGGCTGACACTCAACTTTCATGGCATTTAAAAATATATGTATTTACAAGTGATATGGTTTGAAGTTTTTAATTAAAAAAATTAAATTAAAACTTTCTCAAATGAATGTTTAAAAAAAATTAAAAAATTTAAATTTAAATTCCAAATGAGTGTGTTTAATATATGTATATAAAAAAGCAGATGTGGACGTCAAAGGCCAGCAATGGCGTTACGTCAGCTCCTTCTGTCACACAACTTTTATTGATATTTTATTTGTCAGCTATGGATTATACAATAGGAACCTCCTTGGAAGTTGCAATTTTTTGCCGAAGAATATGGTATCATATTTTAATTTGATTTTGATTGGTGACATTACCAAAAGCAAAGAAGAAGGCAGTCCACATTCAATCGGAAAAAAAAATAAAAAAAAAGAGGGGAACACATATTCTTGTCCTTGAAAGAGATGAAGCCCGCTTCACTAGTCTTCTTTTTACTTTGATTTTTGGGTCATGGGCCAATGCAACACACTGATAATAAATTTGGCCCAGGAATATTAATTTTTCAGTAGTCTCGTCCAAATCAGATCGGATCAATAAACGGGAGAAGGCTCCATTACAATTCGCAATTTCGTAACATGTGGATCAAAACGTTCAAGTTGTAATCGTAGCTTCGTGTATGTAATGGTCTCTTTCAAATGTTGAATAATATGGCCCTGTTCTCCGTGAAAATCGTCTTTGTTCCTGGAAATTGGTTGGAAAGCACTATCTCAATAGAATTTACGTTGAACTTTAGTGAATTTAAGAAAAGAAAAAAACAAATGTGGACATCGAAGGCCAACAATTGCATAGCATGGTCATTCTGTTAGACATTTCTTTAATTGTTATTCTATTCTTACATTAATTGTTATTCTTTTCTATCATTCTTTAAGTTTAATCGAATTAACAAAAAGTAAAGACAAGACTTAAAGCGATGACGCAAGATAGATATTTCTCGGCTTTGAAAAAGACAGAGACCGCACCATAATTCCTTTAGAGAAACTCACCATAACTCAGAATATTAACTTAGTTACTATTTTTCTTCCCATCAAATGAAATGAGATCGAACGTCTTTGTAAGACTTTAATTTTTTTTGGCAAAACTTGAGATAAAACTAAATCGTGTATGAATAAATATCTTTAAAAAATCAAACAATACAAAACTTTGTTAACATACATTGACTCTTGGCCTTCCATCTTCAAAGGCCTTGTTACCCGATTGCTACCTGATTGCTACAACGAGAGTGTATGCACTTGCACTCTCCTCTTTTCTCTCTACTACAAAGTCTTATATATAGTTAGTGGGAAATGAATTTTGGTTTTCCATCTTATTAATACATTTGTATTTTATAGATTCATGTGTACACATGGACAACATGTATATTTATATCATTTTACATTCTAATAATACATGTGCATTTATTACATTGCATAAAGTAAATACTCAAACCCTAATCTAAGACAATCTCCTAATCTAATGATGTACCCAAGATAGTACATTAGCATGTACCAGGTAATGTAATATATTCCAATACAAGAGAGATTAAGAGGAGATAGGAAATATAATTTTTTGAATTTTTGAAATAGTTTTTTGGCTAGAGTCTTTCTATAGGGTTACATGAAAACTCGTAAAGAATAGGAATCAACATAGATCTCTTTCAACTATAATGAAGGATAACTAGTGAAGTTCATTGATTTTTAGAGATCTAGAGATTTAGATGCATTTGCTTGCTACTACCTAAATTTTATCACAGGAGATTAGTTCTTGAGTTGCAGTAATAGCAAAGTCATTGAATATTGAAGAAAAATGAGGCTCAAGAAAGAAGTCCCCATAGAATATTAGAGATTAGAGAAGGAGGAGACTTAAGAAAGAGGTACCATTGAAGAAATTTCAGATTTGGAATATAGAAGATAGTAGATTGAAGATAGAAGAGGACTAATAAAGTTCATATTGAAGAGTTGAGAAGTTGTAGATTTTGAAGACCCAAGAGAAGAGGTCTCAAGTAAAATTGGAAGGAGAAAAGAGAGCTATATTGTTTGAGAATTTTGGGATAGATTAGAAGGTTTCTTGGATAGCGGAATAAAGGAGGAATTGGCTACATTGAAAGTTGTAAATTAAAGATGTTATGGATAAAATAAGACAATAATCAGAGTTGCAATATTGATAAGTTTAGGGAAGCAAAGCACAAGGAATTAAAGCTGCAAAATTTATAAATTTGAGGCAACAATTGAGTAGAAAGGAAAGCTACAAAATTTTATAAATTGAAGGTAATAAATAGGTAAACCAAATCACCAAGAAGATTAGCTACAAAAAGAGGCAAAAGAGGTATGTAAAATTAGTGCTACATAAGTTATTATTTAAGGCATTAAAATTAGTTCATTTTAATTATTTGAAAGTGTTGAAAATATGTTTAATATTTTCCATGTTATTTTGGTGGGGTTAGCACTAAAAGGTATTGGACACTCTGTACCTATACTCTTCGGGGTTCGGGGGTGGTAGCCCTCTTAAAAGCAAGGTCTAGGGATGACAACCCCTGACTAGAATTTTTAGGATCCCATATGATTTTTTTGGGTTACTATATTTGAACCAATGCTTTTTCACCGTTGATATTATAAAATCCATGCATGTGTCTTTGTTATATATATATATATATCGCACTTGCATTAGGGTTTGGAGAGAGACAAAAGAAGAATATTATTATATTGAATACAATCAAGTTAATACAATAATAAGATAATATTATGCTTATTTTTTCCCGATTGAGGGTTGTGTATTGTGTGAATCTGTAATCTTATTTTGATTTTGTTATTATTGCTTTTCTGATTTAGTTTATTGGGTCTCCTTATTTCTCTTCATTTGGTATTAGATCTAGGCTTTAGCTTTGTTCGAGGAGTAAGGGTTTAAACCCTATGATAAATTAATTCTTGAGTGAGAGTCGTACATGAAAGGATCCAAAAAAATAAGAAATATGGGAAACACATGAATAGAGATCAAAAAGTTTAATGGACAAAATTTTGAGTTACGAAAACTCAAGATGGAGGATCTTTTGGTTTGTAGACATCGGTATATTATAGTCTTAGGAAAAAAAACAACATCAATGACAAATGAGGATTGGCTAAAAATATATGGGAAGGTAAGTAGATCTATCATATTGTGCTTATCTAATTCAGTATTGTTGTTGAATGTATCTATAGAGACCATGATAAAGTTGTTATGGGAGAAGCTGAGAACATTGTATCAAATAAAGTCACTAATAAATAAACTCTTTCTCTAAAAGAAGTATTCACTTTGTATGAATGATAGTGACTGTGACTAAACATCTAAATACTTTTGACACTATGGTAAGTCAATTAACATCTATAGAAGTAAAAATGGATGAAGAGGAGAAGTGTATTATTTTACTTTGTTAATTACCTGATTCATGAGATAACCTAGTTATGGCTATCACCAATACTACATCTACATTGAAAGTAGAGGATATAGTAGGAAGTTTGTTGTCTGAGAAGATGAGATAAAGATATTCTGAGGATTATCATAAAAAGGATACCTTGGTGGTGAGAGGCTATTCTCAAGAAAGAAACAAAAAGAAATAAAAATCTAGAGGTAAATTTGTTGCTCCAAAAAAGAGGAAATGTTGGAAGTGTCGTAAAGCAAGGCATTATAAAAGAGATTGTATATCTAGAAATACTAATAATAATTGATCATTTTATGAAGGGACTTCTACAAAAATGAAGACCAAAAATGAAGATTCAAGGTACTTATTCTTGGCTATAGCATGCTCAAGTGAATGTCTTGACTCATGGTTGATTGAATTAGGTGCTTCTTTTCATATGACTCCTCATAGGGAGGGGTTTAGTGAATATGAAAAGATAGATGGAGGTAAAGTCTTATTGGAAGAAAATTCAACATATAAAATAATGGCTCGAGGAAGATTCAAGTTGAGGCTAAAATATGGAAGAATTAAAAACCTTTTAGTGTATTGCATATTCTAGGTTTGTCAAGGAATATGATATATGTGAGTAAGATGAATGATGCAAGTGTGAATGTGGTATTCAATAAGGATAGTTGCAAGATGGTTCATGGATCCTTGGTGTTGGCAAGGGGAGTTCACATAGAAAATTTATTTAGACTTAAGGTTAGCATTGTAAGTATTAATTGCAATAATACTTTAGTTGTACAAGAAAATAATACGTCTAAAATGGCTTCAAGTATTCCTGTAGCAAAGACAATGTTATGGCATCAACACATGGGGCATATTGGTGAGAAAAGATTTTAAACATTGAAAATGAAAGGTATGGCTGAAGGAATTTTTGATTACCCATTAAATTTTGATTTTTTTGAGCATTGTGTTTTCAAGAAATAAACTAGAGTTAAGTTTCCAAGTAGTGCTACAAGGTTTGAAGGAATTCTACATCTAGTTCATAGTGATGTGTTTGGACCTGCAAAAGTACCATAATTAGGTAAATCTATCTATTTTGTTACATTTATAGATGATTTCTTAAGAAATACTAGGGTATATTTTCTATAGAACAAAAATGAGATTTGTAATAAATTTAAAGAGTTTAAGGCTCTTGTAGAAAATTATATAGAGAAAAAATAAAGGTTTTGAGAAGTGATAATGGTGGTGAGTATTTCTCTAATGAATTTGAGCTATTTTACAAGGACTATGTAATAGAAAGGTAGAGAACAACTCTGTATACTCCAAAATATAATGGGATTATAGAATGGATGAATAGAAAATTGATTGATAAGGCTAGAAACATGCTAAGTGGTGCAAGGTTAGAAAATAAATTATGGACAAAAGTTGTGTTAATAGCTTGTTATCTCATCAATAGATATCTTACCTCATATTTTGTGGACAAGACTCCACATGAAGTATGGACTAGTAAGAAACACTCTCTCAAACATATAACAATTTTTGGTTGTGATGCTTATATGTATGTCCCAAAATAGAAAAGAACTAATCTAGACTATAAATCTAAAAAATACATATTTTTGGGTTATAGTACTAGTGTTTAAGGATATAAGTTATGGAACCCAGAAATACAAAAGGTTGTTTACATTTGTAATGTGATATTTAGAGAAAAAAATGGGTTTTAAAATAGGAAATGCAACCAAGAAAAAAACCAAAAATAGTGTAGGTAAAATTGAAACAGGAGGAAGAACCAATGGTATAATTTTAATTACAAAGAGAGTCTGAAGAAGAATATTTAGAGGAAGAATGTGAGGATGAAGTTGAATATGCAAAACTAAGAACTCCAATATTGAGGATATTAGATTGAGAGAGAAGACTTCCAAACAGGTATAGTCCTTCAAATTTGTATTCTGCATTTAATTTATCAGTTACTTATGAAGAACACAAGACTGTAAAGGAGGCACTTCTTTCAAGTGAGAATAAGTCTTGGAAAAGTCTTGTGGAAGATGAAATGGAGTCCCTAGATAAAAATAAGACATGGGACTTGGTAAAATTACCTCCTGGTAGAAATCCTATTGTTTGTAAGTGGTTATTCAAGAAGAAGTACAATGTAGAAGGAAAGTTAGAGAAGTACAAGGATTGCTTGGTAGCAAAATAATTTTCTTAGGTTGAGGGAATTAAATTTGGTGATATTTTTTTGCTATGGCTAAACTAACTTCAATTAGATTTATGTTGGCTATTTCTATTGCTTTTGATTTTGAAATAGAATAGATCGATGTAAAGATAGTTTTTCTACATGGTGAACTTGATGAGGATATATATGTCACAACCATAATGCTTTAAGGTAAAAGGTAAAGAGAACCTGATATGCAAGTTGAATTCTATTTATGGGTTGAAGTAGTCTCCAAGGATGTGGAACAAAAAATTTGATAGGTTTGTTTTGACACTTGGGCTTGAAAAAAGCAAAGTAGATCCATGTGTATATTTCAAAAAGGAAAGTGAAAATTTTGTTATCATTGTATTGTATATGAATGACATGTTGTTAATTAGTAACAATAAGGAGATGATAAAGTTACTAAAATTTTAGTTATCTTCTGAATTTGACATGAAGTATTTGGGTGCTACAAAATTTATTTTGGGTATGAAAATAATAAGGGATCATGTAAATAGAAAGTTATGGTTAAATGAAAGGAAATATGTTTATTTGATACTATAGAAGTTTAGAATGCATGATTGTAAACTAGTATGTACTCCATATCTGGTTGGTCAAAAGTTATCTACTAAATAGTGTCCCAAAATAGATAAGGAAATTGAAGAAATGCATCATGTTCCTTATGCTAGTGTTGTGGGTAGTCTAATGTATGTAATGGTCTATACTAGAACTAATATTGCACATGAAATGAAAGTAGTTAGTAGATATATATCAAATATAGGAAAGGAACATTAGACTACTATGAAGAAGATCTTCAGATACTTGCATGGAACTATAGATTATGCTATCTATTATGGAGAAACTTTTTGGAGGTAATCATAGTATATATCCAAAAGATTTTATGGATGCTGATTGGGTTGGAGATCTTGACAAGAAAATATCCATGAGTGCTTATGTGTTTAGGCTGTTTGGAGGGGTAGTAAGTTGGATGAGTAAAAAGCAATCAATTGTTGCTTTATCCACTACATAAGTATAGTACATTGTAACAAATCATGCATATAAAGAATAAGTGTGGCTACAAAGGTTGTGTTCAACATTTGATCTTAAAAAAAAGGTTATGATAATTAATAATGGTAGTGAAAGTGCAATATTTTTGGCCAATAATCTTGGTTTTCATGATCGATCAAAATATATTGATATCAAGTGCCATTTCATGAGAGATATGGTTGAAGAGAACTGAGTGATATTGGATAATATTGATATAGAGAAAAATATTATTGATTCATTAACAAAGGTTGTACCTGCTTAGAAATATTTTTGGTGTAGAATAACTATGGCCATGGTTGCCCTTGACACTTGACAATGGCTGATTTTGGCCCCTATGGAAAGTATTCAACAAGTGGGAGAATGTTGGAAATATGTTGAATATTTTCCATGTTATTTTGGTGGGGTTAATACTAAAAGGTACTAGATACTCTATACCTATACTCATCGGGGTTTGGGGGTGGTAGCCCTTCGAAAAGTAGGGGTTCGAGGTGGCAATCCCCAACCAAAATTTTTAGGGTTTTTAAAGTTATTTTTAGAGCCATATGGGTTTTTTGGGTTACTATATATGAACACATGATTTTTCACCCATGATATTAAAAAATCCATGCATGTACCTTTGTTAAATATATCGCACTTGTATTAAGGTTTGGAGAGAGACAAAATAAGAATATTATTGTGTTGGAGATGGTCAAGTTAATGCAATAATAAGATAATACTATGATGGTTTTTTCTTGGTTGAGGATTTTCTAGATAAATATTGTGTATTGTGTGAATCTGTGATCTTATTTTGATTCTGTTATTACTGCTTTTCTAATTTATTTTATCGAGGCTCCTTATTTCTCTTTGTTAGTTATATTAAAATTAGAAAATAAAAAGTTGAAATAGAGAGTCCTCAAGCCAAAGAAGGTGGTAGCATTCTTATCTTAAAATATGCAAAAATACAATAGTATAGAGGAGTTAAAACATTTTTTGAAAAAGGAGAAACAAGGAAAATAAAATATTCATATACATGTTATTTTACAAGTATAAAACATGCAGATTTGTAAAATATTATTGAATCAAAAGGAGATTAAATAGTGCAATATTAAAGGTGTATGAATACACCAAAATAGGTGTAGCAAAAGGTTTTTGAGTATCATGGTAAGGGGAAGCCACCAAAGAAGTGGAAAAACCATTAAACCTAATTGAGGAGATGCCATCACCAAAGAAAGTAACATAGAGTGCAATCACCGCATGGTTGAAATAAAAGCTAAGTAAGAGCACCACCATTGGAGAAGCATTGATGAAGTACAAAAAACCATCATTGGAAGAGTTAACATTAAAAAAAATCTTTGACATAAAAATATAATAGTGGAGAAGACACATACGTTCAAATAAGCCACCATATATCCATTATGGAAGAGCAAATACCTACATTGAAAGGAGACACCATAACCACCATGGAAGAGAGGATGCCTACGTTGAAAGAAGTAACCATATTACCACCATGGAAGAGAAGATACCTATGTTGGAAAAGAACCATTAAGGTGGAGGCACCAAATAGAGTGGGAGCAATAATACCTCAACATTATCATTAGCATCATTCAAGAAGAACAAGTAGACAATACAAACAGGTAGCAAAAATACATTTGATGAAGAAAATTTTTGGTAGGTGTAACATTGAAGCAGAGTTAGATTAAGCACCAAGGAATCAACTATCACACAAGTATATGTTGATATTGCAAGTGATAAGCTACCACATACTGATTGTAACATTAAATATAGTGTAATACCTTGGAAATGCCTCAGGCCAAGTATTGACACACATTATACAGTGGGGAAGGGTGTTAGAGAATCAAAATGCACTATGTAACATATTGAATATGAAGAGAAATAGTACCACATGCTAAATTATAAGGAGGACCATGAACCATCTTGGAAGAAGATTCAAATGTCTCAGATATCAATAAATGCATGGGTTAGAAAACCACTTGAGTTAAGAGAGCGAAGCATGTAAGGATATTGAATAATCATTGTAAGAATAAATAGAAGGGTGCATTGAAGAGTCAAAGTATTGAATATTGAGCATCAAGGAGCATTGAATACATTATAGTGATGTTGAGCATCTTGAGAGAACAGGTTGTGGAATAAAAGGAAGCAAGCCAAAGTCTTGAAGCACCATATTAAAGGAGGTAAGAAATATTTAATTTGATATACCTTTGCAAAAACTAAGGAGATACAAGGCATAATATTATTGAAGTCAAGGTTAATTATTTTATTATACTTAAGGTTATTTGAATAGAAGGAGAAATAAGGTAAATAATTATAACCTTAGAAGAATTATTGAATGCCTTAGAATATTTTTGAAGAAAGAAGCATTTTGAATTTTTTTTTGAAATTACCTCATTCAAATTTTGAAATCCAAATTACATAGAAATATTTGCAAATATTTTAAAGTTGGAGGAATAATTATTTCTATTTCAAAAGAGAAATATTATATTTGCAAATACATTTGTTTTCTAAATTTCCAATTAAGAAGTTATAAGAAATTCAACACCAATTTAATTTTTTGAAATTTAGAAACTATATTATTGAGAATTGAAAGATATAAGAAACAAAACAAAGAGTTATTAAAATTTTGGAAAATTACATTTGGTATTAGTCTCTTGCACAAATTAACGAGACATAAGAAATCTAACATAAAGTACTTGAAACTAGAGAATCTCATAAAAAATGATTCAAATATGGCAAATATTCTAACCTTGTTTTATAGGGGAGAATGTTGTATTGAATATTCTAACAATGTTTTATAGGGATATGTTGATTCAAATATGGCAAGTGATATAGATAGTAGAAGGAGTACCATAGGGTATATTTTTACTATAGGTGGAACTATAGTAAGTTGGATTTCAAAATTACAAAAGGTTGTTACACTTTCAACAACAAAAGTAGAGTATGTTGATGTTATAGAGGCTAGTAAGGAGATGATTTTGTTACAAAGGTTTATGGAGGAGTTGGAAAATAAGCAAGAGAATAGTATATTATACAGTTATAGTCAGAGTTCCATTCATCTTGCAAATAATTCAGCATTCCATTCCATGACTAAACATATACAGACCAAGTACCATTTTATACGCTCAGTTTTGGAAGATAGATAATTAAAACTAAAGATACACACTAGCCAGAATCCTGTAGATATGTTCACAAAGGTAGTAACCACAGAGAAACTGAGTTCTTGCTTAGTTTCAGTTAGTCTTCAAATATGACAGTAAAAGGTGAGAAAATTCTTAGGTCCAAAGTTGAAGCGTAGTCCAACAGGCGTAGTAGTGGTGGAGTTACTTTGATCAATCTCCAAGTGGGATATTGTTGGTTGTGGAGCCTAATTCTAATGTGGTGGCCCTGTTTTAGCTACGTTTGGACCCACTCTACAAAAGGATATGGGAATTATGTAGTTGTGTGTCAAATTGCATATAAATCCAAGATTTTTGTGAATTACTATTTTCAAAAATTGTTTTGATAAAAAATAATTTTCCAAAAATAGTAATTACTAAAAATGAAATTTTTTTGACAAAAAAAATAATTTTCCGAAAATAATAATTACTAAAAATGGAAATTTTTTGATGAAAAATAAATTTTTAAAAATAGTAACTACTAAAAATGGTAAATTTCAATAGAAAAGACAATAAGCTTTTTTTTTTTTAATTTTAGGGCCTTAATGATTGCTCCAAAATTTTAACCCTTATTTTATAAGAGGATGTTGAACGAAATTGGATATGTAAGAAGGAAGA
Organism: Wollemia nobilis; assembly: GCA_028583015.1. NCBI lineage: Eukaryota > Viridiplantae > Streptophyta > Pinopsida > Araucariales > Araucariaceae > Wollemia > Wollemia nobilis. The sequence goes on from JAQPPZ010004147.1 coordinate 232,726, forward strand.
GAGACCGTAATTGTGAGATCGAATAGGAAGTACAACATATTTGTTGTATGTTATATCCCTTCAATATTTTCTAGATAAAATAATAAATCCTAGTTATTTTCTCTGTGTGTATCTTGCGTGCTTTATTTTCTATATTAATAATTTCATGCTTTTTATTGCTCATGATTTTATTTAATCCTAACATTATCTTCTTACCACTCCAATTTAAATCAAATCAAATTAAAATAAAACTCTTAAGATGTGTTCCAAAGATATCAAATAATCAATGGTTATAAATTACTTTATATGGCACTAATACCTATAGTGTTTTGTCTAATTTTTGTCCACCTTAATTATGTTTCCAATCATATATCCTACAAAGGCATTACTAAAACTATGAAACCTAATCACATTTTATTTCTCTATACTTAGGAATCATTTCGATCTCGAGAAGGCCCGAACATGGCTTGAATCAAATTCTATGTACTCAACTCCAACATTCACATACCAGTCTTAAACTCTCCTCTCTATTTATAGGTTTTAATGCTTTCAATAATATCTCAAATATTTATAGACTATGATTCAATTCTCCTCTTAGACTTCAACACTTCTAAACATTTGCACTCATCTTTGATGCAACATCGAACACCTTGTTCAATACTTCTAAACATCTAGACTTCAATGCATCTTAAACTTCAACACTTATAAACATCCACACTTGTCTTTAGTGTAGTGCTAAATACTTCATAGTATTATCAATATTCATATTTATCTTTGATTCATCTATAGTAATAACACTCAACTCTCTTTATAGTGTTCAAAGATCCAATGTTCATTCTTTAATCTTCTCCTCTCCAATTTTATCCTTCTCCCATTGCTTGTTCTTCCTTCAATCACATTATCCAATTTGTAATCTTAAATATCTCCTCTCACATTCCTTAAAATCACTTATTATCACTTCAAAATTTACAAGTGTTTCCTTTAATATGGCTTCCTTCTAATCCATCTACTCTCCTTCATTCTTTTCACATTAGCTTATCTTAAACTTTCATTATCTCCACCCTAGATAGCTTATGAATGTGGATCTAATACCACTATTAGCAAAATAATGTTATTCTCATAGGTTATATAATTCTCAGATCATCAATATCAATAATAATCGAGTATATATTATATGAACACAAATCTCATAAAAATCACACTATAAGCTTTATTGATAAAAACTCAAGCAATGCATAAAGCACAACTTCTTAAAATTACATTTTAATTGGCTTTATATTTAATATAAAGATACATGAGACTCTTCATATTACATGACTCTTGATATTTTCTCTCCTCAAACTCACAAGAGATCTTAACTCTTCATATTCCTCTCTTAATAATAAATCTCACACATTAAATAAAGAAAAAAATCTCTCAAGATTGCACATAATTCTCTACTTTTAAATTTGATACTTTACATTCATAAATATCACTTGATAAAAATATGCCTCACACACTTATTTACATGAGCAATTTACTCCTAATAACTTGACACATGCTTTATAGATAAATATTAAATGCACACACTCTAATCCAAATATTTACCATGGTTCCAAATATTGTAAATACCTCCAAGAAAGAGTACATAACATTTTCAAAGTCACCTCACCATTTACCCAACTAATTCTACCCAATCAAGACTTGTTTATGACTTATTCTACATTAATAATAATATCGAGATCTCCTTGATAATCTCAATGAAGTTAATATCGATTTTTGTACCCACATTCAATCTATAGAATATGAAAATGTACCTGTTAAGTGTGGTTTTTGCAATAATATGGTGCATTTATATAAGGACTATCCTAGGAAAAAAATCGAAAACCAATGCAAAAAATGGTAGCCTAAAAAATCTACTAAAGTCAATAAAGTGGGGAAGGTGATCTCAATAATGCCCATGGATTTGACTTAGGCTCAATATCCCTCCCCTGTTGAAGATGGGGATATAATTATTAGAAAATACGAGGTAATTTCTCCTCCTAAAATTATATTCTTTGTGATGAATGAAATTCCTATGGCAAATGTGTTCTCTAGCCTTATGAGTTAGGAGAATGATATGGACATTAATCTCCATACCCACTCTTTTTAGGTTTTGGAGGAATTTTATATGGAGGTAACCTTACTTATCGACCTCCCCTAACTTGAATTTCAAGGATATCCCTCCAAACCTCAAATTCTATTATTTCTTCCATTCAAAGGCCATTGACAAAATAGGACAATGTTTCAAATTTACCTCTTAATGGTAAATGTTTGAAATCCAACCCAACTTGATAATCTATTATTTCTTCCATTCAATGGTAATCGATAAAATATGATAGTGATTAAGTTTTACCTCTTAATGATAAATGTTTAAAAGCTAGCCCAACCTTAGATTTTGTTATTTCTTCTATTCAAAGATCATCCATAAAACAAAATAATGCATCAACTTTACCTCTTAATGAAAAAAGGTTTAAAAGTCAACCCAACATTAGCTTTTGTTATTTCTTCCATCCAAAGCCTATCGAAAAAATAGGCAAGTGCTACAAATTCACCACATAATAGGAAATTTTTAAGATTGATCCCAAATCGTATCACCAGGAGTGAAAAAAAGAGAGAAATGGGTGTGGGAGCTAACTCTAAGCAGGGGTGACCTTTGAACCAAGACTCAAGGATGAGGGAGACCCTAAAAGACATAGCTAATGGAACCAAAATAAAAATTTCTATGGGAGGGAGGAGAAGAACCCCACCAAGTCCTGTAACTAAAAATATATTAGAACATAAGGGGTTTGAATACCCCTTTGAAGTAATGGCTGGTTTCTTCTATTAAAAAATATTTGGAACCTCATATTTTTTATTCAAGAAACTAAAATTAAGTAGAACAATGTTGATAAGGCTAATAATGTCATATGGAAGAACTATACAAGCCATGATTCAAGATATTTTGGGGCTTAATGTATCATTGGGATAATTTAAAAATTGAAGGTAAAGTTATTTTTTCTTCTAACAAGTTCATTACTATATTTTTATACTGTATATATTCTAAAATATTATAGGTTCTAACCAATGTGTATACTCCAAATTTATTTGTAGAAAGAGGAAGACTATGGGAGGAGTTGAACATAAATGGAAATTCTCTCCTTGACCTTGCTTGGATGTTGGATGAAGATTTTAATTCCCTCATCTTTCCTTCAAACAAAAAGGAAGAAGCAAATATCCCTCTAATGCTACGGACGATATTGAACATTTTGTCAATATTAATGAGTTTATGGACTTTAATATAAAAGGAAGTAAATTCATTGCACCAACATAATGCTTGGGGAACATCTTACCCAATCAAAGATAGAGATTTTTTTTATTTCTAATAAAGGGTTTCATAATTTTAGTGACTTTTTTCTCTCTTATCTTCTAGGAATATTATCATATCACAATCCTTTGGTACTAGATGTTTCAGTTGGTAATATAAATTTTAAGTTTCCCTTCCATTTTTAGGTTATGTGGTTGAAAAATGATACCCTTGAGGTAATATATCACTCAGTCTAAACCACCCATCCATGGTTACCTAGTTAGAATCACCCTTGCATGGTTACTCCACTACCCATGCATGGTTCACCAGTCCCCACCATGCATCCATGATTTCTCAGAGCTAAAAAGACATGATCGATCATGATCAATAACTTTTATTTGTAGTAAGGCATTTGTTTCACGTTCTCTATTTTTTGCACTATTATTTCATTTGAGGTTTCTACTACATAAATTTAATTATTGGTATACATATACTACTAAACACTCATTTTATATTTCATGTGTGTGCAATAAATAGGTATCTTGGAAGGCTTCTAAAGCTAGTGTGGTCCCTGCATCGGATAGTAGAAGCCCACTCACCACATGAAGATGTAGCTGAAGAATGAAGAATGCACGTCCTTGTGGAAGATTTGGAAGACCCCCATTCTATTATAAAAATAATTGTATCTCATAAAGAGAAACAACATTGTAACATTACCCCCAACACATTTGGGACAATTCAAAAAATCATTGTAATATTGTATTAAAATATCAATACAAAGAATAATTATGGCAATGCTATTTATATGTGTTTATTTTTGTTTGCGTTCAATTATTTTTCTATAGAAAATGGTGATCACAATAGGACAACTCTTACACCTCATTCCACTTGTAGCCACATCACCCAAGGTAAGTGAGACACCCTAGGTGACTCACTCTATCTGCCCCCTCCATTTGGTAAACCTAGATTGCCACTTGGAAATCCTAGCTTTCCACCTCTCATTTCCATCCAAAACACTAAGGAGCCTATAAAGGAACCTTAACCCCCACCAAAAAAAGAAGTTTGAGTACACATACCATTCGAATACAAAAATAGGATGAGGATATTCCATGCATCCTGAGAAGAAAAATGATCTAAAGCCCAAAGGTTAATTTTTGAGGCAATTATTCACTCAGTCTAAACCACCCATCCATGGTTATGTAGTTATAAATACGCTTGTATGGTTTCTCCACTACCCACACTCATTTCACTAGTCCCCAATGCACATCCATAGTTTCTCAAAGCTCAAAAGACAAGATCGATCATGATCAGTGAGTTTTATTTGTAGCAAGGCATTTGTTTCATATTATTTATTTTCTGCACCATTATTTCATTCGAGGGTTTTACTGCATAGCTTTCATTATTGGCATACATGTGCTACTAAATCCTTGTTTGATCTTTCATGTGTGTGCAGAAAATAAGTATCTTGGAAGGATTTTAAAGTTGGAGTGGTCTCTACATTGGATACTCAAATCCCACTCACCCCTTGAAGTTGTAGCTAAAGAACGAAGAATGTACATCCCCATGGAAGATTTGGACTCTCATTCTATTATCAAAAGCATTGTATCTCATAGAGAGAGAGCATTGTAACATTGCCCCCAACACATTTGGGTTAATCCAAAAAATCATTCTAATATTGTATCAAAATATCACTACAAAGAATAATTTTGGCAATATTATTTCTTTGTGTTTATCATTGTTTGCATTCAGTTATTTTTCTACAAAAAATGATGATCATGGTGGGAATCCCTAATATTTCTCTTTTTTTACCTTAAAGTTGATTACTAATATGTGTTTTCTGTAATTGCAGGTTTCTGTAGCTTGAGCACATGAAGATTTGATATCGGGACTTACATATCCAGAGCCTATTTATGTTTGACCCTATGACTAAGAAATCATGCACGTGTAGTTATAGATCTACAAAACCACGCACCGACAGTTGGACACCTGAGGAACCATGTATCAATGGTTGTAGCACTATGGAACCATAAATCGATGGTTGAGCGCATTGGAAGGAGTGGCAAAAGGATAACAGGTTTGTACCCCTAAAACCCTTATTTCCTCTATTTTTAGTTTTGGCATTGCATATAGGCTAGATTAAGAGTCTCAATATTTTTTTGATCTCATTTGCATTTAGGATCTTAGGCTAGGTATATTCAAAGTTTAAAAGAAAAATCAGGGAATCTACATTTTAAATTAATTAACAAAGCATATGCATAGATTGATTAGAAATAACCTAGGCACATTTGAGGTTCGGGCCTATTCTACTTTTGTTCTATTATTCAGTTAGAATTACACATCTACAGTTGGAATTTCCTAAATAACCATGCACGCTTGGTGAACCATGCAAATGTGGTTTACCAGAACTAACTGACCACCCATAGTTGGTCCTGATAACATAAATTTATCAGACATTGCTCTAAATTAGCAATTTCATACCCTGATATGTTCTTGTCTATTTTTCCATATTTCTTACTTTCTACATTAGGAAACAAATAAAATTACATATTAGTTTTGCGTCACATAATAAATAAGAAAGCCATCACACACTCACTTGAATGTTGGACAGGTTTAGACTTCATCACCAACCCCCAACATCTTATTACCTTGTTCGTGGCCAAGGATAGCTCTAAGAACCATCTTAGCCATGTAAAATAGCATGCATTCCTCTTTGGAGGGTGTATTGATACCCATGGTGGACTGGGTGAGGACCGGTAGGACCTAGGCTCCCTCATAAAATTTGGTTTTCATCTCCAAGTCTTGGTGGGTTTCATAACTTGGAATTCATCAACGGGTTGTGTGAGAGAATCTAGGTGAAATTTGTAGACTAATTTTATGCTAAATATTTGTACATCATTTTTTTATTTTTACCCAAATCTTTAAAAAAATTAAAAAACTTTTCAAAACAAAAATAAAAATCAAAATTTGTGCAAACTTAGGAATAAAAATATTTTTTGTTTGTCTACTTGAGTGTTGTTATACTTTGTTCTTCCATCATGCATGCACACACATAAATTTACATTTTACACCTCATCCCATTTTAGCATATGGTAACAACCCATGGTCAGGCCAGAAGGTTAGCCCTAGTTAAAAGTCAGTTGTCTTATCTCTTAGATCTATCTCAGTCATATCAGGCCCCTAACACCTTGGTGGTAGGGCAAGGTAGTGTAGCCCATACTATGTCCCAAAACTTGAATGTAGGACCCTCTAGTAGTGCCCCTATTTCAAACATAGATGTTGTGCATAGAGTTACCCATACCACTATTCTTGGGACTCCTATGAGTGAGCGACCTATGATAATAGATGGTCATGTCACGTATATAGATATGGATGTTGTTAAGCTATATTTGAATGCAAATAGTATGGTATTTTCATTGTTACCACTTCTTACCATTCCATCCGTCACCATTCCACCATTCCATAAAGAAGTCATCTTCCCACACCTGCAATAATCTAACCAAACCTTCATGAACTTGCTCTTTGATTCAACTATTCCCACATTTACCCATAATAATCCATTATCATATAACAAAATCCCCATCATATTACCAAACCAAAATGTCATTTGCACAAATCCTCTTTACAAAGTACTAATTAGTGGTGCTTTGTAAATCCTAGTATCCATCCCATTCGTCGCACTCATAAACGCCATGATCCATAACATCCCTCTGTTAGTGATAATATAATTTTCCACCTACTCTCCACCTACATATACTAACATGGTTGCCACACAACCAGCCTAACCATCCACCTCATACATGGTCATACCCTCCTCATCTATGATTGTCATGCAACAAGCCTTCTTGTATTTACAATAGATGATCCTATAAAATGCTAACATAAGTGTTAATTTTAACCCATTGTATTAGTCACAGAGATTTAACCAAAACCAACCACCTACGTCTCAAGATCATACCTTCTTCACTGAATATATCTTGGGTGATGCAGCCCCAACCACCATGACTGCTAATCCATATCATCAAGTGTATGTTAACCCTTCGAGTCAGCATTCTATCATACCCCCATCACCTTATCACTATCAAATCCTTCATCAACAACCATACCATAATCCACTTCATACTAAAAATCCACATCATCCAAACCCTACCAATGGTGCATAATATTACTACTAGAAGCAAAAAAACTAGGGTTTTAACCCTCTAGAGGACCCTAAGATCCAATTATTATAGATCTATATTGATAGCCTTGCCATGTAGAAACTAGGTTTGTAGTAAGCTACTCAATCACCTTATTCATGCTTTGATACCAGTACCACCCTATCCTATAAATTTTTAGATTCTAAATTTTGACAAATTCAAAGGGGATGAGGACCCTTGCGAGCATGTAACTAGATTCATCAATGCATGCTTTAGGATAAACACATCTTTTCTCAGATATTTGGTGGAGAAGCCTAGGATTGATACAACCACTTACCACATCAAATTATTTATACTTTCAAGAAACTCACAGATCAATTCTTGTAGCGATTCACTTTTAATGTTAGAAATAAAACCACATTGACCAATTTACTTTATTTGAGACAATATGATGATGAATCAGTCTATGATTTTGGAAACTTATGGAGGATTATTATAATCAAAGTACCATTCTTCCTCCCCATGACATATTTAACAAGAATGTTCACAAAGAGTTATGCCAATATCATATATTTTTTACGATAGTTGCAACAATATAGAACATTCAAAGAGACACTCACCCAAGCTAGAGTGATAGAGGAAATAAATATTCAAGAGAGTGAGATCAATCCTAAGAAGAAGAGTGGTAAAATAATAATAAAAATAGAAATAACCATAGCCAATCCAATGCCACTCAAGTTAACCAAGTAGTCTTGGGCCAATCTTAACAACAAATCCAAAACACCCAAGTCCAAGTACAATAACCACAACAACTGAATTATCAAGCAGTTCCACCCCACAGTAGGTAAAAAATCAAGATCAACCTATGGAGAGGCAACAACATCATTTTAGGTCTAAGCGTAATTACATTCCACTACCTGAGCCCTACTTATCTATTTTCCAAAAATTATATGGGGTACAGGTTTTTACATTACCAAAAATAAAGCCTGAAGATCCGAATTAGCCAAGAACATCTATTCAACATCTTCCATGAGCAAAAAGGGTATGGCATTGAAACTTACAATGGGTTTAAAGGTACTATGCAAGATTTATTAGAAGTAAGAAATATCAAGATCAATGAAAATCCATTAGTTGAACCCAATAAAATGTTAGAGTTAATGTAATGTGCACTATGTCAGTTTGACACTTGTCAGTTTCATTGATAAGTGTCATGTTCATCATATAGGCTTATGCCTATATATTGTAACCATTTATCAATAAAATATAATCCCTTCAGTTCTCCCTCCTAACATTTGGTATCAGAGCAGGCTTTCCCTGCCCTGTGAAACCCTTGAGGGGGGATTTCCCTCATGGAAATCCTCCCTCCCCCTCATTTTTCATTTTTCACCCCCATTTTTTTTCAAGCTAGGGAGTATGCTCTCCATCCATGTGATGGATCAGAAACCAGAAGCTTTAAAAATTAATGGCTGTTCATTTTTTTTGGAGTGAGATCTTCGTGGGAGGTTAATTTTTTTTAGATCCAGTGATATGGGATTCAAACTGTTGGTGCTGATTGGATTTTTTTTTTGGGCAGATCTGTGTTTTTGTTATCGAATATCAGTGATTCTTCTGCAGGTGTTGAAGTTTCAGTAACGATGAAGCAATGGTGTTGCAATTATTGTGATGTTTTTATTTTTTAAATGGAGTTAGTTTCTGCGATTCAGGGGCGGAGTTGCCTGAAGAGAAAAAAATTTATGCAAGTGCAGATCCATCTTGAAATGACCGAGACTGAAAAATTTCTTGTGACGGTGCTAGCAGGCGGTAGATTTGTTAATGACTCCCAAGCAATAGTAAAAACCATAGTTGACGAAGCCACTTGGAGAGCCCAGCTTGATGACGTTACCACACATTGACTATTTGTATTTTTTTTTAAGGGGAGAAGTTTTCTAAAATTTTGCGCCTCTCGAAGTTTTTGTCGTTGATCCTGATGATTTACTATGGGCTAGGCCATGTCAAGGAATGGGGCAGCGGCAGCCATGGCTGTGGTGGAAAATACTCTGTCGTTCTCTGTGCTAAAGCTGCACATGGCTACAGAAGCATGTAGACCTCTTGCAGTTGTACGCAGACCTCTCGCAGCTGTACATGATCGAGGATAGAGCGGTGAGATTTATTGTCGTCCAAGCTGAGCGACGATAGCGATGCGATTTACTGCCATGACCATGAGAACCATGGTGCGGTGAGCATGGAGATATTCTTGGAGTTCACTTTTTAGGCTTGCATGCAGCTGAGGGTGAGATTTTAGACGATGAAGGCCTGGCTTGCAGTGGTGGTGCTGTGCAGTGCTGTTCTAGCGGGGCGGAGCTCTCTTCCAGATGAAATTTTTGCCCAACTAGCGTTCAGAGGCACTACCAAAGAAGCCACAGTTGTTGACACACATATTCAGGCCCTCCGGCACTTGGCATCCCGTCTACTCCTCCCAGTTCCAGCGCTCATGTATACCGGATTTCTGAGATGACGACAAGGAGAGGACCGTGTTTTTTATTTTCATCACCAAAAAGGTGTTTCTCAACAGTCTTGGAGTGTATTCATGGTAGTTGGATTCTTCACTGTGGAAGCGCAAGACTTCATGGTGAAATTTGTTGTGCATTTCAGACTGTTGTTCTCATTGATTGTAGCACACGATATCTGGCGTAGTTCTCTAGCCATTGAAATGTTTTCTGGCTGTTGAGATGACTAAAAGTGTTTCGTTGTTGATGCCGCTGAAGTTTGTAATGCCGATTATCTCCCTTGTGGGCCTGTTCGTTGATTATAATGTTGATCGAGAAGACTCCATGAGTTTTTCGTTTCGGCACTTTCTCTTTCAGCGATAATGGATGGTGGTGATTTTTTTGTGAATCTCATTTCACCATAGAGGATGAATTTCCACCCTTTGGGCTCTCTCATGCTACTGAGGTGAGCTTTAGAGGTGGAGGCTATAGGTGGAGACGACAATCATTTTAGGCAGTTGGCGGTATTCGAGATGGACGACAGAGCGAAAATCAATGGATCCACGTGATCTTGGTGATGATTGATGGTGTGGAGAACTTGGTGATCAATGCCAGCAAGGTAATAGGGGTGGCCTCCTCTTGTCAGTTGACGGATAGGAGGGCGGAGCCTCACCATCCGGTGCAAAGCTGAAAAGCCCACGTTGCGATTCTATGAACACCAAGTTTTGTTATTCCAACAACTACAATCTGTCGTAACCCCACCATTTTTGCAAGAACTATAGATGATATTGGACCAAGGGTGGAGCACTTAGGAAAAGTGTCCATTGGCGACGATTGGAGATTAGCACCCACATCAAAATAATTTGGTGGGAAGCGCGTTACTGCTCAGATCATGGTGGTGTTTACGTGGCATCAGATCGAGGTGGGCAATGAGGAGAAAACCTGGCTTTATTTTAATGAAGAATGCTTGCAGAGTGCCATTGTAGAATGCAAACTGAATTTCCCCCTGTTGAATGTTTTTTTATTCCTCTTTTAAATATTGCTTCATAAATCATGGGTGGGGCCTTTTATTTAAAACATGAAACATTTTATTTTTTGATAAGTGAGGGGGCATCTTATGAAAAGTAGAGGAAGCCACTTTATTCTTCAAATTATATGGAAACTATTGTAAAGGGTGTTTTATAAATATTAAAAATATGGAAAGGCCCATGTATTTCCCCTGTGAGGGAAAAATTGATGATGTTTTTTATTTCCGCCAAAGAGCGATGCCGCCATTGAGCGATGCTGTCTTTTTTCTGCCTTAGATAGGCATGATGTTTTTTACAAAATATGAAGGCCCCTTTGATAATGGAATATAGGGGTATTTATAGTCGTTGGAAACGTTTTTCCATGACGGACACAATGGTGGTGTCATATTGTAATTTTGAGGTTGTTTCACTTTAGTTTTTTAGCCTCAAAGTTTTTCTACCTTGGAGTGCACTCTCGGTTGTACCCGACACTCCCAAGGTAATTTTATTTGTGATCCTTGTACCTAGTGACTTTTTCTATACACTTGGCGAATGCAGCGGCTAGTTACCCATGCATTTCGGTGGGATGACATGGTCACCATAAAGACATTTATACTAGGGACTACAGACAAAGACACCCTAGAATCTATCCGAGGTTTTTTCGGATCTACTTCTGAAGACTACAGACGAAGACACTTCAGAAGATTCTCTTCTTTTCTTCTTCTCTCCTAATTTGATCTATGGCTCATTTTATTTTATTGAGTGCATTTTCGGCAAAGACTGACACTAATTTGTGGCTCATTTTTCCTTTGTATTAGGTGCATTTTTGGCAGAGACCAACACCTTCTAGATTGAGTTCACCATGAGGAGGAATTTCATACTCATGGTGAATCTAGTTAGTGACCTACGAGAGGCAACATCCTCTGAGGAAGACCTGCAAAGGCAACAGACCCAGAAGTGGCTGACCCTAAGGCACCCATGATGACCCTGAGGCACTTAGATGGCTGACCCAGTGGCAACAGACCTGTGGAGTGGCTGATCCTGAGGTAATAGACCGAGATGTATACACAGTGGATCTAGCATTATTAACATTTGGAGAGCCAAGCACAAAGAGCATGAGACTAGACCAAATTAGCAATAAGCGAGGATAATAGGTTGTTTTAGAGAAGTCAACATTAAGGGGGAATGTTACCTAATGTTGACACCTTCTAGATTGAGTTCACCATGAGGAGGGATTTCATACTCATGGTGAATCTAGTTAGTGACCTATGAGAGGTAACATCCTCTAAGGATGACCTACAGAGGCAACAGACCCAGAAGTGGCTGACCCTGAGGCACCCATGATGACCCTGAGGCACTTAGACAACCGACCCAGTGGCAATAGACCCGTGGAAGTGGTTGACCCTGAGGCAACAGACCAAGATGTATACACAGTGAATCTAGAATTATTCATAGTTGGAGAGCCAAGCACAAAGAGCAAGAGCCTAAGACCAAATCAGCAATAAAGGAGGATGTAGATTTTTGTTAGAGAAGTCAACATTAAGGGGGAATGTTACCTAATGTTGACTTGTTTTTTTTCTTTAGTTAGGATAGTGCACATTAAGGGGGAATGTTAGAGTTAATGTAATGTGCACTATGCCAGTTTGACACTTGTCAGTTTCATTGACAAGTGTCATGTTCATCATATAGGCTTATGCCTATATATTGTAACCATTTATCAATAAAATATAATCCCTTCAGTTCTCCCTCCTCACATAAAAATCTTGGTATATATCAGACACCTTTGCCTCATCATGAGGGGAATCAACAAGTTTTGGGAGCATCAACTTATATAGTTCCTCCCAACCATGTTAATCATGTATTGCAACTATACCAAGGTTTTGTGGGGGCTATCAATGTAGTTAGCTATGAACAAAGGAGAGCAAATTAAACAGAAGCAACACCTATTCTTGTAGCACAACCTAGAATTCTGATAAAATTTGGCCCATCCATTCGAGCTCCACCCTTCCATAATCCAAGTCACCCATCTCGCCCAATCATCACCCTAGGAAGCTAGTTAACATAGAGCTTGAAAATGACATCAACAAAAATGTTGATATATGAGCTAATACAACAATCTCTCCCACATTGTGAGGGGTTTATGGAAATACTAAAGTCCATTGAAGTGTAATCATAAGATCCTAACACCTTCATAACTTTTGTGGGGAGTGTCAAAAAATTCATGGAGCCCTCAATAGTATTTAATGACTAAGAAAAAGAGTTTATCATAATATTTGTTGGATCCTCCATTGCATATAGTTGCTCATACTGATATAAAAACATTCAAGAGAGTACTCATTGATATTGGTTCCTCCATCAACTTCATCACCACTCCTACCATCAAGCATCTAAACCTACCATCATCCCATATCACATCATCCACCTTCACCTTGAGGACCTTTAATGATGCTTTATGTTCCACTGTGGGGAATGTAGTTCTACCTTTCACTATGGGGGTGAAGACTATCCATGTACTTTTCCACATCTTGGAAGGGATAATGCAATATAACATACTTCTTGGACACCCCTGGATCAAGAATATGAAGTGTGTGCCCTTGAAATTACACCAATGTCTAAAATATGTACATGATGATGAAGTCCATTGCATCCAAGAAAATATTTAGCCTTCTAAGTATTGCAATTTGATACTAAATCCTTATGAGCCACTGCTTCCATCCACCCACCTTTCAATTCAGCCCCTCATCATTTGAATCACCTATACTAACACCACTTCATCAAAAGTACCCATTCGAGATGCTTTGTCGATAGTGGATCAAGATATTGTATCCTAAGCTATCAATCCAAATCAACCATCATCCACATTATTTAATTTTTCAAACATACCTTATCATCCTACTGAAAGCACGAGGATACGGAAACAAAAAGGAATATGCTAAGTGCGATGCTTTTAAAACCAAACTTAACGCTAAAAGCCTATGTATTGAAAATGCATAAAAGGAAAGGAAATAGACGAATCGACACAAGATAAAAGCAATGTGGAATATGGCCCTCTTTATTGATATGATTTCAAAGTCATGTTACAATATGTCTCCTTCCTTTTTAGGGGATAGGAGCGTCAAATATGTTTCTTATCACATCCATGGATAGCAATCCTTCTTCCGCGTGCCCACATGTAAGATGGGAGAACCAAAACATCATCACTGCTTGTGTATATGATTTTTGACTCCTTCCTACTCTTATGATGTCAAAGACATGCATTCAAAGAAACAAAAAATATTAGTAGCACCTACGGATAGAATAAAACATGTATTTCCCAAGGCCTACTGTTAGTGTATGCATGAAAATATTAAATCGATAACCAAATAACATCATAACAACCTAGAAATTTTATAGAAGCATGAATATGTTGCCATAAAACCACTGCAAAAATAATAGTCAAGAAATTCCTTACAGATTTGTATTCGCTCCAGGGCGGGACGAATAAACCTGTAATAATTTATCAGAAAGCAACCTCTTCAATGTCCTGTCCAAAAAGCTCCAAATGATCTGCAAAGTTGGGGTTAGCTAATTGGGGGTTTTTTGAGATGACCTAGATGGTAATATTTCTCCAATTTTGCTTCTATCACCCATATTTTGATGATGCCATCTACAGGTTAATGAAGGCGAGAAACGATAAAAACCTGGTCAAAATTGCTCAGAATGAAATTAAATTTAAACTAAAGACTATTTAAATAACCTAGAATAATATGCAAAATAAAAATTAGAGCAATCTGCCACATATTTATATTCGTCCTGGGGTGGGGTGTTTAGAACTATGACAGCTTGGTGAGCACCCGGGAGTAGGACGCCCACCGTTTGGGAATTTGTTTACGCACCAATTCACTTGGGATGGGTCCAAAACCTGTTATGGGATTTTTTTGACAAATTTTGTGAAGTATTGTGGCCAAATGCTCAGGTTTGGGTCCGGATTCGTGCTTCCAATAATCACCCAATAACCTCCCTTTCGAATGAGAGATTAAGGATGTGAAAAGCACAAATTGCAAGTAGGTATGTAAATTGGCAGCACTTCATTGCTCAAATGCTCCCTCTCTTCCCTATTTTTTGGGTGAGAAAACTCACCAATTTATAGACCTAGGGTCTCTCTATTTGAATGCACATGCGAGGGCACCACTGGAGTTGCATGTCCTATTTTGGGAAAAATATTATTCCCTGATTTAGAGTATCCTTGCATGAGGCCTCCAAAATTAAAGACATGCATGACTAAAGTCTCTCTCCTTGATTTGAAGCCATTCCTTGCAATTGCATGGCCTGAAGTTGTAGTTAACTGGCGGACTTGTCGAGGTTTGACTTTTTTGCCAGTCAAACCTGCTATTCACCCCACCCTGGAGCGATTGCTTAATCGTCCCTGGGTGGGATGAATACCAGTTTGTATTCGTCCCAGGGTGGGACGAGTAGAGAACAAAGTGCCAAAAAGGTGCCAAATTGACTTTTTACCTTCCAAACTACTTTTGGGAGTGGTTAGGACCATTGTTTAAACTCTGGGGGCTGTGTGTGTCAATGCGATTGGTGCTTGTTGTCACATTATCGAATTGGTGTTGTTTTGGTGTCTACACCTACCAAATAGCCATCAACTTCATTAGAAACACCTCCCACTTCACAAGTACCTTTCATATTTTTAGCACAACCCAATCCACGTTCATCAACAACTAACAATACCATCAATATTGATCCACCTCAAGCCTCACCACCCATTATCTCATATATCGAGTCACCTATTTGAGAGCATCCATCGCCAAGTACATCATCACCCCCACCCAAACTATAAGCCACCATAAAATCATCCATCTAATCTGATTAACCATCCACATATCATCCTACCCAAGTTGTAGTTCATATCACCAATTTAGGCATTGGTGAGTATATTGTTGATAGTTTCATAATTACACCACCTATCCAGTCAGTCAAAGATTATAGTTTCCCATGCAACCCATCTTTAGCCATAGGTGTAGTGTACACAATGGGTTCCCAACCAAACATAATAAATTTTGCATATGGGGGAATGAATTCTTCGTTCAATCCACCTCCTTCGAATGGGGAACCCTTACAAGAGTTTTGTACCAATTTAGAATATCTATCCTACTCAAATTTCCCTTTTTGATATTATTGTAGGGATAAATAGAAGGGGTATGGCATTGGATGATACGAATAGGTTCCACATTATATTATTGATCCTGAATACTGATAAGTACATGATTGCTCTAGCCTAGGATACATGTCATCTACCTCAAATTCTTCTTTCGAGCATACCTTCCTATGAATCATCCTTGTGTGCAAATAAGAAAATGAGGAGATTGATGATTGTGATGATTTTGATGATACTGATGATGAATACTTGGACCTTGATTTTGCACCTCATCTAAATGAGGCTTTTCTAGAGATTATATTGCATACATTCACAATTGGTCATATTTCAAGCATGACTAATCACGTTTTAAATGATAATATCTACGATGAGGATTTTGAGGAATTTCAATAGATGAAAGTAAATTTAGATTGTATCATCTGCATCTTTGATGGTCCTCAAGAAGATGTGGGCCCTATAGATCCTGTCAAGAAATATGAGTGTTACACCAAAATGTTTTCCATATATCACACCATATTTTTCTTCAACAAGGAGCATGAGTGCCATGAGCCATATCTGCCACCACCACCTTAATTACTCTCTTAGCATCACCATCATAGGTCAATTGCAACCTGGAGAGAGTGATCATTCACTCCTTGAATTGTAGCTACCTTACTTCCACCAAGTTAACATGATTTATATTGACTTATTGGTCCCACTCCATAACCCATATGATTTGGTGAAGCTGATTTCGATCGATGCTAGCCTTATAACCATGTATAGTATTTCATCCCTACCATCCATCATCAAATTTATCCTATCTGAAGAGTTACTATGAGGTTCAAATGGTTACATCGCATAACAACCTTCACCCTCATCTACTTATTTTTTTTAAACCTAAGTATATGATAGGTCACCTAAGTCATTTGAGCATGAGGAGGATGATATCCATCTCATCCCAACTCCACATCAGTTGGAAGAAGGTTATCATATGCTTATCAAAGAATCCATCCATGTGAACCTTAGTCAAGACACGAACAATCCATAAATTATAAAACTTGCAAAATATTTATTCACATAAGAGAAAGAGCATATGATCGATGTCTTAACAAGGAAGAAAGAGATATTCACATGGTCATACAAGGACATGCCTAGCTGTGATCCCAATATGGTGATCCAAAACCTTACCTTAGCTCCTTGTGCTAAGTCATTCAAGCAAAAATTAAGCAAACTTCAACTGATCATAACATTAATTATCAAGGAATAGATATAAAAACTATTGGACATGGATTTCATAGTCCCCATTTATTATCTAGAGTGGCTCTCTAACATGGTACTCATTCACAAACTGAATGGAGAGGTACGCATATGCACAAAATTTTGATATCTAAATAAAGCATATGCCAAGGATGATTTTTCACTACCTAATGTCAATCAACTTGTAGACTCTTTTGTAGGCCATGAAATGCTCTCATTAATGGATCGATTCTAAGGATACAATTAGATTCAAATTAATCATAAGGACCAACACAAAACAACATTTACCACACCTTGGGGGACTTTCTGCTATAGGGTGATTACATTTGGTCTTAATAATGTAGGATCTACTTATCAATGTGCCATGACATACATATTCTATGACTATATACATAAAATCATTGAGGATTATGTGAATGATCTAATTAAAAAATATAAAACACATCTTGAGCATATTGAGGTTCTATCAAAAGTTTTTGATTGATTGCTTGAACATAAAGTAAGGTTGAATCCTAAGAAGTGTGTATTTGGTGTCATATCAAGAAAAAATCTAGGATTCATTATCTCTAAGTGAGGCATCGAAGTGGATCCTGATAAGGTCAAGGCTATCATTGAGATGCCACCTCCAAAAAATGTTAGAGATTTTCATGGTTTACAAGGAAATATTCAATCTATTTGATGATTCATTGCACAACTCTTAGACAAATGCAAGTCTTTCAATTGCTTGCTACAAAAAGGGATGACTTTTTCCTGGACAACCAAATATCAAGAGGCTTTTTATGACATAAATAAATATCTAGCTTCACCACCAGTATTAACGTTGCCTCATCCAGGAGTCCCTTTTCACCTTTATATCTCTACAACATATTTTGCACTAGGGACAATGCTTGCACAAAAAAACAAGAATCACAAGGAGCAAGTCATTTATTACATTAGTCAGACATTGGTAAGTTATGAGACAGGATATGCTTATTTTTAGAAGTTGTGCTTAGTAGTGATTTTCACCATTAAAAAAATCTAATATTATATGCTAAGTAACACTAGTTATGTCATAGCTAGATAAAATCCTCTGCGTTACATGATGACTCACACATACAAAATACAAGAAATGTAAAATGGATAATGCTCTTAATGGAATTTTATCTTGAATTCATTATTCAAAAATCCATCAAAGGTCAGGTGATAGCCGATCAACTCATAGAATCTCCATTCCCAAATGATCAACCACTTATTATAGAGCTTCAAAATGATTTGATCCTTTTTGTCACTAAAAAAGAAGAATTAGTCCCTCCTAAGGATGGCTTTGACATAACTCTTTTCATTTATGAATCAAAGTGTAAAAAAGGATACGGTGTTGTATTCATATTTTACACACCTGAAGGAATCCCAATTCCTTTAACATTCAAACTCAAATTTTCATGCACAGATAACAACATAGAGTATGAAGCCTTAATATTGATACTTCAATCAACAATAGCTATGGGTATTAAATTAATAATCATCTTCGGTGATTCCTAGCTTATCATTTTCCAAGTGAGGGGAGAGTAACAATACAAAGAACCAGTCTTAAAACAATACCATGAAGTAGAAATGAAGTTGCTAGTAAAATTTGACTGGTATGATATTGATAACTTGCGTCATTCAACTAATATATTTGTGGATGCAATGGATTATTTGGGAACCTTTATTCCTAATAATGAACATGGAAAAGTCCAACCACTTATCATCACAACATTGTCTAAGTCAACAATCAAATGCGTAGAATCTAAAGGTGAGAAGAGTGTTTGTTTGGTCCATGCAAAGCCATACAATTCTTACCTTCATGAAGTAAAATACTTTCTCAAGTTCAGGACCCTCCCAATAGAATTGACATAAACTACAAAAATAACTTTTAAACAAAAATTAGCTTGTTACACTCTCTTTGGGGACATGTTGTATAGACATGGTTATGATGGAGTCCTACTTCGATGTCTATAACACGTAGAGGCACAACGAGTTATAATTAAAGCCCATGATGGTACTTGTGGTGGCCACTTGAATGGAATAGCCATTGTAAAGTGCATATTGTTCATGGGTTATTTATTGACCCACCATGGAAAGTGATTGTTGTCAATATATCAAGAAATGTCAAAAGTGTCAACATCATGCCAAATTTGCTCATATAACATCGCAAGCATTACAACCCATTCAAATCCTTTGGCACTTTTCATAATGGGACCTATATTTTATTGACAATATTTCACCTACCTCTTTGATACATCATAATTTCATCATAACTACCACCGAATACTTCACCAAATGGGTTGAAGTAATTCAAATGACCACTATGACTGGATCTCAAATAGCAGAGTTTATACTTTAGCATATTATCTATTGTTTTGGAATTTATTCCAAAATTATTTTTGATAGTGGCAACTCTTTTAAAAACAAGTATGTTTGAGCTTTATGCAACAATTACAATATCCAACATAGATTTTTGACTCCTTATTACCCACAAGAAAATGGATAAGCCAAATTGATCAATAAGACCTTGGTAGCCATTCTCAAGAAACTTGTCAAAGAAAATTATAAATATTGGTACACTCAACTCCCCTTGGAATTATGGGCTTATCAAACAAGCATCTTAATGCTAATTGGAGAAACACCCTTCTCATTGGTCCATGACATTGAAGCAATCATACCTCTTGAGCTCGAGATCCCTTCTTTAAAAATTTCATTACAAGAATTCATGGATGACGACAGAGCTAGACAAGCATGTCTTGACCAATTAACACTCCTTGACGAAAGGTACATCAATGAATTAGAACATATACGAGTATATCAATATCGAATCAAGCATGCCTATAATGCAAAATTCCATCCTCACAAATTCCAAGTGGGAGATCTCATCCTTAAAGAGAATCAACAAAACACCAATGCATTCCCGCACTTGAGAGATAAATTCATGGCTAATTGGTTAGGTCCATATATTGTTAAACATAAGTTGGGTCCAGGAATGTATAGACTTGCCAAATTAGAGGGAACATTGGAACCTGATTCATTAAACATTTTACATCTAAAGGCATTCTATGCATAGTGCAGTTTATATATATGTACATATATGTGGCTAAAGAAAACAACAAAACAAAATGTTAAAACACACACAAAAAAAATCATTTGCATCTCATACATCCATCCATGCATCCCACCTAAACTACATAAATGCATTTTAGGCATTTGGTCATACCAATCATCATATTAAATATCATTTGGTTAATTTGGACAATCGCTAGTCTACCATGTCTTGTTGCCTTAATCAGGGGCACCTTACATCAACATCATTCATAAATCCATCAATAGTAATAAATTTCAACCTTCCTTATAATATTTTTATGACTAAAGAGTTCACACAAAGTAGGAAATATACCCCAAAAAGTGTCTTAAAGCAATAAAGTTCCCCTTATGTTTTCTTAAAATAGGCAAGTTTTTCCAAAAAATAATAAATTTGCTCCAACACAAAAATGAGCATTCCCTAAAATCCAATGAAATAAAAACAAGTGAAGGATCTTTAATCCCTAGAACTCTTAATGTCTCAAAAATTGTGTGGTGATCCTTATTACAACAATGGGTTGAAGGAATCTTGCTTGGAAATGGTGTATCCTTACATGTGGCACCACGTCTATCACATTAGTGACCTTTTGTACAGATCTATGGCCACTCTCATATGAGATAGCTTATTTGCATAAGTTAGATTGATTAATTTGGCCTAGCTCATGAAAGGAAAATGAAAAATCATTGCACACATAGTAGGTCCATGAGAAATTTGAAAACACTAGGACAAATATTACATCATGAAGATCTGTGAGATACATAAACAAGTTTGTTTGAGATCACTAGGATGTTTGAGTCTTTGTAATAACACCTTAGATTTTCCACCCAACCATACCATACCATTTCCATTATTACATGTAATAGTCAATTTTAATGCCATCTATTTATGCCCCTGATTAAACAACAAGAATAATGTTGACCAAGAAAAGGTCTTAACTACCAAATTGTCATTAAGACATAACATTAATCACCATTAAATCAAAAACTACATTTTTCATGCATCCATACATCAAATAAAACAAATAAGTACATATAGATAAACACAATAAAAGTCATGTATATATATGAATAACATCAATACAAAATATTTGTAGGCTATATATATCAGAGCATTGAGGCTCATAAAAAAACAAAAAATAAATAAAAAGAGGTAATAAAGTGTTGCTATCTAGCACCACCATGACTCCTACAAGGCCCCTGAGGTGATTCTTGGGAACCAGATGGTATATGTGACCTAGATGGCCGATGAGACTGTTAACTACCAATCCTAGATTCACTCTGCCTGCTGGAACCTGAAGTTAATGATGAAAACCACAAATGTAATGAAATGTGATGCTATCATAGACTATCCTCCAACATCACCACATATATAACCTCAAATCGTGTAGTAACCAAATCCTAACCCTCACACACCTCCCACTGGGATATATTAGCCCTAAGAGTAATGATGGTAGCATCATAATCACTCCCACCAGGCCTACTTTGTAGCCCATTCATCTCACCTTACAACCACCTAACCTAATCCTTCAACCTCATTACCTTTGCATCCAAGCTATCCCACTACACTATGAGTATCTCCCACTTCTCCTCAGTATGACATGGAGGAGCATCCTCACCTCCATCACTACCTCCATCTCTACCATCTCTACAACCTACATCTCGATCATATAGACCACCCCTAGAGCTGACATATATTGGATGCACACCAACATCAGACTACCTCCTACCCCACTACCTTGATGGTGCTTCTTCTATCGAGGAGCCTAATCACTAGCATTGTGCTCATCCCCACTAGCTAAGTCATCCATAGCCTAGATTGGCCTTCATGGAGGTTGTACTACAAACTAGGAGTCATGTCTATCATTGTCCTCACATCATCTGCATCGGGGATATCAATTATTGCATCATCTACTACATCATCAACCATCCAAAAGTTCAAACTCAAGGGAATACTGAGCTCATATCCCCATCACCTGTACATCATGGGAGCATTTGTAACTCTCTATACATTCCTAAACTACCTCATAACCTATGAGAACTAGATTAAATCCATCTCTCTTCCATGGATCCTAAGCACCCACCTACCTCATCTCACCCGACGAAGTTGCATTGCATCACCCTCCCAAGTTAGACCTCTCCAAGATCACCAAAAAATATCACTACTCATGAATCCACTCAAACTATATCGGTATGCCCTAGTACTATAAAAAGTATGAGTAAGAGAATACTCCTCATTAGTCTGCCAGTGAAGAGCACAAGGAAGTGAGCGATACCAACCACAAGGTAGACCCTCTGGATGACTAACTCTGATGTGCT
This sequence comes from Wollemia nobilis, assembly GCA_028583015.1. Taxonomy (NCBI): domain Eukaryota; kingdom Viridiplantae; phylum Streptophyta; class Pinopsida; order Araucariales; family Araucariaceae; genus Wollemia; species Wollemia nobilis. The sequence continues at coordinate 255,402 of JAQPPZ010004147.1, forward strand.
CCCATGACCAAATCTGAAGCACCAAACTGCATTAAATTCCCTTTTGCTCCTATATATTTAAATCATAGAGATCTACGTATAACTGACTGGAGCCCATGCATAAATATGAGGCTTTGCTACCAAGTGCAACACAAGAGATACCTGGTTTTAAGGGAACCTCAAACCCATACTATTAGGAAACAACACATTGCCTACTATATACATAATTAATGTCTATAGTACATCCAACTTATGATCATTGAGGATATATAGATAAGGGATCCCACCCTTACTGTAATCCATGTCCCAGTCCTCTCCATAGATAGGTCTAAGGGCCTCCTCCTTACTATGGCCCACCTTGACTGGTAAGCCCTCAACAGGAACATGGAAGATGCAATACACATCCTCAACGGTAACAGTATGCTCTCCCATTAGAAGCTAAAAATAACCCCTATTAGGATACCATCTCTCCACCAATGTAAAAATTAGCTCATCATTTTCCATCATTGTCTCAACCTGCCCTCAACTCACCAAGCCAACAACCTCTAGGAGCTTCCAATTGTCAGTTGTGAGGGCCTTTTGAACCTTAGCTATGTGACGAGGCCATCGATGCTAAGAAGAAATAAATTTCACCTAAAAGAACAAACAAAAGTTCACATCAGTGCTTAAAAAAAATAGCATTCCATCTTCATTCATTTAAAAGAAAACAAAATTTTTCATATTCCTCATACGTACATTAAAAAAAATAACAATTTTTTTAACATTTCATATTCATGCATTTAAAAAAACAACAAAAATTTGCACATTCCCCCTTCTTGCATTTAAAAAAAAAAAAAAAACCTTTTACCATCCCCACTTAGTGTGTAAAAAAAAAACTTTTTACCATCCCCACTTAGTCTTTAAAAAAAACAACAAAAATAAACAAAGAAACAAAACACAAAAACAAAAAAAACCTAAACTAAGAGTTTAGGCCACCTACCTCAACATAGCGGACTCTGGATTCCACTCTAGATGAGCCTCCAATACCCGCAACCGCTCCACTCACCTCACCCACATCCATTTCTCACTCACTCTTCTAAAACTACTCAAAAAATCAAACCACACAAATGAAAATAAAACAATCTGCTCCCCTATTAATAGCTGATTTTTACAGCCAAAATTTCATGCTTACAGTTGGTAGAGCGCATGAAACCACATATCTGTAGTTGGTGGTGCCAACCATGGACACACGGTTAGAGGGACAAAAAACCCCACTTGTGTGGTTAAAAAAAAACAAAAAAATTAAAAACAAAAAATAAATCACCCCCTCACAAAAACCAATCCATCATTATCACATATTCACACATATCATCATTGCATATCAACATCATCAAAACATTGAGTGCACCTCGTACTTAGTGGTTTACCCTATACACCTAGCGGTTGCAACAATCCACGTAATATGGTTGGATGGGTACCTCACCATAAGGACACTCATCCAAGCAGTCAAATCACTATGGCATTAAATCAGCAAGATCCATGAATCATTGAGCTTGGTTGTGTTCAATAAAATTTGCATAAGGTTATCCTTAAGCCCTTTTCATTGGGTACAATATTTGAATCCAATAAAACATAACTTGGTACTAATAAAAAATTACTTGAGTTTCAAATTCCCAGAGCGACTGGTTTCTAAAGCCATAATTTGGTAGGAATTACTAGTCACAAGGGCACTAAAACTCCAAACGTGGTTGATGATTTTACCACAACATTTTCCACTTTATTGAAATCGAAGGCAATTTTTTTTTTTTGTTAGATAAGATACTATAGCATTAATACCGGGTTTTATAGGTTGACCAAAAACCTTTTACAAAAAATCATCCCAGGGTTGTTGATGAACATATCCTTACTAAGGATCCTATATATGTAAAATCTACATGCCACCAAAGCCATTACATCCAGTAAGACACATAGCCTGTTATCAAAAATAAACTTCCCATACAACATTTTGGGTATACCTCAAGAAAACACACATGCATCATAATTACAAAAAATAAACAGACATGGATCCCTTCCTTGAGACAAAGGAGAAACAAAAAGTTGCAGAAACACATAGCAGAGTACTGAAAAAATTTTCACAAGCTCTGTATTGACAATTACTCTTAATAATTTTTTTGTAATTGCTTTCTTTTGTATATGACATGCTTTGGTACCACATACTATCTTGGCCAATAAGCCTTAGAGAAGTGAAATTGTTGGCTAGATTTATGGTGATGGCTATTTGGTGGTCCACGTGGCTTTGGTTTGAAGTCTTATATTGTCATTTCTTTCCTTCCTTGTGATTATCAACCAACCTCAAATTAATAATATGACTAGGAGCCATGTTATCTGACATGTGACTATCCCCATTAGTCTTTGTGGTATTTCCAAGAAGCATCCATGAAGACTGATAGCTCAGATAATTTTTATTGTGAGTCCAATTCAAAAAAGAGACGGGAATACTCCTAGCCTACGAACTTACAGTGTCTTCTCTTTTGGTAAATTCGACTATCATTCCTGGAATTCTTGTTGAATAAGCTCCTCTACTTCACTCGGGACACCGTGTTCCCATTTGAAAATTCTGTCACCATCGACACCCAAATTGAACAGCTTATCAAAGCTAAATCGAAGCAAATTCACAACACAAACAATCCTAAACTTGGGGTATCAAGTTGATTAAAATGCCATACATTTGCATACACAATCCATATCATTCAACCATCCATCTTATTTCATCATCCACACTTGGTCAATTGGATCATGGGTTTCATCCTTTACCCATTCACCAATTTAAGAGATAAGCAAACAAATAAAAATATCATCAAAATTTTCAAAAACCATTCATTCTTGTGCATTGATAATATTGTATTCCATCCATCCAATAAAGGCATATGTCTTTGTTTTTTTGCACCGCATCGTGTTTAACACAATATGGTACAAAAAGGGGTATCTGTAGACACAAAAACCTAGGCATCCACAAAATAACATTTGGCATCCCACATAAAATCTTGCATAGTAAAATTATATACCAAAGTTCATTCTTAGGTGTATAAAATCCTACACATTATCCTACTTTCCAGATTTATTAAATCTAGAAAATCAGCCTAGGATACCCTACCTACCCACTAGACATGTGTCTTAGCAACCTCCACAACACCCCTTGCCACATCTCACACACTCGAGTCCCATTTTTCCCTTCACATGGTACAACCCTTACACCTCACTCCACTCGCATCCACATCACCCCATTTAAGTGAGACACCCTGGGTGAATCACTCTATCTACCTCCTCCATTTGGCAACCCTAGATTACCACTTGAAAATCTTGGCTTGCCATATCTCATTTCCATACAAAATCCTAAGGAGCCTATAAAGGTACCTTCACCCCCACCAAACAAAGGAGGCTGAGTACACATACCATCAGGTTTCTAAAATAGGACCAAGAGCTCACATGCATATCAAGGAAAAAATAGATCTAAAGCCCGAAGATTAATTTTTGAGTTAATCTATCACTCAGTCTAAACCACCCAACCATTGTTACAAAGTTAGAACCACCCTTGCACAATTGCTCCACCACCAGTGTATGGTTCACTAGTATCCACCACGCATTCGTGGTTTCTCAGAGTCGAAAATATATGACCAATCATGATTAGTAAGTTCTATTTGTAGCAAGACATTTGTTTCATGTTCTCTTTTTTCTACACTAATATTTCATTCAAGGTTTTTACTACATTACTTTCATTATTGGTATATAGGTGCTACTAAACCCCCATTTTCTCTTTCATGTGTGTGCAAGAAATAGGTATCTTGGAAGGCTGCTAAAGATAGAGTGGTCCCTACATTGAGTACTCAAAGCCCACTCACCTCTTGAAGTTATAGCTAAAGAATGAAGAATGCACATCCCTGTGGAAGATTTGGAATACCCTTGTTCTATTATCAAAAGCATTGTATCTCACAGAGAGAAATAGTATTGTAACATTACCCCCAACACATTTGGGGTAATTCAAAAAGTCATTGTAATATTGTATTAAAATATCATTACAAAGAATAATTTTGGCAATATTTTTTCTTTGTGTTTATGTTTGTTTGTGTTTAGTTATTTTTCTACAATGTAAAAATTTATTTTCACCTTACCCATCATAGAACTTACCCAAATGTTCACTAAGTTCAAAGCAAATATCACTTCTATTACAACTACAACAATACAAAAAATTTTAGGAGGCCTTAGCATTGACCAAGGTCATTGAGGACATCAATGTCCAATACGGTGACATTCAACTCCACATAAAGGAATGGACAAATAAGAATATTAAAGGTGGCAATACACAACAAAATATGGCCCCAGTCAATCAAGTCATTTTGAGTATTATTAGATCCTCAAACCAGAATGCACCATCTCAATTACTAGTGCAACCTAATTATAAGGCTCATCCTCCACCAGCCTAGTATCATATGCAATAGAATCAAATACAAGATCAATAAAATGAACCTCCATGGTAATATATGAAGAACACAAGCTTATACTGAGAGGGGGGGTGAACAGTATAAGACCTCTTTTTACTTTCTCTATTGAAATTCAACTTCACAAAGAAATGAACCAATAGCAATATCAAAGCAATGCATAAAGCAACACACAATGAGACACCAATTTTAACGTGGTTCACCCAACATGGGCTACATCCACAAAACTTTTCTCTAAAAATATTTCTCAAAGTTCTTTGGGAATCCTTCCCAATTACAATGTTTATGAGCCTCAGCCCAAAGGAGAAACCTTCCCCTAATCAAGTATTTATGAGCCTCTGCCCAAAGGATAATCCTTCCCCTCCTCATGAATTTATGAGCCTCCTACCCAAAGGAGAATCCTTCCCCTCCTCATGAATTTATGAGCCTCCTGCCCAAAGGAGAATCCTTCCCATCAGCTCTAGAAATGATACTTCAGAAGATCACCTACCTCTTATTCCGCTAGCATGCGGAACTCCTTTCCATATAAGACCTCCTGTCTTCAATGCTCAGCCTCAAGAGACCTCTGTCCTCACTGATCACCTCCACAGCAACTCATCAACCTGTACTAAACATAGTCATTCGGTCCAGCATAAGTCTTCCTCACTCTGTCAGATCTATCCCAAGCTCAACTCATAAAGCTTGAAGAAATCAATCTCTGCTATACACAAGCCTTCTCAAAGACATGTCAAAACTGTCCTCAGGTTCTTCTCAAAGAATCACTTCAACTCTATCCTCAAGTCCTCTGCTAGGACCTATCCAAATCATCTCACAAGTCCTCCCTAGAACTTGTCCAAATCAGCTCACAAGTCCTCACTAGAACTTGTCCAAATCAGCTCACAAGTCCTCACTAGAACCTATCCAAATAAGCTCACAAGTCCTCACTAGAACCTATCCAAATCATCTCACAAGTCGTCACTAGAACTTGTCCAAATCAGCTCACAAGTCTTCACTAGAACCTGTCTAAATCAGCTCACAAGTTCATCAAGAAAAACTTGCTTAGCATGAACCCACAAAGAGAATTGTTAGAGACCCAATGTGATTCATCAACCTCATATAAGCATAAAGAGAATTGTTAGAGACTCAATATGTTCTATACTTAACTCCCAATATCAATCTCAAATCTTATAGAAACATAAAGAGAATTGTTAGAGACTCAATATGTTCTATACTTAACTCCCAATCTCAATCTCAACTCAATCTCAAAAGAATAAGATAGATGTAGTATGATTTTCTCAAGAACATGAAACACAACCCAACAATTGCCAACCATGCAATATCTCATATGACAATGATACTCATGTTCTTTCCACAATCGATATATTTTCTCAACCAATTAGGACTTTAACAACAATGCTTATAGACAAGGTTTAACCAACATCATTCAACTCAACATTAACCTTGAAGCATTCAACCAATCACCACATGAAAAGGAAACTAGTAGACATCCTTTTCCCTCCAAAGATATTTGAACAAAAAAACCACCAACATAAATCACAAATGCAAAGAATAACTTGCTCAAATCAATATCAATGGAGTAAGCCCAAATCATGTATTAAGTAAAGCATTAACTTGATCAAAACAACCTCTATGGAAGCAACTCAACCATCAATCTCAAAACAGCCAACTAAGGGTTTCACCAACTCAAAGCAAGTAGCAAGACTTACTAACATAAACCCTAGTGCAAAAATGCTTCCTCTTCCTCAACCATAATTATGCATTCACCCAAAAAACTCATCAATGATTTTAATGCATAAACAATCTTCAATATCTAGAAAATGGGATTTACACCAACAAGAATACCTAGTAGACAACCTTTTCAATCCAAACTCAATTTCAAAAAATACACCATCAACAATATACATGGAAGAAGTTGCCCATACCTTTGTTTGAGGAAGAAGAGAATAGTTCTTCAACCTGTTACCAACACCACCCTCAACTTTGCCACCAAGTTAGGGTTAGATCATAAAAGTAACCGCAAAAATATTTATTCCATAAAACACCTTATGACTCCAATCCTTAGAAATCAACTACCAAAAATATAAAGCATACAAACAATATATCCTTTTACACCTTATTTTTCCAAATTAATTAAACCATGCTCAAGGAATAATAGCTTCTAAGCAAATCTCACTCAACAATCAAGCCAAAAATCTCAACCACACACTATCAACCTTATATCTCCAAAGAAGCATTTATCCTTAAAAATAGTTTTAAATAAATCTGCCCAACCACTTCTTCTTTAACAAAAATGCAGATTTTATTTAAAAAAACCTTACAAAAAAAAAATGCTTTCGAAAATCGCGGGTCAACAGTGCCTCCAAAAAATTCGGAGCACAAAAACTCTTCTCACACTACACAGCAAGATTCGAACGCTTGACCTCCCTTCAAGTGCCTTCGCAGAATAGTCGTTGCCACTAGGCCAATGGTGCTAGCTTTAAAGCTAGCAAGAGTCTCCTTCTCCTTAACCCTTTGGTGGTGGATAAACGTGGTGAAAAAAATGATAGTCGTAGCTTTTACTTCCCAATCTTTGCACAATTCAAATTTATTTTTCTTCATTGCTTTGGACTATAGGTTATGGATTATATAGCCAAAATTCCATGCTATGCACGACGTCGGCGGGAGGATAATTCAAACTTTTCAAATTAATATTATTTTTGCACCTTTGAAACAACTTTTGGGTTTATGAAACCCTTTTGATTATTTAAAAAAAAAATAATCAAAGGTCTTTTAGATCTTTGACCTTAGGTGGAGAACCCATTAAATTATTAAAATAATTTAATCACTAAATAAAATAAATAAATAATTAAAAAACCTTAAAAAGGTTTTATTAATTAAGTTATTTAATTAATAAGTGTCTCCGGCCTTTGCATTAAGTTGAGAGTGGTTTTGAGAAAAACCCTTAATGCATCCACCTGGTTTTAATAAAAACCCTTAAACCTACCATGGTTTTGATAAAAACCTTTTCATCTTCCACATGGAATCTCTCCGAAATCTTCTAGAAAAGATTCTTTGGAATATTCAACCTTTGAAGCCAATAAATCCTCTTGACATTAATGCCAGTTCCTTTTGACATCAATGACAACTCATAGATAGGAAGCTAGGATCTCGAACCCAAAATTTCCAACAATCTCCCCCTTTGTCATTGATGGCAAACCATGCTTCTCAACAACACTGAAACTCAAAACTGCTGTATAGAAATCAGCTCCCCTTGACTTGAGGCTCTCCCCCTTACTCATATCTCTCCCCCTTTGTCATCAATGGAAAAGGGTCACCTTTGGGGCTTGGGACTAAGAATGAGCCTCTTAGCTTAGTCCCTCCCCCACCTCCTGTTGAGGTGATTAATTCCGGGGTGGGAGTAAAACTCCCATTAGGCACTGATCTTCATCAGTGTCTATAGTTGCCTTACCATGTCTTCTCTTGTTCTTCTTGTCCATATTCCTGTTCCTATTCATGTCACTGTTGTTGTTCTTGTTATCATTCCTATTATTATCCATGTCTTGATTCTTGTGCCTGTTCATACCCATGTTCCTGTTCCTGTACCTTGGAATTTCAGATCTACACCGTCTAGCTATGTGACCTTCATTGTTGCACTTATAAAAACTAACAATGTTATTTATTTGAAGCATACCTGATCTTTGACTCCATCTGTTCTGACCAACCCTATTCCTATTATTAGTCTTGCAATAAACAGCCTTGTGCCCAAACTGTTTACAAGAGTAGAAATACCCTTGAAATAAATTACCACCTTTGAATCTGTCATTTAACTTCCTCACTTGAGTCATGCAATGTGAAGCCATGTGACCAAAATTGTGACAAGCAAAACATCTGCCATTAAAATTTCCTTGATTTGACCTCTTAGGTCTTGTAAACTTTCTCCCCTTTTTTTTATTCTTGTTTTCTGATTTTGTGCATCTATCACTCAAGGACTATTTTTTGGAAGTACTTTCCTCACCAGAACTCTCTTCCTTTCGAAATCTCTTACTAGATTCCCTAGCAGAGTCGCCAACCCGTTCCATGTGTTTCTTACCAAAACCAAGACCTATTTTATTTGTTGTCCTTCTTTGATCTTTGATGATTGACTTTAACTTTTTGGTGCTATCTTCAAACCTGTAAAGCTTCTCCTTGTACTCTTTAGTTTCTTCTTTCAAGGAAGCCACTTTCTGTTCCAACTCTCTACACTCAAGAACCTTAGACTCTAACTTATCCTTAAGTTTTTGTGTCTTAGCTGTAGAGAAGTCAAGACTTTCTATAAGCTCATCTCTCTCAATACAATATTCATCCAATTTATCATTGAGTCTAGCATTCTTCTTTCTTTCCTTTTTCAAAGCACTAAGAGCACTAACAAGTTCAGCTTCAAGATCTACTTCACCATCCTCTATAACTTCCTCTATTTGTTTACCTTTTGAAACATCAATGACTTTTTCAGATTTCTTATCACTATAGGTGCTACCCTTTTCTAAAGCCATACAAATATCTTCTTCACAATTTTTCGAAGCATCCTCATACATAGTATAACTAGAAATCAGTCCATCATTTGTGAAATCATCCTCAAGATGTCCAAAATTTTCACATCAAAAATATTTCATAAGGACAAATCTATGTTTCTTTTCTTCTTCTTTTTCTGTTAGGAACAATATCTCATTTCCAACATCACTTGAAGAACTTCCACTATCACTACTAGAACACTTACTTGCCTTCTTTAGGTAGAAAATTTTCTTGTGTTTGTGAGAGTACCTCTTTCCTTGATTACTTTGCTCATCTTTATTCTTCCTTTGATGTCTATGCCTTTCATAATCCTTGCTCTTATAATCCTGTTTATCTTCATCACTTTCATCCTTGGCAGTAGTATAGTTAGTAGCATAATGACCAAAATTTCCACAATTGAAACACTTGACATATTTCATACCTTTGTGCTTTCTTGAGAACTTGCCCTTCTTGTTGTAATATGCTTCTTCATCACTAGAAGACTCATCACTATCTTGAAGCTCTTTACCCTTGGATTTCTTGGTAGCCTTGAAAGTTGCCTCCTTCTTAACATCAACCTTCACTTGAGTTCTCAACTCAAATGCTGCAAGTATACTATGAAGCTCATCATTTTTCAACTTATCCAAATCCTTAGCTTCCTCAATAGCAAAAATATTTTCACTAAATCTATTTGGAAGAGACCTCAAAATCTTATCACAAATATCATTTTCAGCAAGCTCAAGACCTAGTTCCTTTATAGAGTTAACAATCTCATTCATACAAAGCATATAGTCACTAATATTTTCTTCATCATTCATATTGAGTTGTTCAAACATACCTTTTAAGTGTCTCAACTTAGCCTTTCGAACATTTGCATCACCTATATGAACCACATTTAATTGTTTCCACATTTCACTAGTTGTCTTGCAGTGAATCACCTTGGTAAGATATGCCTTCTGTAAACCCTTCAGGATTGCATTCATTGCCTTTGAATTGCTATCTCTTCCTTAGTAGAAGGACCATGCTCAAGAATGGTATACTCATCCTCAATCACTTCCCAAACTTCATTTCCAAGAGCCATAAGATGAACCTTCATCCTAGCACTCCAAAGCCCAAAATCTACCCCATCAAGAATAGGTGTTGCATTACCACTTGTAGATTCCATTGTGTTCTTTACAATATTTTCCTTCAAGCTATTAAAATTTTCAAAGGAACCCACTTTGATACCAATTGAAGAACACAAGCTTATACTGAGAGGGGGGGGTGAACATTATAAGACCTCTTTTTACTTTCTCTATTTAATTTCAACTTCGCAAAGCAATGAATCAATAGCAATATCAAAGCAATGCATAAAGCAACACACAATGAGACACCAATTTTAACGTGGTTCACCCAACATGGGCTACATCCACAAAACTTTTCTCTAAAAATATTTCTCAAATTTCTTTTGGAATCCTTCCCAATTACAATGTTTATGAGCCTCAGCCCAAAGGAGAAACCTTCCCCTACTCAAGTATTTATGAGCCTCTACCCAAAGGAGAATCCTTCCCCTCATGAATTTATGAGCCTCCTACCAAAGGAGAATCCTTCCCTTCCTCATGAATTTATGAGCCTCCTGCTGAAAGGAGAATCCTTCCCCTCAGCTCTGGAAATGATACTTCAAAAGATCACCTACCTCTTATTCTGCTAGCACGTGTAACTCATTTCCACAGAAGACCTCCTCTCCTCAATGCTTAGCCTCAAGAGACCTCTATCCTCATTGATCACCTCCACAACAACTCATAAACCTGTACTAAACACAGTCCGTCGGTCCAGCACAAGTCTTCCTCACTCTGTCAGATCTGTCCCAAGCTCAACTCATAAAGCTTGAACAACTCAATCTATGCTATACACAAGCCTTCTCAAAGACTTGTCAAAATTGTCCTCAAGTTCTTGTCAAAGAACCACTTCAACTATATCCTCAAGTCCTCTGCTAGGACTTGTCCAAATCAGCTCATAAGTCCTCCCTAAAACTTGTCCAAATCATCTCACAAGTCGTCACTAGAACCTGTCCAAATCAGCTCACAAGTCCTTAGTAGAACTTATCCAAATCATCTCACAAGTCCTCACTAGAACCTATCCAAATCAGCTCACAAGTCTTCACTAGAACCTGTCCAAATCAGCTCACAAGTTCATCAAGAAAAACATGCTTAGCATGAACCCACAAAGAGAATTGTTAGAGACCCAATGTGATTCATCAACCTCATAGAAGCATAAAGAGAATTTTTAGAGACTCAATATGTTCTATACTTAACTTCCAATCTCAATATCAAATCTCATAGAAACATAAAGAGAATTGTTAGAGACTCAATATGTTCTATACTTAACTCCCAATCTCAATCTCAACTCAATCTCAAAAGAATAAGATAGATGTAGTATGATTTTCTCAAGAACATGAAACAAAACCCAACAATTGCCAACCATGCAATATCTCATATGACAATGATACTCATGTTCTTTCCACAACCAATATATTTTCTCAACCAATTAGGGCTTTAACAACAATTCTTATAGACAAGGTTTAACCAACATCATTCAACTCAACATTAACCTTGAAGCATTCAACCAATCACTACATGAAAAGGAAACTAGTAGACATCCTTTTCCCTCCAAAGATATTTGAACAAAACAACCACCAACATAAATCACAAATGCAAAGAATAACTTGCTCAAATCAATCTCAATGGAGTAAGCCCAAATCATGTATTAAGTAAAGCATTAACTTGATCAAACCAACCTCTATGGAAGCAACTCAACCATCAATATCAAAAAAGCCAACTAAGGGTTTCACCAACTCAAAGCAAGTAGCAAGACTTACTAACATAAACCCTAGTGCAAAAATGCTTCCTCTTCCTCAACCATAATTATGCATTCACCCAAAAAACTCATCAATGATTTTAATGCATAAAATATCTTCAATATCCAGAAAATGGGATTTACACCAACAAGAATACCTAGTAGACAACCTTTTCACTCCAAACTCAATTTCAGAAAATACACCATCAACAATATACATGGAAGAAGTTGCCCATACCTTTGTTTGAGGAAGAAGAGAATAGTTCTTCAACTTTTTACCAACACCACCCTCAAATTTGCCACCAAGTTAGGGATAGATCATAAAAGTAACCACAAAAATATTTATTCCATAAAACACCTTATGACTCCAATCCTTAGAAGTCAACTACCAAAAATATAAAGCATACAAACAATATATCCTTTTACACCTTATTTCTCCAAATTAATTAAACCATGCTCAAGGAATAATAGCTTCTAAGAAAATCTCACTCAACAATCAAGGGAAAAATCTCAACCACACACTATCAACCTTATATCTCCAAAGAAGCATTTATCCTTAAAAATAATTTTAAATAAATCTGCCCAACCACTTCTTCTTTAACAAAAATGCAGATTTTATTTAAAAAAACCTTACAAAAAAAAAAATGCTTCCAAAAATCACGGGTCAACAGTGCCTCCGAAAAAATCAGAGCGCAAAAACTCTTCTCACACTCCATGACGGGAGTCGAATGCTTGACCTCCCTTCAAGAACCTTCGTAGAACAGTCGTTGCCACTAGGCCAACGGTGCTAGATTGAAGGCTAGCAAGAGTCTCCTTCTCCTTAACCCTTTTGCAGCAGATAAACGTGGCGAAAAAAATGATAGTCGTAGCTTTACTTCCCAACCTTTGTGCAATTCAAATTTATTTTTCTCCATTGCTTTGGACTATAGGTTATGGCTTATATAGCCAAACTTCCATGCTATGCACGATGTCGACGGGAGGATAATTCAAACTTTTTGAATTAATATTATTTTTGTGCCTTCGAAACAACTTTAGGGTTTATGAAACCCTTTTTATTATTTAAAAAAATAATAATCAAAGGTCTTTTAGATCTTAGACCTTAGGTGGAGAACCCATTAAATTATTAAAATAATTTAATCACTAAATCAAATAAATAATTAATTAAAAACCTTAAAAAGGTTTTATTAATTAAGTTATTTAATTAATAAGTGTCTCCAGCCTTTGCATTAAGCTGAGAGTGGTTTTGAGAAAAACCCTTAATGCATCCACCTAGTTTTAATAAAAACCCTTAAACCTACCATGGTTTTGATAAAAAACTTTTCATCTTCCACATGGAATCTCTCCGAAATCTTCTAGAAAATATTCTTTGGAATCTTCAACCTTTGAAGCCAATAAATCCTCTTGACATTAATGCCAGTTCCTTTTGACATCAATGACAACTCATAGACACGAATCTAGGATCTCAAATCCAAAATTGCCAACAATATACTCCTTTTCCAAAGACATTAGCATCGATCTTCAATCGATTATGTGAGGCACAATCAATCAATATTCCCAAGATCTATCCATTGAATCCTAATAAGCATATATCAAAGGGGTACAGGAAATATCTATATTGAGCTCACATTCCACATATCACTACCATAAAAATTCCCCTTTGCAATTAATTATGTTTTTCAACACAACTAATAATATGTTAAAGTGTTTTCACTAGGGTTTTTGGTTATTTAGCTATTCCTAGGTTTCCTTTCATATTGTGTATAAATCTATCTTGATTTTTTAAGGTAGGATATTTATTTGATAGAACCTTGCATATATCAAAACTCTAAACATAAATTCACATATTAAAATCCAATTTTGAACAAGGAAGGATGATGCTACATCATAGTCCTTACCACCCTAAGAAAAATATATCCCTGGCTCATCCTATTATGCACATTACCTAGAATTCTAAGAATTGACATAAAGGACTAGCTTCCCCCTACCCAAGCAATCCCCTTACTCTTCCACAAACTGAGAAATTTAAAATCCCCTTGCGCTTCCAAAAAATGAGAAAGTATTAAAAAAAAAGGTTTTCACCACTAAGAAAATAAAATCCCCTTGCTCCTCATATAAAAAATGAGCAAGTATCCTAATCAATTGAAAGAAAATAAAGGATAATGAGTTTGGATCCTTGGAATCCTCAGTGATTCAAAATCCATGGGACAATATCTATTACAATAATTGGTTGAATGAAGTGCATATGGCAATGGATTTGTCTTATGCATGGTGATATGTCTCACATAAATGACCTTATTTTGTATAGACCAATGTTAGCTTGCATATGAGCTAGCTTTTGCTAGCTTGTATTGCCTAGTAGTCAAGTCCAACTATGTCTAAAATTAGGATAATGATGACCATGAGATAATCATTATTAAAAAAATGGTTTGAATGAAACCCGCTGAACAACATAATAGAATGAAAATCAAAGGTTGAATTTAACACACAACCACGGTTGGGAAATGATCTCACATTTTTCACAATACTGCCCAAACTGTCGAACTCGTTTCGGCCATATCTCACTCATCCAGACTCGTATTGAGCTAAAATTTTGAGGGTAGATGCCTAAAAAACCCTAGAACGTCTCCACCAATTTTCATATCATTTGGAGCAACACATATCCTAGCGCATCCCTATGTGTGAATGACATATTTTGCAAGCGGCTATGCGAGGGTTTCATCTGGGTTGAGTGCAAGCAGCTCTAGAGGTTGGTTTTTAGGGCCTTCGGGCCCTAGCAGCCAATATTTTTGTGGTTTATGCTCAATATTTTAGAAAGAAATGTTGCAGGGGATACAATATGGGTTAGAAATTTGTCTTTCAACAGATCATACTATGAACTTGAGTGACAACGGCTTCCAATTTGCTGCACAAAAGAAAAGTGAAAACCATACCTTTCCACGACGTCTAGGGCAAGGATTAAAGAGATCACAAAACAAGTTTCAAGCAGTTGATCAAAAAATGGCTCATATCTCAAGTGAATCTGGTGCTAAGGTGCACCCACAAAATAATTCTACTGTGAAAACCCCTATCAAGGGTAAGAATTTTGAAGACTCGGTCCCAAAAATGAATTTTAGGGATGCCCTTCATGGTGGACAACCTCAGCCCAATGCTAATATCAATATTAGGGCTTCTCATAAACCTCTAAGAATGCCTAAGATTGATCCCAAGAAAATGGAGTCGGGATGTCTTAAAGCAGCTGATGGAACTCCTATTGTTAAGCTTGATATGGGTAACATTCAGACTGGCATTGAAGATTTGGAAAAAAGAGGACTAATTTGTCGGTTCGTGGGTTTTCGTCCGAGTCTATCTACTTTCAAAGTCTAGGCTACAAAAAGCTGGAAAACTAAAGGTGAGTTACAAATCTCTATTTATCCAAATGGTTATTTTCTTGTTTTATTTGCTAATAATGAAGATAGAGAGAAAACTTTTCAAGGGGGTCCTTGGTTTTTTGGAAGGGCAGGGCTTTTCATGAAGCCCTGGCATACTAAATTTAAAGTCGAAGAAGAGATGCCTTCTATAGCTCCCGTGTGGGTTAGACTCTTTGGCCTCCCTATTGAATTTTGGAATCCTACTATTTTTTCTTCAATTGGAAACTCTTTAGGAACTTTTATGATGATTGCTGATTGTACTCAAAATTTTGAACATATTATTTATGCTCGGATTTGTGTTTTAATGGATTTTGACAAACCCCTACCTAAAAAGATCACATTACAATTTGGGGAAGACACTTGGGAGCAAGTAGTGGACTATGAGAACATTCCTTTTCATTGTAGAATTTGCCATGAATATGGTCATTTGGCCAGTGCTTGCCCAAATAAAATTCGTGATCAAAAGAAAGAAGATATAAACTCAGCAGGTTTCCAAATACCTAAGAAGAAGAACACTAAAAAAAAACCAGTTATGAAGGATCAATCAAAGTCATCTGCTAATATGTTTGAAATCCTTTCCACAAATGATGTCCCAAGTGAGGAAGAGGAAATAATGGAAACTAAAATCTTAGAAACACAATTTAAATATGAAGGGAAGAACTCAGAGACAAACCAACAAATCAAAGGTTTTCAATAGAAAAAAAAGGAGAAAATTTACACAAGAAAAACAATATTTCAAATGTCAAAACTTCAAATAATGCAGGTCCCAATATAGACTCCGTTGAACCATCTAGTAAAATTTTGGCTATGTACGAGCATTCTTCAAGGTTAGAAGCCATCTCAGATTCAATTGGAATAAGTCAAGAAACAGGGAAAAAAAAATTGAAGATGGATTCTAATCAAAAAGTAGGTCGCAAGACCAATCAATATCATATGGTAAAAGAAGGTGAAAATCTTGTAGAGGAAGGTAAGATTAATGCCCTTCCCAACTTTTTTAGCCCTGGTATTAATGAAGATCATCACTTGGAATATTAGAGGACTCAAAGGGAGTCTTTCAAAACAAAATGAAATTAGAAGAATGATTCAGGTAAATCATCCACATCTTGTTTTCCTTCAAGAAACAAAGATGTCAATGGAGGATATGGACTTAATTGCCAGTAAAATTTGGCCAGCTGGAAAAGTGGTTTCCCTCAGTTCCCAAGGGACTTCGGGTGGCATTGCTTGTCTTTGGGATCCAAAAGAGGTAGTTATTCACCATATGGTTGGCAGTTGGGGTTTGTTGGCTATAGCTATTCAAAGTAGACATTCCAACCAGATTATGCTCTGCATTACTTGTTTATGCTCCGACTTCTTTGGAGGAAAAAAGAAGACAGTGGAAGGATATTACTCATATTATCTCTCATTTTCCTAAATCTTGGATCTTGATCGGAGGAGATTTCAATACCATCCTCTCTCTGGATGAGAAAATGGGGGGAAATAGAAATTTGGACAAAAGCACTGACCTCATGAGCGAATATATTGCAAACCTCCATCTTGTGGATATCCAACCAGATAATGGCCTTATGACTTGGTCTAAGAGAAGGCAAGGCTTAGCTTGTATAATGGAGATATTGGATAGGTTTTTGCTCTCTAAAAATTTCTTAATCCATGGTCACATTCCTAAAGTGAAGACTCTTAATAATGCTTGGTTCGGATCATTGTCCAATCATGGTGGAAATGTGGAAAACCAATGTGAGTTTCTCTCCTTTTCATTTTCAATTAATGTGGCTTAGAGACATTTCCTTCAGACCTCATGTGCAACAATGGTGGAAGGAAGGTAAACCTAGGCATGGGACTAAGATGTTCTGTTTTGCCAAAAGACTGCAATACATTAAATCCAAAATCAAGACTTGGAACTGGAAAGAGTTTGGGGATGTTCATAAAAAAAACATGAAGTTATTGCTCATATTGAAAATTTGAATAAGAAAATCCATTTAGATGGCCTCACAGAGAAGAGAAGTGCAGATGAAATTAAACTCACAACTCAATTAGAGGAATGGGAAAAAAGAGAAGAAATCTTATGGAAGCAAAAATCTAGAATTCAATGGCTCAAAGAAGGAGATCGAAACACAAATTTCTTCCACAAATCTCTTCTAGCTCGAAGATCTCACAACTTTATTTCTTCCTTAAAATCAGATTCTGGAGATGTTGTTTATACTTGGGATGGCATGAACTCTATTGTTGTTGATTACTTTTCCAATATTTTTGTTGCTACTCCCCTTGACTGAGCTTCACAATATAATGTTCTTCAAGCAATCCCTTCTCTTATCACTTCGAGGAGAACTCTATTTTGACTGCTCCTGTTACTATCAATGAGCTTCAACAAGTAGTTTTTAAAATGCAAAAAGGGAAAACCCCAAGTCCTGATGGTTTTCCTATTGAGTTCTACCAAGAGTTCTGGGATATCCTTCATGTTGATTTATTAGAGGTGGTGGAAGAAGCCGGGAAAGCCAAAGAAATTTTGAAGGTTATCAATAAAACTTATATTACTCTTGTTCCAAAAGCTCAAGAGGTTGATCATATCTCAGCTTTTAGACCTATTGCTTTATGTAATGTTCTTCTCAAAATCATTACTAAAATCATGGTAGAAAGGTTGAAGCCTCTTTTGCATAAGATTATTTCCCCAGAGCAAGGGGGTTATGTGGAAGGACGTCAAATAGTAGATGAGATAGTTCTTGCTCAGGAAGCCATCCATTCCATGGATATGCAAAATTCTCCTTCCATGTTCATTCGGTTAGACTTATCCAAAGCTTATGACAGAGTGGATTGGCACTTCCTTATCAAAGTTTTGAGGCAATTTGGTTTCTCTAAGGATTGGATGGATTGGATTATGGGATGTATCTCTTTAGTTTCCTACTTAGTTCTTATCAATGGCAGGCCTTCTCAGTCTTTCCCGGCTTCCAGAGGTATTAGGCAAGGTGACCCGCTATCCCCTTATTTATTCATCATTCTTGTTGAATGCTTGGGTAGGACTATAACCAAAAAGAGGGAAAACAAAACCCTTGAGGGAGTTACCATTGCTCATGGAGCTAGACCTATCTCTCATCTTCAATTTGTGGATGACTCTACTCTTTTAGGTAAAGCTACGAGTTAAGGAAGCTTCTAATATTAAGCAAATTATTAGCTATTTTTCTAAGGCTACTTGGGCAGTTGATCAATGAAGACAAATCTAAAGTTATTTTCTTTCACTGCTCTGCTAGACAGGAATCCATGGTCTTGGATAAACTAAGATATAAGAAGACCTCTCTTCCAATCACTTATTTAGGTATTCCCATAAATATTCAAAGGCAAAAAAATAAAGATTGGAATTGGTTGTTGGACAAAGTCAAGAAGAAAATTGGAAAGTGGACCAACAAGTGGCTTTCTTATGGGGGTAGAATCACCTTGGTAAAATCAGTCCTTCAAGCTATTCCTATTTATGTTTCTTCCATTTTGAATATCCCAAAGGATGTTCTTCGAGAATTGGATCAAACCAGTCATCGTTTCCTTTGGAGTGGTACTAAGGAGAAAAGAAAATGGGCCTTGGTGAAATGGGATACTTTATGTCTTCCTAAGAGTGAAGGGGGGTTAGGATTATGGTCTTCAATTAATAACAACAAAGCTTTAGCTGCTAAATTATATTGGAGGATGTTGCATAACCCCAATGCTCTTTGGGCCAATAATCTCCGTGCTAAATATGCTGAGAACAAAAGTCCTGAAGACCTTGTTCGCTATCAACTTCCTACCAAAGGTTCTCCCATTTTAGCAGTTCTTAAGACTGGTGAGGATTTGATAAAGAAAAAATTATTTTGGATCATTCATAATGGTCAACATGCAAATTTTTGGATAGATTCTTGGGATGGTCACAAGCCTTTGATAACTCAGTTTCCCGATTGGAGGCCTTGGATGGAGGAGCTTCACCGAGCTAATTGGATAAAGGTGGCTAATTACTGTCGGTACCATACTGGTAATTCAAAGGTTGGTAGATATTGGATCCCTATTGAGGACTGGCCTATTCAAATCCTAGAAAGGCAAAGACAAGATATCCAAGGCATCCTTCATATGAGATCCCTCTCTTGGTCCCATGAAAATGATTGTTTTGGATGGAACAACACTACTAAGGGTGAGTATTCAGTTGCTCAAGGTTATTTGACCTTATGCCATAATAATCCCAACCATTCTTCTGACATATTTTCTCGATTGTGGGCTCAAAAGCTCTGGCCTAAGGTGAGGTTCTTTAATTGGCTTTTATTGCATCGTAGGGTGCTTACTGGTGAGCAACTTATGAAGCATGGTTTTCATGGCCCTTTTAGATGTGAAATGTGTGAAGAGAATGTAGAAAATATCAACCATATTTTTATTGAGTGTACTTTAGCCTCTGAGTTGTGGAGGAGAATGGCCACTTTACTTGGCTTACAGTGGTCCAATTTTTTTACTTTTGAACAGCTTTGGAGGGATTGGCCTAATCAAGAGGGTGTTGATCATTTTATTAGGCAGTTAGTTTGGATGGGTTCTACCATTCTTCTTTGGAATATTTGGAATGAAAGGAACAACCAAATTTTTAATCAAGATAGGAAGGATATTCACTATATTTGGCAAAAGACCATAGCCAACTTAGTTGAATCAGTCCATCATCTCCTTAATCACCCCCAAAACTCCCACCAAAGATGGGATCAAGTGATGCAAATATTGAAGATTAAACCTTCTAAGGGCAACCAACTTAAAGGGAATGTGAGTATTAGTAATATGGATAGGAATAGAAATTGGCAACCTCCTCCTAAGGATTTTGGAAAAGTCAATAGTGATGGAGCCTCTAGAGGGAACCCTGGAAAAGCCAGTGTGGGAGGAATTGGTAGACTTTCAGATGGCTCCCTGGTTTTTACTTTTGCTGAGAATTTGGGTATTCTTTCCAATAACCTTGCTGAGGGGTATGGTATCCTCAGAGGCCTTCAGGAGGCTACTAAGGTTGGATGGGAAAAGGTGTTAGTTGAGTTCGACTCTCAACTTATGATTAATCTCTTGAAGAATCCTTCTAAGAATCATAAGGTGGATTGGAGAATAAAAAGAATTATTGAGAAGATTCAGTTAATCGAGATGGGATTTTTGAAAGTTGATTACAATCATGTGGTCAGAGATCAAAACAAGAGTGTTGATGCTTTAGCTAATTGGGCTTTGGACAAAGGTGATCTTACTTGTTATGGCCACCCTCCTATATGGTGGGCTTCTCAAATTAGGGAAGCTCTTCTTTCTATCATTTCTTTGGATGGCTCCAGTTCTGAAGGTACCTAGTTTCTTCTTGTTTTTTTTTTTTTTGCTTCTCTTTGGTTCATTCAGTTTTTTTTAGTTCCCTAGCTCATTCTATTCTTTATTTTGTTTCCTCTGTTGATTCTTGCCTTAATAGTCTTCTGGTCTAGATAGGTCATTGTTTTGTTCATTTTTTATTTTTTTTTTTTTTTTTAGTTTTTTAAGGTGGGTGGGTTTTTTTATTTTGTTTTGTTTTTGTGTTCTTTGTGTTGTTATTGTGTTTTTATTGTTTTGTTTTTTTTTTTTTTATGTTTTTTGTTATTGTTCTTGTGTTTTTTTCGTTCTTGTTCTTGGGTTTCTCTTTGTTTGTGTTATTTCGTGTTTTTATGTGTGAGTGTTTTCTATGTTTTTTGTTTTTGTTTTTTTTTCTATTGTTGGTTGTTTTTTATTTTTATGTTTATTTTATTTTTTAATTTTTTAGGTTTTGGTTGTGTTTATTTTTCATGTTTTTTTGGGTTATGTCTTTGTAGTGTTCTGTTGTTTTTGTCTTGTTTGTGTTTTGTTATGTGGTTCTTGTGTTTTTCTATGTGGTTTGTGTTGTGGTTTCTTTTATCTTATTGTGCGTGTTTGGTTGTGCTTTTGTTTTTGACACACTCAAGGAGCATGTTTTTTATTTTATTTTATTATTTTTGTTGTTATTTACTTATTTTTAAATTGGTTTTGTGTGTTTGTTTGCTCCTTGAGTATGTCAAAGGTGGTAGGCCAGGTCCGAGTCCTAGGCATTTTTGGTGGAATGGATACCCCTGCCTCCTTGGGTCTTACCCGAAAGTGGCATCCCTTTTGGGATGTTTTCCACAAAAAAAAAAAATGAAACCCGCCTAACAATGCGGTAGTCGTATGCATCATTAATGAACACCACTATGCACACATAGAGATATTGAATATTTGGGTCTTCCTAGAAGATTTTTATCTTATAGAGTCAGGTATAACTAGTATACAACTTTTAACAGGTCAAACACTATGTTTGAGTCTCATGAAAGACCTTTTTGTGCCCTCATAACATTCCACTATTTCACATCCATAATTGAAATTTGGTCATATCATTCATACAATTCAACTTCCAATGTATGACTTTTCTAAAAAGGTTAAAATTTTGATTCATGAATTTAATATATTATGTGGTGCTTACACTTAGGTTATTATGCATATTAGATTCATTCATTATGTTTTAGAAAATAAATATAAAAATCAAATTTTGCATCATCATGTCATTAGAACATAACATACATGCATATGTCTAGGCATACATCCATCATTACATCCATAGGTGCATCCACACAAGCAATAAACATCATGATAAGATAATTGAAAAGATACTATTATATATATCATGAACAATACATCATGGTACAAATATGCCCCAAAGGTGACTAAATCCCTTTGGTCAAATTCAATGCAAAAGCTCCAAAGGCACATAATCCCTTTGGTGAGATCAAAGAGCTTCAAAGGACCCAAAACCCTTTGGTCAGATCAAATCAAAATGCTCCAATTCACCTAACCCCTTTGGTTATATTAAATCAAAACATAAGTGAACCTCGTATCTAGTGATCTAATCTCATTACCTAGTAGTTTCAGTGATTGGTTATACATACAATTCGATAGAATGAGTAAATTACCATAAGACCACTCACAAAAAAAAATAATAATAATAATAACAATGGGTCAAAATCAAGGTTGTAGTAAGGTCATGAGCCCTTAAAATTTTACAATTGTCTTAGAACACCTAAATAAAATCATCTTGGTCAAGCGACTCATCACTTTCATTATTATTCCATTTTCTCATTGACTCATCACTTGAGGGGGTAGTCATATATCACAAAATTCACAAATCAAGTCAATAATCAAACACTCAATCATGCAAATTGTATTTGTTCAAGAATCATTGACAAATAAAATCATGCACTTCTTTCTTAGGTCATATAACAAACACAAAAACAAACTAAACACATAACAGGACAACTAAAACTTCCTAATTGGTATTCCCAAAGGGCTAAAGTGTAGACTTATGCTTGTCTTCCAATGCCCCTAAGACTAAAGTGTAGACTTAATCTTGTATTCCAATGCCCCTAAGACTAAAGTGTAGACTTAAGATTGTCTTCCAAAGCCTCTAAGGCTAAAGTGTAGACTTAATCTTATTTTACAATGCCTCTAAGGCAAAAGTGTAGACTCAATCTCTCCCAATTCCCCAAACTTTTACCAAAAAAACTCAAGTTCTTCAATTTATAAAAATCAATGATTCAACAAGGTATGCTCTTTCTATGATTGGGGCATCTAATGTTGATTAGGTTAATGAACACCACCAACCCTCAGTTTGACTACATGTCATCCATTTTTCCTTTGTGTTGTGCTTTCACACAATGCATCCCAAAAAGAGGCATCTGTAGACATATAAAATACATCATTTTGAGGAGATTACCTATATGGAGCTCCTTTAAGGCCATATGATCCACCTTTGGTAGCCCTAGGGCTTAACAGTGGTTTTCACCACTCAAATAAGGAGGAATTTTTGTTTGTAGCCAAGAACATCCCACCAAAGGATGGCCTCTAGAGATCATCTTACCCTGAGATGGCCTCTAGTCGACTGTATTACTCTAAGATGATACCTAGTCAAGGCTATCTCACCCTAATTCAAACTAGAAGCAAATTTAGGACTTAGAATATTGCACCATAGTTAAAGTGGTTACATGAACCAACTAAGGATAATGAAATACACAATTAGTTGCAAGGAAGATTTAAGAATGGGCAGTTACCTTTCTTGGATCTAACTGCTTCTTGGATTCCCATGAAATATTGGATTCCCTTTTTGGATGTCTATATAATGGCATCCAACCTTATATATTTATCAAAAATTTCAATTTTCAAGCAATGAAGTGCTACCGAATTTCAACCATAAATATTCTAATCCTTTTTGTATTCTTTTCTCCATGGAAAGCATGCCAATGGATCATTTTGAAGGTTGAAGATTGCATACATGCTATTTTTGTAATCTAGCATCCTTGTTTCAACATTGAATTCCACCCCCTAAGTCATTCCCCTTGAACGCATCAATTTGTTGACCAATATATACATTGAACCCAATGTCACTTGACATCAATCGCAAGAGAATATCTTGTAGAATAGTGGTTGGATCTCTTAGATATGGCTCATAGGAATGACCATCTCTCCTAGATATAGTCAAAAAGTATGACCATCCCATATGGAGACAACCTCCCGGGCGGAGATCTGTTTCCTATTTTCCTTCTTTTGTTAATTTTTAGCAACATTTCTAGTTACTATTTAGCATAGATAGATCTCATTTCCATGTATTCATTCATATTATTTTAGTTTCTTTATCATTTTATTTCATATTCATATGGGCCTTATTTCAAAAGGCTTTGCATATCCTTTTAATGCTATTTAATCTTGTTGTGTTTAGATCACAGGTATCTACGAGGAAGTAGTAACATAAAGATTTGCAAATCATCATCTATTGTGATAGTACCAAAAACCTATCCCAAATCAGTTTGTGGATGCAAAAAGATCCTGTGCAGTGCATCTGAAATGTTTCATTTTTTAATCCATTGCATCAATACTGGTGGCAATCCCTCAAAGGGGATATTATTTGTAACCTTCTTGGAAAGGAATAAAATATTATTAATAAAAAGGGGTATCATTCATCATTTTCTTTCATTTCATTATTTATCTTTATGGTTGCATATTGATTTGCTACATTTCAATATTGTATTTTATTTCATGGATGTATAATATTTTTTAGCATTTCCAACCACTTGATTTGGTATCACTGATATTTTTTGAGTCATTTTCTCAAGGTAAGCATTGAAATAATGGGAATTAGGGTATGGATAATACCATACACTAGCATCCTCCACATAGTTATTCTATATGGTACCATGTTATTAATTGGATTATGGAAACCTGCTACAAGGTAACCAACATAGGGACTATCTATTGATTAGATATTGAATATTGTCCTACATCCCTATTGGTCTAGAGTGGGGCTCTCTAGTATCCACTAAGGAGGTTTATGGCTCTAGTTTTTTTATTGATAGGAAGTCCTTAGGTTACCCTAATATTTAAATATTTGGGTATTTTTCTATCTTGTGAGGGCTCTAACCTCATTAGAGACCATCGTAAATAAAATTATTATCTCATCTAGCTTCGATAAGGAATAATATATCTAGGGGGTATCTAATATTAGGTAGACATGTTTAATATTTTGCAAGCTTCACAACAAAAGTGTATTGAAATGTGGTATATTGGAATATAGGAGGTGGTTTATAGAGTGGAAAAAAGTTAAGAAACAATGGTAAGATAAATAGGAGTTGGCCTTCTCATTTAGATCAAATCATCCTCTACTGTTATAGTTATTCCATATACTACTAGCAAGGAGTTGTATCAAATAGACTTGATCATAACAACTATTTCTACGTTTTTTTTAAAGAATATAAAAAAATCATAACTAGAGGAGATTTTATTTCATGGGGGATTCTATGCAAGTTTTTATGAGATTATATATTAAAATCGTCTATAGTCTCCATGGGAGCTCTCTTGATGATTGTTAGTTGTTCTATTAGAGACACGCCATCCACATTTTATCTAAACCTATCCACTAGTAAGTGTATAATATAGTCCTATATTTGATGGATTTTAGAGGAAGGTATATATACTATTCTCATGCCTTCCTTATAAAATATTTTATCAATAGTTTGAGAGCCATATTTTGATCTTTGATGTTGTGCACCATATGATGCATATTCTTTGTTAGAGTCATCTCATCCTCTCCAATGAAATGGGCCAATGATTTAAGCAGAGAGGATGATATTGGGTCCTATTTTATGAGGGGAACAAGTGGTTATAGAGGACCTATGTAATTCTAGGCTAGCTATCTTCTGAGAAGCTGATTCTATTGTATGACTATATTCTAATGTGGAGTTCTCCTTATGCGGTTTTGGATTTATGGTGACACTAATGATAATGGATTTATTCCCATAAAGGAATTGGTGATAGGTCCTTTCCTCATATAATTCTAGACATTTCTCAGTTAGTGGATTCTCTAGGTGAAAGTATGATATGCTTCAACAAGATAAGATACTATGATTTTCACTTGAATATTTATCTAATATTTCTCTTAGTTGCATCCTTAGGAAGTACTTTACTGAAGATCTTTACTAGAATATTGACAAAAATATATCCAATGTATGAGGTAAATCAGATATTACATTTATTCCATTAGACATACCAAATAAATTAATATTGTCTCAATATGTATTGGTTGTTTAAAATGGTGGTCCAATGCACCTATACTCCTACACCTTGTGTTGAATAAAATAACTAGAATATCCACGAGTAGTGTAAGTGATAACATAGTAACCTTTAAGATTTTAATATGGTTTGTTCCTAATTAGGTGTCAAATTTAGTGTAACTTCCTACTCTACTTACTATGCTACTTATATTCATAAAAAAAAAATAGAGTGACTCAAAAAAATTAAAATTTAAAAAAGATAAAACATGTGCTAAAACGAGGTGATACACTATGATCAAAATATTTTCTATGCACAATGGACTAAATGAACATGTTTTTCCTTTGTCAATAGCTAGAAAGTGAACACAGTCTTAGTATTACATCTAAGTATTCAAGCACAAGTTGAATACTAAAACTAGGACAAAGCAAAATTAGTTAACTTCCTTTATGTGTCTCAAAATACCATTTTGATAGATATGCTTCAACTAGAAGAGGTTCAATGCCCTTTAGCAAAATTAATCAAGGCTCAAGTTTAGCTTATACATATAATAAAGTGAAATAAAAAGCATACATGACCAAATACTATGTATGAGCAAGCATTCTCTGATGCATTACAATGTAATTGACACTAATATGTATGCTCAACCTAGTATTATTTTACATCAAAATTTATAGAAAAATTCAAAATCTTGCCTCCCAAATTTAGTAAGGGATGGAACCACACTCAATGTTTATGGTCTCAAGATATTTGAAATTAGATCCATTAATTCTTATGGACTTAGAGCCTCTAGATTTAGAGCTTTTACTATAATTGTTGTTAAGGTACTAACCACTCCTCTAGAATGTCATGACTACAAATCTTGAACAATAGATAATTAGAGTTCATGACATTGGAATTTTGAACTTTAAACTTTAAATCTTAACAATAGATAATTAGAGTTCTAATTTCAAATTCATAATCATAGGCATGTAATTTTGTGTATTGGAGTTTAAACCTTGAATTTTTATCCTTTCATGTTTTGGATTTGAGACTCAAAAATATCTTGTATAATTTATAATTGAGTCATATATGAGAACCTGATTTTAGAACTTGGGTAGGGTCCATGCTTGGCATGTTTCTACCCTTTATCATTACACTTGAATTTCAATCCTAAATAAAAACCTTAGGGATATAACTATTTTTAAGTGTTGTTACATCACTTGAAATCCAAGCCTAACAAGTATTAAGTGGAGACTAAGAAATTTATGCTTGCTTGTGGTCAAATTTGGTTAGATAAAAAGTGAAATTATTTTAGATGTTTGATCATCAATATAATAACACTAATAATATACTTTGACATAATGAGTTATTCCCTAAGCATGATATTATGGTTTGAATGTACCTTGATTTACCACACCCTAATTAAATTCATATTTGGAATTTATTATTTTTGATACCTGGTTTTTAAACCTAGGTAACATTCAAACAATCCTTCTTGTAATGATACTTATTTGTGCATAAGAAAATTTCCTTTTCATAAACTTAGCTAAAATGACGCAAACACTAAAGATATGAATGTTTTTTGTATCCAAGTGTGGGACTTGGTCAAATTTTAAATAAAGCTCTTTCTAAATATAGTTCCTTAGTAGAATAAATCTTGGTTTATATAACCTTAGGATGAATGAGTTTTCTCTGAACAGGTTTGACTACTTATGATAAAAAATTAATATGTTTTTCATGACCATGTTTTTTAAGAAACTTTTCTTAAGTGAATGTCAAGTTTTCTTGAAAAAACATTATATTTAAGATACTTTTGTATCTTTTATGAACTACCATGAATGGTTTATGTGACATGATGAATCTATGTGTTTTTAAATAAAGTAAAAATTGATAGTTGGGAAAGCATAAAAGACTATGGTAGAGCCATTTATTTTAATTGTTGTATCCAATGTGGTGTTTTAAGATTATTTCATATATGAATCTCCCTTCCTCTTGAAAAATTAAAAGTTATTAAATAAAAAATAGCACTTTATTTAGTGTTGCATATGAAGTTATTTAAATATGTATAATTATTGTTATAATCCATATTCAAATCTATCTAATCTATTAAATATATATTTGAAGAACACAAGCTTATACTGAGAAGGGGTGAACAATATAAGATACAAGTTTGTACTTTTATTTCCAAAGAAGTATTATCAAATGCTATCAATTGCAATAATGAAATAATACACATATCATCACACATATAAGATACATAGATTTAACATGGTTCACCCAATGTTGGTTACGTCCACAAAGAAACTATTTCTTATAAAATTTCTCAACAAATATCTTGGGAAAAAATTCCCTATTACAATATTTATGGGAACCATCCCAGAGGATATCTCAATCCCCTATGCTCAAGTTCATGGACCTTTATCCACAAGAGATATTTTTTCCCACAATCTAGTTTGTGGACCTCTATCCACAAGAGACCTCTATCCCCACTACTCTCATTCATGGACCTCTATCTAAAGGAGACCTCTATCCCCACTACTTTGGTCTGCTCCAAGATTTTGCACAAGGCTTTCTCAAATATAATCTAAGCCTACACAAGGCTTGCTCAAATATTCTCATCAATAACTACTCTTAACTCTACTTAAATATGATCCAAGCCTACACAAGGCTTGCTCAATCCTGCTCCAGTCCCACACAAGGCTTTGATCAAATATTCTCACCAATACCTGCTCTCAATTATGATCAAATATGCTCCAAGCCTACTCACAAGGCTTAATCAATCTTGCTCCAAGCCCAAACAAGGCTTGCTTAAATCTGTTCACCAATACTTGATCTCAACTCTGCTCAAATATGCTTCAATCCTACTCACAAGGCTTTCTCTAATATGCTCACCAAACCTGCTCAACTCTACTTAAAATATGCTCTAAGACTACTCACAAGGCTTTCTCTAATATGTTCACTAAACCTACTCAACTCTGCCTTAAAACTTCTCCAAGCCTATTCACAAGGCTTGCTCTAATCTGCTCACCAAACCTACCCAAATCTACCTTAAACCTGCTCCAAGCCTACTCATAAGGCTTGATCTAATATTTCCAAATATTACATACAAAATAATGTTCATCTATTTCTAAATATTGCATAATGATGTAATCACATTCTTTATCTAATATTCAATGTGATTTTTTAAACTAAAGTAGTTTAGACATATTCTACCCATAATTTGTTTAACCTATTGAACATATAGAGAATTATATGCACTAAAAAATGGTCAATATGTTCTTCACATTCAATAATTCTATCACTTTCACATGCCTCATATTTATAGAATTCTAAAGGTAGCTCTAGTATAGCAGCATTTGATAACTGACCTGGTCATTGTTGTGTTACCCCTTTTACTTCAATACCAATCATAATGCACAATTTCTTCTCTTCTACTCACAATATCAATTATGAAGATGCACAAAATTGCTTTCAAAAATGATCTTTAATCCTTGCAAATTTTCTCTCAATATCAATCATAATAATGAACAACTCATTCACAAACCCTAGAACATATGTTTCCAATTTCATTCATCAATGATGCATAAATTTGTTCTCAAACCCTAGCACGTATGTGTCCAATTTCATTCATAAATGATGCATAAATTTGTTCTCAAACCCTAGCACATATGTTTCCAATTTCATTCATCAATGATGTATAACTTTATTCTCAAAACTTAGCACATATTTTTCCAATTTCATTCATCAATGATGCATAATTTTGGTCTCAAAACTTATCTATGATCTTTCCCTATTTCAATCCAAGCAATGCTCAAGCAATTAATACTTATGCCTTCAAACAAATGATAATTTAATATATTTTATTCAATCAAAAAACACCTTGAGAAGGAATTGGATTACCATACCTCTAAATATTCCTTGATGAAGATTTGCCTTCAGAACCTATCTTGACAAAACGATTTTTACTTTTTGTGCCACTACAAAAATGGTTAGCAAAATTCCTTTTCAATTTATCAAAATTATAACCTTCTCAACAAATTATAACTTGTATCTGGAATTAGATCCATTAATTCTGATGGACTTAAAGCCTCTAGATTTAGAGCTTTTACTATAATTGTTGTAAGGTACTAACCACTCTTATAGAATTTCATGACTATAAATCTTGAACAATAGATAATTAGAGTTCATGACATTGGAATTTTGAACTTTAAACTTTAAATCTTGAACAATAGATAATTAGAGTTCTAAATTAAAATTTGAAATCCTAGGCATGTAATTTTGGGTATTGGAGTTTAAACCTTGAATTTTGATCCTTTCATGTTTTGGATTTGAGACTCAAAAATATCTTGTATAATTTATAATTGAGTCATATATGAGAACCTGAATTTAGAACTTGGGTAGGGTCCATGCTTGGCATGTTTCTACCCTTTATAATTACACTTGAATTTCAAGCCTAAAGAAAAACCTTAGGGCTATAACTATTTTTAAGTGTTGTTACATCACTTGAAATCCAAGCCTAACAAGCCTTAACTG
This sequence comes from Wollemia nobilis, assembly GCA_028583015.1. Taxonomy (NCBI): domain Eukaryota; kingdom Viridiplantae; phylum Streptophyta; class Pinopsida; order Araucariales; family Araucariaceae; genus Wollemia; species Wollemia nobilis. Next base: position 285,682 of record JAQPPZ010004147.1, read on the forward strand.
GAGACTAAAAAATTTATGCTTGCTAGTGGTCAAATTTGGTTAGATAAAAAGTGAAATTATTTTAAATTCTTGATCGTCAATCTACTAACACTAATAATCTACTTTGACATAATGAGTTCTTACCTAAGCATGATATTATGGTTTGAATGAACCTTGATTTACCACACCCTAATTAAATTCATCTTTGGAATTCATTATTTTTTATACCCAGTTTTTAAACCTAGGTAACATTCAAACAATCCTTCTTGTAATGATACTTATTTTTGCACAAGAAACTTTCCTTTTCATAAACTTAGCTAAAATGATGCAAAATCTAAAAATATGAATGCTTTTTGTATCCAAGTGTGGGAGTTGGCCAAATTTTAAATAAAGCTCTTTCTAAATATAGTTTATCCTTAGTAGAATAAACCTTGGTTTATATAATCTTAGGATGAATGAGTTTTCTTTTAACAGGTTTGACTACTTATGATAAAAAATTAAGATGTTTTCATGACCATGTTTCTTAAAAAACTTTTCTTAAGTAAATGTCAACCTTTCTTGAAAGAACATTATTTTTAAGATACTTTTGCCTCTTTTTTGAACTACCATGAATGGTTTATGTGACATGGTGAATATGTGTTTTGAAATAAAGTCAAAATTGATAGTTGGGAAAGCATAAAAGACTATGTTAGAGCCATTCATTTTAATTGTTGTATCCAATGTGGTATTTTAAGATTATTCCATATATGAATCTCCCTTCCTCTTGTAAAATTAAAAGTTATTAAATAAAAATTAGCACTTAATTTAGAATTGCATATGAAGTATTTTAATATGTATAATTATTGTTATAATCCATATTCAAATATAGCTAATCTATTAAATATATATTTGAAGAACACAAGATTATACTGAGAAGGGGGGTGAACAACATGATATAAGACTTTGTACTTTTATTTCCAAATAAGTATTATCCAATGTTATCAATTGCAATAATGAAATAATACGCATATCATCACACACATAAGACACATAGATTTAACGTGAATCACCCAATGTTAGTTACGTTTATGGAGAAACTATTTCTTATAAACTTTCTCAGCAAATGTATTGGGAAGCATATCCCTATTACAATTTTTATGGGAACCAACCCAAAGGAGATCTTAATCCCCTATGCTCAAGTTTGTGGACCTCTATCCATAAGAGATCTCGATTTCCACAATATGGTTTATGGACCTCTATCCACAAGAGACCTCTATCCCCACTACTCTCATTCATGGACCTCTATCTACAGGAGACCTCTATCCCCACTGCTTTGGTCTGCTTCAAGATTTTGCACAAGGCTTGCTTAAATCTAATGTAAGCCTACACAAGGATTGCTCAAATATTCTCATCAATAACTACTCTTAACTCTGCTTAAATCTACTCCAAGCCTACACAAGGCTTGCTCAATCCTGCTCCAGGCCCACACAAGGATTTGATCAAATATTCTTACCAATACCTACTCTCAATTATGATAAAATATGCTCCAATCCTATTCACAAGGCTTACTCAATCCTGCTCCAATCTCAAACAAGGCTTGCTTAAATTTGCTCACCAATACCCGCTCTCAACTCTGCTCAAATATGCTCCAAGCCTACTCATAAGGCTTGCTCTAATATGGTCACCAAACCTGCTCAACTCTACTTAAAATATGATCCAAGCCTACTCACAAGGATTTCTCTAATATGTTCACTAAACCCACTCAACTCTGCCTTAAAAATTTTCCAAGCCTACTCACAAGGCTTGCTCTAATTTTCTCATCAAACCTATCAACTCTACCTCAAACTTGTTCCAAGCCTGCTCACAAGGCTTGCTATAATATATCTAAATTTTACATACAAAATAATGTTCATCTATTTTTAAATATTGCATAATTATGTAATCACATGTTTTATCTAATATTCAATGTGATTTCTTAAACTAAAGTAGTTTAGACACATTCTACCCATAATTATTTTAACCTCTTGAACATATAGAGAATGATATGCACTAACAAATGATCAATATGTTCTTCAAATTCAGTAAGTCTATCACTTTCACATGCCTCACATTTATAGCATTTTAAAGGTAGCTCTAGTATAGCATTTGATAATTGACCTGGTTATTGTTGTGTTACCCCTTTTATTTCAATACCAATCACAATGCACAATTTCTTCTCTTTTACTCACAATTTCAATTATGAATATTCACAAAATTGCTTTCAAAACTGATCTTTAATCCTTGCAAATTTTCTCTCAATATCAATCATAATAATGCACAACTTGTTCACAAACCCTAGCACATATGTTTCCAATTTCATTCATCAATGATGCATAAATTTGTTCTCAAACCCTAGCATGTATGTTTCCAATTTTATTCATCAATGATGCATAACTTTGTTCTCATACCCTAGCACATATGTTTCCAATTTCATTCATCAATGATGTATAACTTTATTCTCAAAACCTAGCACATATTTTTCTAATTTCATTCATCAATGATGCATAACTTTGTTCTCAAACCTTATATATGATATTTCCCAATTTCAATCCAAGTAATGCTCAAGCAATCAATACTTATGCCTTCAAAAAAATGATAATTCAATATATTTTCTTCAACCAAAAACCACCTTGAGAAGGAATTGGATTACCATACATCTAAATCTTTCTTAATTAATATTTACCTTAAGAACCTATCTTGAAAAAATAATTTCCCCTTTTTGTGCCACTACAAAAATGGTTAGAAAATTTCCTTTTCAATTTATCGAAATTATAACCTTCTCAAAAAATTGTGCACAAAAGGGGTTAAAAATAATATCTTATACTTTCCTCTTAATATAAGGCTTCATTTATAACACAAAATATTTTATCCCCTATTTGTGATATGTCAAAATACAAATAACAATAATCACAAGTACACCTTATGTCTCCTCTAAAGATGCAAGGTCACAATATTCAAATAATATACAAATCACCTTATGTCATTTTTTCTTATGCAAACATTACAACATCAAAAAATTCTTATTACACATTATGAATCCCTTTTAAATTAAACTTGAAACAAATATTGTGCCCTTATTTTAATCAATAACTAGCCAAAAAATCTATCTCCTTTCAAAGAATATTTATCTTTATTTTAATCAAAACAATGCTGCAAACTATATGTTATATTTCACTCAATACGAGGGCAGTGCACTTTATATTTTCAAAAAAAAAAAAAAAATTGTGCTCATACCTTAATCACCACATCCAATGAGTACAAAAGAATTAAACCCATGACCTCTTCCCATGCAGGGCCCAAGGAAAATCTTTGTAACCAGTTGCGCTACCTACGTGAGTAGTAACCACAATGGACGATGTTGGTTTTAAGTCTTCGTTCTTTTGCTAGTGCTCAAAATAAAACTCAGTCACAAAAACTAAATCTACCTAAATTTGACCCTATGACCTTTCTACCCACAGTGCCTTAGAATCAACTTAGAAACCAATTGGGCTAAACACTCAATTCAAACAAGAATGTACCACTTCAACTTTATCCTCTTTGTCACGTTCTTCCAACCAGAAAAACACTTCAAAAACTGGCACCGATGAGTTTTGAACCCTGCACCTTCATCCTCACAGCACTCTATGATAAGTCAAACCACCACTTGAGATACCTAGTGGATGACATCAAATGGTCTACCACTCTTCTTCTTATCACTGGTGTTCACCCTTACTTCCACAAAATCGATTTGAATGCACACTCCACAACTCACTTTAAACCAAATTTTATTTGCATTATATATATGCATTGGCCTCCTTTAACACTGATGTCAACACTCATATTGCATTCTAATTTTTGAATTTCTAATAAGCTTTGGCACTTATTTTGATTATAATATTTTAAATCTAAAATATTTAAATATTATAAAATTTAAACCTTTGGCCCTTGGAAATGAAACTTTGACTCTTTAAATATTTGCCTCATTTTGTGGTATTTAAACCTTGATTTGGAATTTTTTCCATTGCTTGCTATTTATTAAAACCATAGAGAGTATTTTTTCCTTGATTATCATGCTCCTTGACATCAATGAAAACTCAATATTTCCAACAATCTCCCCCTTTGTCATTGATGGCAACCCTTAAAAAAAACTTCTTTTACTACAAATGGGTTCCAATATTGCTCACCTTGAGAACCTGCTCCTCCTCACTAAATACTCTCTCCCTTTGACATCAATGGCAAAGGGCTCATTTGGGGCTAAAAATAAGATGTTTTAGCATAGCCCCCTTACCACCTCCTTTTATTGAGGTGATTAATTATGGGATGGGAGTAAGGATCCTCCCAACTTACAATGCTCTTCTTATTTTTCAATATTTTTCCAAACCTTTTTAGCCATGCCCTTTTGAGCCTGTCTGTCCATGCTTGTATTTCAAAGTTCTAGAAACTTTTTTTTACAAAACTTTGCTTTATGCACCAAATTATTGCACTTGTAACATCTAATATTGTAGTTCTTGGAAGATGCAAATGACTTGAAATTTATCTTGATGAGGTCATAATAATTTTCTGCCATGAGCCTTGCAATGTATAGCTCTATGACCAAAAACATTACATGAGTAGCAATAACCTTAGAAGTAATAATCATCTTCAACTGTATTGAATTTCCTCTTGGTGAAGTCATAATCATTCTTTCCATGAATCCTGCAATGCATGACTTTAGGATAAAACTAATTACATGAGTAACAATAACCCTAGAAGAAATATTCATCTAGTCATGCTCTCATTATTCTTTATTTGCTTTTCTTGTGATGATATATGTTCTTTGATGTTTCATTGTTTGATTCCTCTTTGATATTATCACCTCTTAACACATCAGTGTAGGTCTTAGGTTCTTCTTCAATCACTTCTGGTTCTTATATTTCTTTTGAACTTGATCTTGGCTCTTCTTCTTCTAATTATTGACTTTCCTCAAAGCCAAGTCTAGTCATCATAAATGGATATCTCTATGTTTTGATAATATCATCCAAATATTTTGAGATTTTCCTAAACTGATATATCTTATTTTTGAATTTCTTAAGTTCCTTCCTTAGAATGCCAGCTTCATGTTCTAGTATTTCACATTCTAGTTCTTTTGCTTTTAACCATTTAGCCAAACCTTCTTCAACTTCCCTTGCCTCTTCAACCTTAAATTTTAAGTCAATGAGATCTTGTAGAATTTTTACCTTTATCTTTTCATCCTCTTGAACTTGACCTTATAATATTAAATTCTCCTTTTTCAACTCATCAAGTTCAATAACAAGTTCATTTTTCATATCAACTATGGCTTCTTCTTCTTTTTCTGAATCTTTCTCTTTTTGTAGGTCTTCAATGATAGGAGCATCTTATTTCTCTTCTACTTGATTTTCAATAGGAGTATTCTCTTTATTTTCTACTTGGTATTTAATAGAAGTATCATCTTCCTCTTCTATTGCCAAAAATAGAATCTCTTATTTTTCACTATTCGAGAGAATTTCATCACTGTCACTTGAAGCACTACTTTCTTCAACATAAAATCTCTTCTTGTGCCTTTGAAATATCTTCTTCTTCTCATGCTTATTTTGACCATACATGTTTTTATTTTCATGATAAAACTTTCTTTCTTTCTTCTTCTCATATTCCTCTTCATCTTCACTACTTCTATAACTATTTTGTGGATAATTTGTTGCATAGTGACCAATGTTACCACAACTAAAGCATTTCAGAGTTTGCATATTTTTGTGTTTTCTTGGACCCTTCTTAGTTCTTCTCACAAAGTTAACCTCATATTCACTACTTGATTCATCACTCTATTTTGGTTTTTTATCTTTTGACTTCTTTGAAGCTTTGAATGTTTTCTATCATTTGGATAGTTATTCTTTTTCTATCCTCATATCATAAGTTGTGAGTATTCCATGTATCTCATCCATGCTCAAAGTCTTGAGATCCTTCATCTCTTCAATCTCTGAAACCTTTGCATCATACCTCATAGGGATTGACGTTAATATATTCTAAACAATGGTAGATTCTTCAATATTTTCTCCAAGTCCATGAATAGTGTTGACCACCTTATAAACACGAAGTAGATATCTAGCAATATTTTCCTCATCTTTCATCTTCAATTATTCAAACTTCCTTCTATGTAATTGAAGCTTTGCCATTTTAAATTTGTCATCACCTTCATATGTATTATGTAATGTATCCTACATTTATTTTTCTAAACTCTAATGCATGACATTTAAAAATTTTGATTCACATAAACCACTCAATATTACATTCATTGCCTTGGTATTACTTTCATATGGTTTCTTACCACTTGCATCTATGGGAGGAGTTGTAGCTGGTGTGAAACCATCCTCAAATTATTGCCATGTATTATATCTCTATGACATTAGAAATGTCTTCATCCTTATACTTTAGAAAGTATATTTGGTACCATAAAACAATGGTGCTCTGTTTGATGAAAACCCTTCTCGATGTGCCATTTGTGTTCTTGTAGGATCTACCTTCAATATTTTTTCACAAAGAAATATGTCTCTAATACCAATTGACTAACAAAATCTTATACTGAGAGGGGGTGAACAATATAAGATACAACTTTTTAGTTTTCTTTCCAAAGCAGTATTATCCAATGTTATGAATTGTAATAATCAAATAATGTATAGATCATAACACACATAAGAGACATATATTTAACGTGGTTCACCCAATGTGGGTTACATCGATGAAGTTTCTTATAAAATTTCTCAAAAAATATCTTGATATCCAGTTTCCTATTTACAATGTTTATGGGCACCAACCCAAATGAGATATCAATCCCCTATGCTCAAGTTTATGGACCTCTATCCATAGGAGACCTCTTGCCCCACTGCTCTAGTTTGTGGACCTCTATCCATAGGATACATCTATCCCCACTACTCTTGTCCATGACCCTATATCCACATGAGACCTATGTCCCCATCGCTTTGGTTTAATCTAGGCTTTTGCACAAGTCTTACTCAAACCTGATTCAAGCCTACACAAGGCTTGCTCAAATATGCTTCAAGCCTACATAAGGCTTGCTTAAATATACTCACCAATACCTGCTCTTAACTCTGCATAAATCTACTCCAAGCCTACACAAGGTTTGCTCAATCCTGCTCCAGGCCCACACAAGGCTTTGCTCAAATCTTCTCACCAATACTTGCTCTCAATTATGTTCAAGTCTACTCCAAGCTTACTCACAAGGCTTGCTCAATCCTACTTCAAATACACACAAGGCTTGCTCAAATCCGCTCAACAATACCCACTTTTAATTTTGCTCAAATATGGTCCAAGCCTACTCACAAGGCTTGCTCTAATCTACTCACCAAACTTGCTCAATTTTGTCTTAAATATGCTCCAAGCCTACTCACAAGGTTTGCTCTAATATACTAACCAAACCTACTTAACTTTAACTCAAACCTATTCCAAGCCTAATCAAAATGCTTTAATATTTTCACCAAACCTGCTCAACTCTACCTCAAACCTACTCCAAGACTACTCACAAGGCTTGCTCTAATATTTCAAAATATTACATACAAAATAATGTTCATCTATTTCTAAATCTTGCATAATGATGTCATCAAGTACTTTATCTAATATTCAATGTGCTTTCTTAAAATAAAGTAGTTTAGACATATTCTACCTAAAATTTGTTTAACCTCTTGAACATATAGAGAATAATATGCATGAACAAATGCTCGGTATATTCTTCACATTCATTCAGTCTATCACTTTCATATGTGTCACATTTATAACATTCTAAAGGTAGCTCTAGTATAGAAATTGATAATTGACCTGGTTATTGTTGAGTTACCCATTTTACTTCAATACCTATCACAACGCACAAGTTCTCCTCTACTCATTATATCAATTATGAAGACGCATAAACTTACTTTCAAAACTGGTCTTTAATCCTTGCAAATTTGCTCTCAATATCAATCACAATAATGCACAACTTGTTCACAAACCCTAGCACATATGTTTCCAATTTCATTCAACAATGATGCATAACTTTGTTCTCAAACCCTAGCACATATGTTTCCAATTTCATTCATAAATGATGCATAACTTTGTTCTCAAACCCTAGCACATATGTTTCCAATTTCATTCATCGATTATGCATAAATTTATTCTCAAACATTAGCACATATGTTTCCAATTTTATTCATCAATGATGCATAAATTTTTTTCTCAAACCTTACCTATGATCTTTCCCAATTTCAATCCAAGCAATGCTCAAACAATCAATCCTTATGCCTCCAAACATATGACAACTCAATATATTTTCTTCAACCAAAAACCACCTTGAGAAAGGAATTGGATTACCATACCTCTAAATCTACCTTGATGAAGATGTACCTTCAAAACCTATCTTGACAAAATGATTTTCCTTTCTTGTGCCACTATAAAACTGGTTAGCAAATTTCCTTTTCAATTTATCCAAATTAGAATCTTCTCAACAAATTGTGCATAAAAGGGGTTGAAAATAATATCTTATAATTTCCTATTAATATAAGGCTTCATCTATAATACAAACACTTTTATCCCCTTTCTGTGATATATCAAAATACAAATAACAATAATCACAAGTACACCTTATCTCTCCTCTAAAAATGCAAGATCACAACTTTCAAATAATACCCAAATCACCTTATGTCAATTTTTCTCATGCAAACATTACAATATCAAATAATTATTATTACACCTTATGACTCCCTTTTAAATAAAACTTAAAATAAATATTGTTCCCTTATTTTAATCAATAACCAACCAAAAAATCTATCTCCTTTCATAAAATATTTGTCTTTATTTTAATCAAAACAATGCAACAAACTATATCCTTTATTTCACTCAATACAAGGGCAGGGAATTTTACCCTTTCAAAATTTAAATAAAAATTTTGTGCTAATACCTTAATCACCACATACAGAGAGCGCTAAATAATCAAATACGTGATCTCTACCCATGCAGCACCCAAGCTAAAGCTTGGTAACCATCTGTGCTACCCACATGAGTAGTAAACACAATGCACAATGTTGGTTTTAAGTCTTCATTCTTTCATTGGCACTCAAAGCAAAACTTTATCACCAAAATTGAATCTACCTGAATTTGACCCTATGACCTTTCTGCCCCCAGCACCTTAGCACTAGCTCAACGACCAACTGGGCTAGCCACTCGATTGAAACAAGAATGTAGTTCTTCAACTTTATCCTCTTTGTCGCATTCTTCCAACAAGTAAAACACTTCAAAAATTGGCCTCGATGAGTTTCGAACCCTACACCTTCCTCCTCGAAATGGTTTGGCACAAGTCAAACCACCACTTGAGTTGCATTGTGGATGACATCAAAGGGTCTGACACTCTTCTCCTTATCACTTTCGTTTACCTTTACTTCCACGATTTGAATGCACACTCCACAACTCATTTTAAACCAAAATTTATTTGCATTATATATATGCATTGGCCTCATTTAACACTGATGTCGACACTCATATTTCATTTTAATTTTTGACTTTATAATAATATTTTGCTCTTCTTTTGATTTTAAATCTAAAATATTTAAATATTATAAAGTTTAAACCTTTGGCCCTTGAAAATGAATCTTCGACTCTTTAAATTTTTACCTCCTTTTGTGGTCTTTAAACCTTGCTTTGGAATTTTACCGATTGCTTTCTATTTATCAAAACTATAGAGAGTATTTTTGCCTTGACTATCATGCACCTTGACATCAATAACAACTCAATATTTTCAACAATATTTTAATCAAAAAATTAGTTGTATTTTAGCACATATGAAGAGGAATTGAAGATAGTACTCATCATAGAAAATAATACTAAGAGATATGGGACACATACATTTAAAAAGTGGCCTAATAACAAGGTCTATATCCAAAGGTATGCATTTTATTTTTGAAGTTACATTTAAATTTTTATATTGAGGTTTTCATTCCTTTTTATTTTTGTCTTTGTAAATACATATTAATTATCGTTATCATTTCATATGGGTATTGGACAATGCCTATATTATAAAGAGGATATTATATTTAATAATCAAGAGGATGGTGATTACACCAAAGATTTGGAAGAAGAGATAGTTCAATAACACAAGGAGAGTGCTTTATTGTTATACCTAATAAATTGCTTCAGTAGCAATACACTAATGGGGATTAAGAAGGTAGTTAGGATGCGGATAGTAGAGATAGATGGAAATATAGTGATGGTGATTCAAACCCTACACACATGCTAGGGATATCAAGGTGACTACCATTACCTCTCATTAAAACCTATATGGGTATAAACTAGGGTAATCTTTATGACTATATTTGGTCAACATGTATGACTATATTTTTTGAAGTAGAGTTCCATTAAAAAAAACACATCCAATCCACTGAAAACCAGAAATGCTAAAAGGAGCCAAATATTTCTATTACTTTCATGCTAAAAATGAGGATCCCAAAAGAAGAGCCCCTTTTACAATTTCAAAAATTCCCACTTATGCCCTATTTTCCCCTTTTTTCCCACCTAAAACTTGAAATTTCAAATTTCAAAATTGGGGAAACTTTTGGAGGTCATAAATTTGTGCTCATTGACACGATTGACTATTACAACATATTTTCAAAAATGACATGAAACGAGCTAAGAAGGGCAAAAATCCTCAAATTCAACCTCTAAGACCTTTAAAAATATCCTACAAGAAAAACTAGTTTTACTAGTTTTTACAAGTTTTTACAAAATTAAACAATTAAAATCTTTTTTGGGTGATGCAAAATCACTTTTACACCATTGGATGCTCCTGCATCAGAAACCCAGGGTAAATTGAGAAGTGACCTTCACTTATTTGTTTTTGGAAGAAAACCAAGGCGTTCAACCTCAGCCTTCGACAACCAAGATGAATCTTCAACAGGCCTGCCCTTCCACTTAACTAGATATTCTGCATACTACCTATTTCTTGTGCTTTTTCCTACACGGGTATCTAGGACCTCTTCTATCTCTTCTATATTTGGAGTAGATGTGGGAATACTCCATAATTCTACGACTAGTCTGCCATTATTGTCACCTTCATGATATTCTGTCAAATATGAGTTGTTTCATGACCTTATTTTTCAACATATGAAAGATCTTATCTGCTCTTAAGGTACACTTAAATTCTTTATTGTCCCATCTCATTGTTTCTATTAGGGGTGCACAAATACTGCTAAAATTTCTAATAAATTTTCTGTAAAAAATTGCTAGACCATGAAATGATCTTACCTAAGTTATGCTACTTGGATTAGGCCATTCAATGATAGCCCTCACCTTTTATAGATCCATTTTTAGACCTTCAATTGAGATAAAAAATCATATATACACTAACTCCTTCACAAAATTGCACTTCTTCAAATTAATCAGTAATTGCTCCTCCTTCAACTTCTCAAAAACTCTTCTGATATGCATTAGGTGCTCTTCCAGGGTCTTGTTAAATATTAAAATGTCATCCAAATAGACAATGATGAATTTTTCTAAAAAATCTTTCAATACCTCATTCATCAGTTGCATGAATGTGCTTGGTGCATTGGTTAGCCCAAATGGCATGACCAACAACTCATACAAACCCTCTCTGGTCTTGAAGTCTGTCTTCCACTCATCCCTCTCTCTGACATGAATTTTATGGTACCCACTCTTCAGGTCAATCTTTATGAAGTACTTGGCTCCACTCAAACAATCCATAATGTCATCCATCCTTGGCAATGGGAACCTATATTTTATGGTGATCTGTTAATAGCTCAGGATTCTATACACATTCTCCACTCTCCATATTTCTTTGGTGCCAGTACTACAGGTACTGCACATGGAATCAGGCTCTCCTGAATCAGTCCCTTTTTTAGCAACTCTTGGGCTTTTCTGTTTAGCTCCTCACTTTCTACAAGAGTCATTCTATGGGCTGCCTTATTGGGTAAACTAGATCCTGGTACCAAATATATATGGTGACTAATCTTCCTCACTGGTGGAAAACCCTCTGATACATTATCTGATATAATATCTAGAAATTCTTCTAATAGGCCTGAGACTTCTACAGAGGTATCTTTGCATTCTTCTTCCCTAACTCTAGGAATTAATGCATAGCAAATATGCTCATGTTTCAAACCATCCAAAAACCTTCTACCTTCAACTAAACATATTCTGGCACTACTACATACATTTTCGTCCACCTCCTTTAGGGGCTTCAGCTTATAGTGCACTCCATTATTTGTCAGGGAGTAAGTCTTGGCACACCCATCATGTATTTCACACCGATCAAACTACCACGACCTTCCCAATAGCAAATGGCAAGCATCCATAGGTAGGATGTCACACAGGACCTCATCACAGTAATTCCTAATATTAAATTTTACCAAGCACTACTCACTAACCAAAGCCCTATGGTCCTTCTGCAACCACACAATCCAATATGGATGCGAGTGTCTCTTTCTCTCTAACTGTAGTTTGGTAACCATTCCTTCTACAACTAGGTTATCCATGCTACCATCATCTATGATAACATTACAGACCTTACCTACACATTTACACCTTATGCAAAATAAGCTCTTCCTTTGATCTATATCTTTCTCCTCATTCAACAAGGCTCTCCTTGTTACCAGTACTTCTCTTTCTGCTTCTTCAGAGTGCTTAGATTCAACACCCTCATCAACAATAGCAACTCAGGCATTACCTTCAGGCCTCCTATTTGTTCTTCCTTGGTGTTGTGGACACTCGTATGCTCGATGTCCTTCTCCATAGTGGAAATAGGTTCCACAAAATCCTCCTCTTCCAAACCCTTGTCCAGACCTTCCTCTTCCTCTCTGGTAACCATTATTTTGGTAGTTATTATTCTACTCATGGGGGTGGTAAGCATTTTCTCCCTTCTGGTCTTGACTATTGCTTGTATCCCTAGTTTTCTTTTGGTCCTCATTCCATCCTCCATTTGTTCTCCCACCAGTTCTTCCACCATGACCTCTTCCTCTATGTTTGCTTTCAAACCTCTTGTTCAACTTCTCTTCTACCTTCAAGGCAAACTTGTAAAGCATCTTCAATGGTGGTCATCCTGACCAGACTCAACTCTTCTTGAATATTTACTCTTAACCCATTAATATAATGGACTACCTTCTCCTTGTTGGCCTCAGAATGGCCTGTTCTAATCAAGATCTTATAGAAATATGTATTTTATTTGAAAGACTTACTCGATTTTCTCAAACCCTACATTTTATTGAGCAGATCCAACTCGTAATCAACTAGAATAAATTATCTCTTCAACTTCTCCACCATCCACTCCCACCTTATTATCCTTTCTTTTCCTCTTTCATTTCTGTCTAGTTGCACTCCATTCCACCATATGCTAGCATGACCCTTTAGCTTGGTCTTAGCAAACTTGACCCTCTCGAGATCTTCTACCTCCTCATACTCGAAGTATTCCTCCATGTCATTGATCCAGTCGATCAACTCTTCTAGGTTGAGATTTCTAGAATATGTGGAGACATCAAACTTCGGTCTCTTTCCAATCTATGATATGGCCTTATACAATCTGGCTTATGCAAGATCTACTGCATCTTCTTCTTCTTCTTAGAATTGGGTCTCTTCTTCTTCAGCTTCATCTTCACTCCCTTCTTCTCTCCTTGGCTCAAACCCTCTATGCAACTCCTCTTGTAGAGCTTGAACTTACCTTTGCAAAGATCTAAAATCTTCTTCTGGCACCATATTTCTCCCACCATCATGGTTTCTTCATGGAGGCATTATACTCACTTCTCCTACAAACCCTAACCATAGATCCTAGTGTAAACTGCCTCACGTTCGGCGCTCTATTTACACACTTAGGAACTCTTGCTCTGATACCACTTGAAGTAGAGTTGCATTAAAAAACACATACAATCCACTGAAAACCAGAAATGATAAAAGGAGCCAAAGCTTTCCATTAATTTATTACTAAAAATGAGGATCCCAAAAGAAGATCCCCTTTTACAATTTTGAAAATTCCCACTTATGCCCTATTTTCCCCTTTTTTCCCACCTAAAACTTGAAATTTCAAATTTGGGGCAACTTGCGGAGGTCATAACTTCATGCTCGTTGACCCGATTGACTATTACAGTATATTTTCAAAAACAACATGAAACGAGCTAAGCAAGTCAAAAATCCTCAAATTCAACCTCTAAGACCTTTAAAAATCTCCTGCAAGAAAACTAGTTTTACTAGTTTTTACAAAATTAAACAATTACAATCTTTTTTGGGTGATGCAAGATCACTTTTACACCATTGGATGCTCCTGCATCATTTTTATATATGTATGTATGCATATATTTAAATTAGATTAAAATTTATTATTATTTTAGTAAAATAATTTTTTATTACAAAAATATTAAACTTATATCACATTTGTTAATGCAATATGTGTAACATATAGTTAATCTATCATTATATTCTATCAGTGCATATCCAGTTAAAGATTAACTTGTAATATTATTGTAATTATTTAAATAATTAACAACTTTTTGTTAAAATATTCAACAATTAATACTTTAGTTTTATATTTTAAAAAATTTGCTATTCAATATTATGGTAGTACCCTCATTGACATTAAATTTTGGTACAACATAAATGCTTAAACAATGTCTCTATGTATGTAGTATTGCAAGGGTAGCACCCAAAAATAACTTTCAAAACCATGATTTTCAATGTTGTGATGACAAAATATATGACTCCATATAACTTTATTGTTCTCAATATTGAACCGTTAAACGAAAATGAAAGTACTTGAAATTAGGTAATCATATTTTTAGCATAATTTAAGCATATGCAACACAAATTACATGGTTTATTTTCTTGATGAAACAAAGATTTAACAACCATATATACTATATTTATATACAAAAATATATGATGTTTATCACTTATATTGTATAGTTATGAATTTTTAATCATAGAAGATCCAAATGAGATCAAACTTCTACACTAGGATCTTAATATTGTGTTCCATATGAATTATAAAATATCTTAAAATAAGTTTTTTGGGTTCATAAGATTCCAAAAGTAATACGACATAGAATCTACTGATATGATGGTTAATGTAGCATATATTGGGTGTACAAAGTTAATCAAGATAGATATCAAGAGAATTATGATGCTCGAAAGCATGAAATATTACCTCAAAAACCTTTTTACTCCCCCCAAAAAATTCTTTCAATAAAGAAACATCAATTCTTCACAAATTGCAAAGGGGTAAAGTAAAACTAAATTATTTTTTATCGTTCAATAGTTGATAAGCCACATCATACAACATTTTTTCTTTTTTTATTATTAAGGATCAAAATGATGATTTTTGGAAGGGCCCCAACCCTTTTACATAGGGAAAATAAATTTCTAGTAGGGATAAAATCCCAAGGCCAAAATTGTATAGCCAAATAAAAATATTATATTAAAGAACATCATTAAAACCAACAAAATATACCAACAAGAAAAGACTACAAATAGAACAATAGATTTGAATGGCTAACTAAAATTTGGAGAGGTTGACATCAACCTCATAGTCTTACTTCTTCTTCTTAATCTACACCTAGAACCTTAAGACCTCCTAGGAGTCTTTGGTACTCAAAATATTATTTGAATATTTCTTCATCTCCAACATATAATATTCATTTACTATTGTGATTGGAGTGACAACCTCCATTTAAATTTAGGAATTATTTAGTATCATTGGCAATCTCATTCGAAGTTTCCTTAGCTCTTGACTCAACTAATTAAGGTCTTACCACCTTGGTTTTACTACCTAGGTCAACATTCTTTCTTTAATATCACATCTTCCTCATAAAAAGAGTTTCCTCTGTACTATCTATCTATGCAGATTTTCCCTTAGGATGAAGTGATTCCTATGTCAAAATATTTGGCATACCTAATATTTGGATCTCAAGAGCTATCTCTAGTTCATGCATAGAACTCTAAGTCAAAATCAACTCACACTTTGAAAGATATTTTACTCTACTAGCCTACCTAATCCCTTGGGACTCTCTTCTCTAATGTTGTTTCTTATAATATAAAAGTTTCAAAACTTCAATATCCATTGATTCCTCTCTAGAATTAGATATATCTCCTATACCTTGATTTTGATTACCTTCCACTAGGTGATCATTTCCTTGGAAAACTAGTATGTCCTCTATTGAACATCCCTCCTAAGTATTACTCTAAATAATTGGATGGGGATCCATTAGCTTCTTGTTGATAAGATCCTCCTTGGTTTTTGTATCTACTTCAAGCCCTTTAGATTTATTCTTATGGCTATCACAACAAGAGTTCTTCCCTTTATTTATTTAGGATTTCTTATACTTTTGTTCTCGATATTTAGATTAGGGATGAGAAGCCCTCTTTTTCTAGACTTTCATTGAGTCCTTTTCATCAAGGCAAGATTTCCCCACATGGTCAAAGTTCTTGCACATGGAGTATAAAGTAGAAGGATTTTCATATTTTATCTTCTGGTCCCACAACCTGAAATCTAAGATTAACTTTATAGAGGATAAAAGTGGTTGGTATAGGTTAACATTCATTTAGAATCTTGCATGAGTCAACCTAGCTCTTGCATTGGTAGCAAAATACACCATTAATGGAGATCCAATGGCCCTAGTCATTTTTTCTAAAATATTTATCCCAAAATAAAGGGGTAAACTCAAAAGCCTTACCCAAAAAAGGGTTTTATTTATGACTTATTTGAATGGGTCAAAAGAGATATCCCATTTATTAAGTGCCAAATATATTATCCTATAAAACCATGACTTCTAAAGCATGATGTGCATAATATAATCATGGTTTTGGAAATAAAATAACACAAATACATTTTGCATGGTTACCACCTCAATAGGTTTTCTAGGTTTCCATTTCTCAATCAAACACTTCTTGATACAATTCACCTTCAGTACAGGTTCAATAAATTTACCAACTATGCTATTATATATCTTCTTAATTGGTCTCATGGCGAACAAATATGGGATCTGTAGGTAGACTGTATCATCCTCTTCAAAAGGATAAATGGAAAATTTCTCCTCTTGGAGTCAAAGCCCTAGAAAATATCTTTCAAGACTAATCCCTCATCATAGGCTAGATCCCCTTATAGGCTACCCTAGTCATAGGTGGGAATTCACCTTTTTCCACCATAATATAATTTGAAAAAGCCCTCGAGTCAAACTAGCTACCTTACCACACTCTTGAAGGATCTAAATATTTATTTAAGGAATTTGTGTGAATCCCTAAATTCCTTGCTCACACTCTACTCTTGACAACCTCTAAAATAGATAGCTTATCCCAAAACTAGTGTTCTCCTCCATCACATGCCAGATATCTTGTTGCCAAAGCTCACCAAATCTCGTGCTTGCCAAAGCTCACTAGATCTATCATTGCTAAAGCTCTTGCTAGAATTTTTAAAGATCAAAGAATTTGTAGAGTTTAAACATGGGTTTCATGGGTGAAAATTCAAAAACATAATACTCAATCACGACTAATGTTAAACAATCCATGCAAAGAAAAAATATCCACATATTGATGTATGGTTTATAACCATGTAGTCATTTAATTTTAAATTATAGACCTCCTATTTAGAGTTACAAAGTCTTTACTATTAGGCCCATTGATACTAAATACAAGAAAATAATAGTTTTATAGCACAATAATTAGAGAGTAATTTTCATCAAAGGTACATGTATGGAACTAGGAAGGAACTATTATCTCAAATAAATACATAATAGTTATACATATGAACAATAGTCAAATTGATTGTAAGTACTTTGTATTTTTCTCCATATAATAAAATTTACTTTGTATTCTTCTTCATATATTTATTGATATGTTTTCTTGGGTGACATGCTTTATTACATGTATCAATTAAATCATTAATGAATTATAATTTTTTTATATTTTAAATATATTTTCTATTTTATTTTTTTTATAGATGTTGAAATCACTATTGGAAAGTAAATATTTATTTTAAAAAATAATCTAACAAGTTTGATCCAAAAGTAGACATAACTTTATTACTCAATAACAAGAATATGTTCAATATAATAAGGCAATTTAATTTTTTTTAATAAGTTCTTTATTTCTATACATATTTTTCTCTTCGATTTTAAGATGTTTATTAGGTGACACTTGAAAGTAACTCCAACACAAAATATGTTATTATAGTTTTAAGTTTTACAAACCAAAACCTTGTCAAATATTCTAAAAGAATGTTAGATGAAGTTAATACCCAAATATTTCAAAATGAAATTATAATTCATATTTAGAATTAATAAAAATAATTGTTTGTAGAAATAATATTATACTTTTAACATTCGCACAATGTCATCAAAATATGTATAAATGATAAAACCTAGAGTCTAAATATTGTAAGACCTAAGTTTTTATATAAAAACTTGAAAATTTTTATCTCAAACATCTTTATATATTTTTATGGAATATATAATATTTTCATCACACCTAAAATATTAAGTCATTATTTATTTTCATTTTAAAATAATGATAATAATTTCTTGGTAAAATATATAATATAAATTATTTGTACTACTAGGTATATCATTGACAAGTTCCCCCAAATTTTTAAAGGAGGTCGAGGGTTCAAGCTTGTTGGCCTATGTCGAAAACCAAACTCCCCCTGACTAGAATGAGGGGTATAACAAATGTTTTAACAGCCTATATCGGATACCTAAAAAACCTTGACTAGCCTGAGGGGTTCATTCATATGGGATAGGCTTCATGTAATGGAAAGTCCTAGTCCCTAGGGGATACATGGAACAATTTTTCTTAAAAAAGGTTTATCCCAAGGAGGACAACACAATGGTTCGGGCTTTGGATATGCTTTGGAAGGTCTAAGGTTCACACTGTGGCATGGGTGAGGATGTGAAGGGGTGTGTGTTTGGATGTGCGTTAAATTCTATATTGATAATTATAGCTCTTGACTTTACGAGGGATCATGGTTGGGAGAATACTCCTCAACACTATAGGTCGGTCATAGGGGTTTATCACTCTACCAAAAATTATATATATATATTCCTATGGGAAACAAAATAATGGTTTGAGCTTTGGTTCTTATTCGAGAGGTCCAAGGTTTGAACCCCAACGTGGGCGAGTGTGTGAGGTGGTGGCTGTGTGTTAAATTCCCTATTGATAAGCATAACTCTCAACTTTACAAGGGTTATGGTTGGGAGGAGATTATCCGACATGGGTGAGTGTGTGAGATGGTAGGTGTGTGGTAGTTGTGTGTTAAATTCCCTATTGATAAACATAGTTCTCAACTTTATAGGGGTTTGGTTGGAAGGAAACTATCCAACCCTATGCATTGGTCATAAAGGTTTCTAACACTAACCAAATCATATTCATATATATATAACCCAATGCATTAGTTGGAACATTGTATAACATTTTGTTATTTAATGTTTTATTATATAATTTGTTAACAAAATTTGAAATCTAGGACTCATTTGAAAATGTTTCTCATAGTATATAATAAAATTATGCATAGATATAGTAAAGGCTCTAAAAATTAAAATGTGTAGTTTGAATTAAATTCATGAAGATAAAAAGTTTTAAGTTAAACATGAATACGTATATAAATTATAAATCAAGAAATCTAATTAAAAGATCCATCTTAAAACATAACATTTTTAAGATGTTTTAGTGTTGAGGGTTTGATGAGGAAAAACTACTCTGCTAGGGTTTTATGAAGAAAAACTACTATGTGGGGATGGTAGCAACTTTCAAAGGAGGTCTAAAAAATTGGAGGAATGTCGTGATGGAATAGGGTCCGACACATAGAGTGTATGCTCAAGATGTTTTTTCATCTTAAAATGACTGGAAGGAATGGGATTTTCCATTGCATGTCGGGAACCGCTTGTTAAAGAACAATGGATGTTTGGAATGATGTGAAGCTAGGCCGGTTCTAGTGGTTCAACCAGACTCAATGGCAGAAGATGTGGAGTATCTAACCAAACATGTCCTTATTGGAAAATTTTTGGGCTTCCAAATTTCTCTCCCCTTTGTGGAGGCTTGGGTGAGGAAAAATTGGAATCCTGAAGATGATGTGGAGGTGATGTTGAGTGCGAACAACTATTTTATGGTGGTTTTCTCTTGCATTGCAGATCATAACAAAGCATTTGAAGGGGGTCCTTATTTCTATAAACAAGTGAGACTCTTTCTTAAACCCTGGCATGTGGATTTCAACCCATCAGAGGAGTGGTTGTCGCATACTCCCCAGACAAAAAGTTGTTCATGATTTCATTTGTGTGCATTCTTCGGATGTGGTGTTTATTTAGGAGACTAAATTGGCTATTGATAGTATGTTAAATATTGATCCCAAATTATGGATAAGAGGGCAATGCCAGTGTATTGGTGCATGTGGATATGCTGGTGGTATCGCTTGTTTATGGGATCCGGTTAAGATATCCCCTCTTACTTGGATTTCCTACAGATGGTCTATTTCAATGGTCGGGCATGATAATGAATTTGGTGAAACCATCCTAATTACAAATATGTATGCTCCTATTGATTACAATGGTAAAGTGAATTTGTGGAAGCACATTTGCTTTGTGAGAAGTTTGCTTCCCCTATACCCATGGATTTTGGCTGGAGACTTCAACTCTATCACTTATTTGGAAGAGAAACATGGTGGGGTGGACCGTCTTGAGACTTTATCTTCTATCTTCAGTGCTCATAACCAGGACCTAAACTTGGTTGACATCAAGCCGAATAATGGGATATTTACTTGGCACAATAGAAGGTTTGGGGAAGCTTCCATCTCAAAGATACTGGATAGATTTTTGATATCCAGTTATTGGATGGGTAATAACATAAGTACTAGTTCTATGATTCTGGAGGGTAGGGGATCTGATCATTGACCTATAAAACTCTTTGCTTTGGAGTTAGGGCTAAAAAATAATCCCTCCTTTAAGTTTCAACTTATATGGCTTCATGATACTAAGCTTCATGATTTCATGTGAGGTTGGTGGACCACTAGCAAATCTCCTCATGGCACCACTATCTATTCCTTTATGAAGTGACTACAATTCGTAAAACATAGATTGAAGAGATGGAATAGACTAAATTTTAGGAACCTTTCCTTGGCTAAGCTAGTAGCTCTTAGGAGGATGGAATAAGCTTCAAGTAATACTAGAGATCAGGGATTCACGAAGGAGCTTCTTGTTGAGGAATCTGAGGCTGTGAAAGACCTTACTGAATAGGAACTGAGGGAAGAATTTTTTTGGAAACAAAAAGCTAGAGTGGATTGGCTTAAGGAAGGGGATAAGAACACAACCTTCTTTTATAACTTAGTTAAGGCTCGTCATAATGGTAACCTGATTACCTCTCTTGTGAATTATCAAGGTGCCCTACTCTCTTCTTTCAGGGATATTTCAAAAGAGACTAAGAGGTATTTTTCCTCTCTCTTCAAGGACTCCTTATCAGATGATGAGAATTGAAATCTTATTCTAAATTTTATTCCAATGATTATTTCTGGAGAGATGAATGAGCACTTGATGGGTCCAATTTCCCTTGAGGATTTAGAAAATGTTGTATTCAATATAAAAAAAGGAAAAGCCCTAGGCCCATATGGATTCTTGATTGAGTTTTATCAGGAGTTTTGGGATTTAATAAAATTTGATCTTTTTTAGGTGGTCCATGAGTCCCAAAAGAACAAATAGATGCTAAGGGACCTAAATGCTACCTTTGTGGTGCTTATACCCAAAAAAGAGGGAGAAAATTCCTTGGATATGTTCAAGCTTATTGCTCTCTGCAATGTTGTGTATGAGATCATCACAAAAATTATTGTTGAGGCTGAAGATATGGGTGAACAAAATCATCTCTAACGAGCAAGGAGGGTTTTTTGCTAGCCGATAAATCTTGAATGGGGTTGTTATTGCTACAAAAGCTATTCACTCGATGGAAAATTCTAAGGAGAAAACTATGTTCATTAAGTTGGACATGTCCAAAGCCTATGATCGGGTCAGACGGTCCTTTCTTCAAAAATTTCTTGTTGCTTTTGGATTTGAGGAGGAATGGATTAGATGGGTGATGAGTTGTGTTTCTTCTTCCTCATTCTATGTTCTTGTTAATAATGAGCCATCCGAGCTGTTTTAGGCCTCAAGGAGATAGAGGCAAGGAGATCCTTTATCTCCTTATTTGTTTATCATTATGGCGGAAGGGTTGGGAATATTGCTCAAGTCTTAAGTCATGGAGGGTCTCATTCAGGGGTGGAAGTGGGATAGTAGTTTGCCACCTCTTTCCCACCTTCAATTTGTTGATGATATTGCTTTGTTGGGAGTTGCCACTATCAGGGAAGCTGTCAATATTAGATAGTCTCTTGACATATATCTTGGTGCTTCTATACAGTTGATTAATGAGGATAAGTCTTCTATTTTCTTCTTCAATACACGTCCTCTTATGCAAGCCAGGATTGCTTGCATTCTAAGATTCCAAGTTGGGACTCCCCCATTCATTTATCTTGGTATTCCAATTTCATCTCATCCTCTACCTAAATCTTCTTGGCAGTCTATGCTTGATAAGTTTAGAAGGAAGGTGAATCACTAGACTTTCAGATGGCTATCCACTATAGGTAGAGTGTTGCTTTTAAAATCTTTTGTTCAAGCTTTACCCATTTATAGATGTTTTGTAAAAATAGCTCCCTCTCACTTCATCAAGGACATGGATGCTTTGTTAAGACAATTTTTATGTTCTGGAAAACTTGATCAATCTAAATGGAGTTTGGTTAGGTGGGATTCTATATGTAGGTCGGTGCAAGAGGGAGGCCTTGGGTTGCGACAGAAAAATCTTTTTAGGTAGGCTTTGGCTGCAAAACTTTATTGGAGATGGTGTAACTCTCAAGATCATATTTGGGCTAAAATATTATCTTGTAAATACTTGAGAGGTATTTCTGAGGCTGAGATCCCAAGAGTCAGCTTGGTTGGGAAAGGTTCTATTATCTGGGATACTCTGAAAAGAGGAGCTAATTTAATCAAGTAGGGTTTGTTTTGGATTTGCAATCGGGGATCAAATGCTCTTTTTTGGAGGATTCTTGGGATGGCCACCCTCCTATCTTGAATCAATATCCTAGGTTACGTTCCCTACATATTTTTTTCTTGGAAGAAGGTTGGTCTTGTGTGGAGGGCTTTAAAAAAATCCATTATTTTTGAAATATGGAGATGCACAAGTGGAAATATCCACAAGAATGGCCCTAGGGGGACTGGCCAAGGACAGAGAGGTGCTCACTCTTATTCTTATGGGGAGGCCTTGTTCTTCATTAAGGGGTAAATATATTCTGGTTTGGAACCCTGATCCTAAGGGAACCTACTTGGTAGCCTATGGTTATCAGGTTCTTGATAAGCAAAAGTATGGGAGTCTTCCTATCACTTGGTGGGAAAAGTTGTGGAACAAATTTTCCTGGACAAAATGTAACTTCTTTCTCTGGTTGGTAGCTCCTAATAAATGCCTCACTTGGGATAATATGAAGAAGAGGGGATTTTAGGGTCCCCCTTTTTTTGTCCTTTGCAATAAGAATGAGGATGACTCTTCTCATTTATTTTTCTAATGCTCCTTTGCCAGAGACATTTGGCACCGTTTGTGGAGCACCTGGAACCATCCATGTTTTCATGTGTTTCCCTGGTGGAGTTTTGGAGTAGTCTGGGTAGACCTCCGGCAAAGACCCCTTTCCTTCTGGTGGCTTGGAATTTGGGCCTTTATTGCATCATCAGGAAAATTTGGTTTGAATGGAATCGATGCATATTTTAGGGCAGTTATTTGGCTATTCAACAGATCTAGCAAAGGATCTTGTATATGGTTCAGGAAACCATCCATAGCAAATGTGATGTGGACCCTCTTTTGGATTGTAGGGAGAAGAAGGTACAAAAAGCCCTTGGTCTCTTTAGGGATGGTGTGAACTCTTATAGCCCTAGTATGGTTCCTCAACTCAATAAGAAGGTTATGAGAGATGGTAGGTGGAGGCCTCCCCCTAGAGGAGTTTTAAAAATTAATACTAATGGATCATCCAGGGGTAATCCTGGACATGCTGGAATTGGTGGTGTTGGGAGAGATTCTACTGGTGGTGTCAGTTTTTCTTTTCCATTTATAATGGTGTTCACTCCAACAATTTTATGGAAGCTCTTGCAATTCTTGAGGCCTTGCGGAAGGGGTTTTCTCTTGGCTGGAATAGGATTATTTGCGAGTCTGACTCTCAAATTATGGTTAATATTTTAAACAGTAAAAAGGTGGAGGAAGTTAATTGGCAGTTGGCCTCTATAGCCGTTCATATTCTCAGAATGAGTGAAGAGTTTGAATTGATGTCCTTTGTGCACATTCCAAGGGAATGGAATATGGTTGTTGATTACTTGGTCAAAAGGGCTTCCGAGCTTCTAGATCCTTGGAGTATCAATAATTGTGAGAGTCTCTTATCTGGGGACTCTCAACGCCTGTGGGAGTTGATCCACAAGGATGTACAAACTTAATGTGGTTTGTTATTGTTGTCTTTTTTGGGTGTCATTCTAGTGTAGTGGTTTTAGCCTGTTTGGCTGTTTATTTGAGTCATGGTTTGAAGCTCAGTTGTTCTTTGTAATCCAGACTTTTTATCAATAATTTTTTACCCCTTTATTTAAAAAAAAAACATAACACTTTTAAAAAAATGTGTGACAAAACTCAGACATTAAATATATACACCTTTTAATGTTTCTTCATAAGAATTTAAAAATATATATAAATTTACTTATGTAAATAAAAATTGTTCAAATTTATGGAATAGATTTGATTTATACATAAGTTTTAAGCTCTTCTAATATTACTATGTAGTAACATGTAATCTATATAACACTTTTCATTTCCATATAAATATTTATTAAAAAATAAAAATAAATTTTATATAACAAATAGAACAATACAATAAAACATTTCAACCCATTTCTCTATAATAATCGGTACATAAAATTTTATTATTTTTTAAAATAATAAAAATATATGTGAAATTATAAAATATAATAAATTTATTAGAAGTCACAAATTTAAATGTAAATTTCTTAATAAATTTAAAAAACATTTAAATTTTATTTATATAAAAAATAAATTATATTAAATTAAAATACATATAATAAATAATCACGTTAAAACTTAATTAAAAAACTGAATAATTTAACTTGATAACTTCCTTGAAAGTCGATGTTTTATATATGCAAATTGACTGTTGTTGACCTTTAAAATTTCAATTGGCCTTTGTTCGAATATGTGTACACAACATCATTGCAAAATACACGGAACAGCAAGAAGCAAATTGTGATGTTCGATGTCATCCATATCAGGTATTATTTTCTAATGCATTTTCTCTTTGCATAAGGCGCGGTGGTCTTCCAACATAAACACAAACAACATAAAGGTGTTGGTGGTCTTCCAACATAAACACAAACAAAATAAAATTGTTCATACACTCTTAAAATTGCTGATGAGCCCAATTCCACCATATAAATAGCAACCAAGGTACGAGCAGCTTATAAAACGCAAATTCCCCACACTGATCTGATCTCCCATGCCTTCCAGCAAATTTGATTTAGACATAGGCTAAATCTATAGCTAAGGGATCACGTTTCTACAGTCAGCTGTCTTATTCTAATTATTTCCACTCAAAATACTTAGATGTGACAATATAGGATAGACTTAGACTTATATCCAACTCCACACTTTACTTAATTTAATAACGGTAAGATTATCATGCAGGTTAGTCCTCAACAGGAACCCATTTGGACTTGTAGAGTTGAAGTTTTTTCAGTGTAGGCGTCCACTTTTCATCCATAACTCCCCTGATCTTGCCTGCTATTGAAATTGCCTCCAAGATATTCTCCTCATCATATAACATTGCCCAGGCCCTGCACCGCTTTACCAAAGCTTCAGGTAATTCTAGTAGACAAGAGCCAATCACATCTGCTAAAAACTTGTGCAACTCATGAAACAATGCCTTCACATTGGTGTCACTACCAGCCATTTGGAGGACAAGTTCGCATACTCTGTACATGCTGTAACTCGTTGCTACCACATTCCAATCCTTTGAATCCCTCAAATGTGTTTTGTCACGAGGGGATAACAGTTTCTGAGCTTCGAGTTGCTCCTCAGCTTCTGCCTTAAGCTTTTCAATGGCGTCACGTGCGTTGGCAACATTGTCTTTGCTGGGAGAGGAATCACGCAAACGTAGAAGCTTTTTGAATTCTTTGTCTGAAGCTATACTCACTCGCTCCACTTCTACTTCTAAAACCTCCGCTTCATAAAGACTGTCTGGTGCTTGAACGTGGGATCTCTCAACAAATTTCATGGCATCCCAAGCTTGTTGGTAAGCTTCTACCGCTTTCGTCTCGGCATGGGAATCGACATCTTTGTAGAAAGGGAAGACAGCCATGATGATCTTAAGCAAAGAGACTGCAGTTATTTTCCAAGGATTTTCCTCGAGAAAGGGAAAGTACTCTTCGACATGTGGAAATCGTGTAAGCTGATTTACAAACCTGTTGGATTGATCAGATTCATCAGAGTGAAAGCGCTCCATAAGTAGTGCCTTCAAATCCTGGCATTCCTCCTCGCCTTCTTCACGTCCTTCTTGCAGGCTGTCCTTTACTTCATTAAAACTTTTCTCATTGGCGAACCACAGACTTTCAGCGCTTTCTCCTGGCATGCAGACGTGCTCCAATGCTTCCCGGTATTTTTGAAATTCTTGGTCGCTATCTTCATCCTTGGGGCGTCGGACAAAACACCTACACAGCATCTCCGAGAAACGCGAGGAGAACTTGCTGAAGAAGACCAGCAAGGTTTGCATTGCCAAAAGAGAATGCATTTGGAAATATATCTTGCCTTTTTTGCATGTCTCTGCTGCGGAAGTCATGGACGCCAATAATTTCTTGCGCCTATTCTCGAGCTTTTTCTGGGGAGGAGCCGGGCGCCACTTGTGCATCTCGTACGTCTCTCTCAGGTCACGGATGGTCCTTGTCCAAAAGTCCTCCATTGAACATTTCTGGCACAATGTCAGCTCTTTCACGGCCACGGTAGTGCTGGCCGCCGACTTTGGGAAATAAAAGATGGCACAGAACCACCTCCACAATACCACGGCCCAACCCTCGAGGACAAAGAGACACTCAAGGCTAAAGGTGGTGTGCCTTAGCCAATCCCACCCATCGTGACGAGGAACAATATCCATAGAACCCATATATATTGCCTTAAACGCCAACAATGCAATGCAAACTGTGACAATCACTCCGGTTGCCGAACAAAGCACTGACCTGGATATGACATATTGAGGCTGACCAACATGAGCCAAAAGCCACGACCTTAGTATCTCTTCTTCAAACTCCACCCACGAGCGCTTAATTTTGGTCGACTCGATCACACAGATGATCCTTGGAGTGACGAGATCACGAACAGTGCTGCCAGCTAAAGCTGAGGAGATTAAGAGCAAAATGAGTATTACCGTTGAAACCAACAGAACAACGCTGGATCCCACGAACCATGCATGCCTTTCTTTGCTGACAGTAACTTTCAAAAACGAAACATAGTAATACTCATAGGTGTATGGGGGCTCAGGTTTGCTTTGGTGACACATACGATAACATGGGTCTGAAACTTGAGCTAGTGCAACCGAAGAGACAAATTGGAGTTTCTTAAAAACTTTTCTGGTCATACGCACGTAGTAAAGCTCGGAAGTGATGGCGGTGAATACACTGACGTTCAAAGCTGCAATATTACCCCACTGAGTGTCAGCTCCAGAACCAGCCATTCCTGGCAGCATATACCCAATGAACACGCACAATACCAGTCTTCCACTGTCAATCGCCAGCTGATTGTTAGAGAGCTTGCCCAATTCGTCAATGTTAGGGCTATCAGGCATGCTGACATTCTTAAGCTCAAGCAAAGTAAGAATCTGCAGAGTCAAGGCACTTAGAACCAGGGTTTTTGCTTTGATCCATTGTACGCGTGGTTTACTTGCTAGTGCAGTCCATAGGTCGTAAGAAACGAGCCCACAAAAATAAACAAGACCTACGGACATGGCCAGCATCCTAATCACCTCCCCAACTGAGAAGGAGTCTCCCGGCAAAGGAGGGGGTGGAGGGGCTGGAGGGCATGGCGGGCATCCCATTCTAGAAAATAAAAATAAAATTAAAAGAAATTCGATGACAGAAGGGCACGACAACAAAGCAGCAGCACAGAGCTCGCAGTATGTTTCAATAGACATTACTAGGAGTTGTAAAAGAAACGTGAGAGTGATTTCCTGAACGAAAGAATTTCACTTTAGCCAGCAATGGCGTCACGTCAGATCCTTCTGTCACACATCTTTTATTAATATTTTAATTGTCTCTTACCGATCAATTCGAAAATTGCCATTTGCTGCAGAAGAATATGGTATCATAATTAGTTGGATTTTTGTTTATTTTTTATAAAAGCTCAAGAACCATACATCATGTGATTGAACTTATATCTCTTAAATACTAGAGTGTTCCATATAAACTTTAATTTGATTTTGATTGGTGACATTACCAAAAGCAATGAAGAACGCAATTCACACTCAATCGGGGTAAAAAGGAGGGAAACACGTATTTCTCGTTCTTCAAACAGATGAAGCCCGCTTCACTACTTTTCCTTTTTACTTTTATTTTTGGGTCAGCAATGGCGTTACGTCAGCTCTTTTCTACAATTCATAATTCATTTGGCCCAGGAATATTAATTTTTCAGTAGTCTTGTCCAAATCAGCTAGGATAAATAAACGGGCGAAGGCTCAATACTATTGGAAATTTCGTAAAATGTAAATCAAAACGTCAAGTTGTTATCGTAGATTCATATATCTAATGGTCCCTTTCCAATGTTGGATAATATGGTCTTGTTCTCCGTGAAAATCATCTTTATTCCTGGAATTTGGTGAGAAAGCACTATCTCCAAAGAATTTGCGTTGAACTTTAGTGAAATTTAAAAAAATTACAAAAACAAATGTGGATATTGAAGGCCAACAATTGCATAGCATCGGTTCCTTCTGTCAGACATTTCTTTAATTGTTATTCTATTCTGTCGTTCTTTAATTATATTCTGATTGATGCAATCGACAAAAGTAAAGAAAAGACTTAAAGAGAACCCAAAATATTTCCCGGTTTTGAAACAGAGAGATCGCACCATTATCCCTTCAGGGAAGCTCAGGATAAGTCTTTTTTTCTTCAAAGGTTTTTTTTTGTGGAATATGATAGTGGTTTAATCTTAAATATTAAAAAACAAAACACATAAAGAGTGTTTATTTAAAAAAAAAATACAGTTTGTAATCACACAAGGTATTGATGATGTGGTGAGTTCGCTTAATGTTTAGGTTTCTTAATTTTAGATCTGTGCAATGAGGTTTGGGATAATTTATATCTTAAAATTTTAATATACAGTTAAAAGTTAATTGATTGGAGCAGGGTTTTTATTAAGTGTTGTTAATTTAAGGTTAATAATTTCAATTCTATAATTACAATTTTTAAATAAAAATAAATAAATAAATAAGCTATTTTAAAAAAACGCCCCTTAAAATAATAATTCAATAAAATCGTAAAAAAAAACGTTGGCATGTGCCATTACAATTTAAATTCGTTTCAATCTTTAAACAAATCCTGGCAAAACCATCCATTTTCTTTGGTGGTGTCATGTTTCTAAAGATAATTGGTTCACATTATGCCATGTCGACATATTTATTGATACGTCACATCTATAGGATCAGACCCGCAATTCCCGAGGTGAGAGATAATGAGGAACGATGTGATACTTTTTAAGCGTATTAATGTCCAAGAGTACAAAGCAATGTGTTCGATTTTAATAAGTGACGTTGCAGATGGTTCCTTCTTATATCTCTGGCTCTTAAGAGTACAAGCATCCTGCCTCCTTGGTGGTCAGTTGCATGGAAATCATATTACATTCTCTTGTAAACACTCAAATTTCTTAGAAATGCAGAATATTGTGCTGGCATTTTAAAAAATAAAAAATAATTACTTGTACGACATCGTAGTATTATAGCTTTAAATCAATAAATTTAAGTTTAAACTTTAACATATAGTGAATGTTTAATTAAAAAAAAATAGAAAAATAAAAAATTAATTAAATTTGAACTCCATAGGACTCTGATTAAAAAATATATGTATATAAAAAGCAAATGTGGACGTCAAAGGCCAGCAATGGCGTTACGTCAGCTCCTTCTGTCACACATATCTTTTATTGATATTTTATTTCACTTACGGATTATACAATAAGAACCTCCTTGGAAGTTGCAATTTGTTGCAGAAGAATATGGTATTATATTTTAATTTGATTTTGATTGGTGACATTACCAAAAGCAAAGAAGAAGGCACTTCACTTTCAATCGGCAAAAAAGGAGGAGAACACATATTTCATATTAAATTTTGAGTAGTCTCGTTCAAATCAGATCGGATCAATAAACTGGAGAAGGCTCCACCACTATTCGCAATTTCGTAACATGTGAATCAAAACGTTCAATTTGTAATCGTAGTTTCATGTATCTAATGGTCCCTTTCCAATGTTCAATAATATAGTCCTGTTCTCCGTGAAATTCGTCTTTATTCCTGGAGATTGCGGAGAAAGCACTATCTCGGAAGAATCTGCGTTGAACTTTAGTGAATTTAAGAAAAGTTAAAAACAAATGTGGACATTGAAGGCAAACAATTGCATAGCATCGGGTCCTTCTGTCAGACATTTCTTTAAATGTTATTCTATTCTTGCTTTAATAGTTACTCTATTCCATCGTTCTTTAATTTTATTCTGATTGATGCTATTGACAAAAGTAAAGAAAAGACTTAAAGCGAGGACCCAAGATATTTCTCGGCTTTGAAACAGACAGACACCGAACCGTAACGCCTTTAGAGAAACTCACCCTAAGTCAGAACATTAACTTAGTTACTATTTTTCTTCCCTTCAAATGAAATCAGATGGAATGTCTGTGAAATATTATAGTGGTTTGATTTTAATTTTAATTTTTTTTTTAAATTTGAAATCAAACTAAATCGTGTGTAAATAACTGTCTTAAAAAATAGAAGAGTACACAATTTTTTGTTTGAAAAAAAGGACCTTAATCAAAACCAGGTACTGATGATGTGGTGAGTTCGCTCTAATTAGGTTTAAATTTTATATCTGTAATGACGTTTACGATTGATGTCTACATTGTAAATTATTAATATCTTAAAAATTAAGTTGATATTTCTATATGATATTAATTAATGATAAATATGATTTTATGACTTGTTATATAATCTAAGTTCATATTTCTGTATGATAGTAAATAATTATAAATGTGATTTTATAAATTGCTATACAATCTCATTTATCGAGTTTAGAGAGTAGATTTCTTAACTGTTTTTTTTTTTAAATTATTTAACACATAAAAATTACTTTGTAAAGGTGTGTTTAAATGTGGTTATACAATTTTTATATTTTAATGTGATATTAATATTAAATTCGTAAACCATATAATGATTTTATAATATTTTTATAATTAACAAATAATAAATTTTATCTTAAAAAAATTAAACCAAGGTATTGATGATGTGATGAGTTCGTTCTAGTAAGATTTAGGTGTTTTGATTTTAAATCTGTGTGATTCTTTGTGATGAGGTTTAGTGTTTAAATCTACATTCTACATAATTTATATCTTAAAATAATTTTATATAATTAAAAGTTGATATTTCTATTGTAATTAATTATAAATATAGTTTCATCAAGTTTAGGGAGAGTAGATTTAATATATTATTCGGTTCGTTTTGTTTGGTTTTTTAATTATTTTGTAAAGGTGTAATTTAACGTGTTAGACATTCTATATACTATACTTTAATGTTATGTTTAAGTTAATTTGATAAATCAGGCTTATAATATTTTAGTAATTATGTTTTTAATAAGATTTTGGATCTCTTCTTTAGAGATCAATATGTTTTTTTATTAGGTAGAAAACATGTGATTTTGAAAGGATATCCAATATTTTACAATGAGAGACATAGTAGAAACAAGAACAGTAAGTGAATCGAGAGGAGAACAACCTTAAGGGATAAGGGGATACAACAAAACAATCACAAATAGTGATAATGAAGAAAATACCTTTAAGAAAAATAATAGGGAGCACTTTATCAACCAGGGACAAAAAGAGACCAAAATTTGAAACCAAAACACACTAAGTCAAAAAGGTAGGGAAATCCTTCATCCAAATTTGAAGAGCATTCTGATTGACCCCCTGGTTGGCCAACAGGTCAACTTCCTTATTTCCTTATCTAAATGTGTTCTTGAATTCAACACCTTACAAATTATCAATGCGGCCATAAATATCTTCTATTAAATCTACAATGGAACATTCGGAAGAATGCTTTCATTTAGTAATATTGATGACGAAAGGAGAGTCACCTTCCATCACTACCTTATTTACATTCAAATTTTCCAGGAGTATGATCTCTTGATAAAGCACATGAACATTGACAAAAAAATGGACTAAATACTTAAGAAGTCAACAAAGGCAAAAGTTCATTTTTATCCATCCTTGAGATGAATGTTTTCATTTGATAATATCTCTAGGATTGGTGGTGGACAAACTATAAATACCTTCTAGATTTAGGATACATATCTGGCTAGCAATCTTACCTTTGTTATGGGATTGTTTTTCATTTTTAATTTTTGATAGGGATTATAGAAATATTTTCTTTTAAGAAATTAAAAATTTTAGCTTCCACATGTTAGGGATCCTTTTTAATATTTTTTAAGGCTTTCTTGTTTCTTTCGTTCCAAATACCCCCCAAAAAATGAGGTAAATACAAAGACCATAAAATTCTAAGCAAATGATTCTAGAAAGGGATAACCCACTACAAACATAGGTCCATAATGTTATTAATAATGACCATGAAAAATTTGAATTTGATGAGAATATGGTAGATAAATTTTAATAAGAAGGGTGCTCGGGAAATAAATTATTAGCATTCTCCCAAGAAGCTTCACACAGATAACTTTATTAAAAATGAGTAGGACTCTTTTGTGAATATTTTCAATAGTAAGAAGAAATTAAATTGATGTATGAGGTGTTAGAACCATTTATTATTAGTTGGAAACTAATACTCTTCCTCATTACACTAAGAAATTAAGCAGATTTAACTGTGAAAAGACCCTTATTATCCACTTTACAAATAGGTGAATAAGGATTAGGATTTAGGAAATAAATTATGAGAATATTGTATAAAGAAATTTGAACACAATTTTTTTGGGGGAGGGGTTAACAAGAGATAAAGTCTTCCAAGTCCTATTTCCATCCGTTGGGTCCAAAATTGGGGTTCCTCCTTCCTAGTATCTAGAGGATAATTTAGCACTAAAATCCCCAAAAAACAATCCAGTCTAACTCTTCCCTAAAAAATCTCATGTAATGCACAACTTTCCATTGATGCATTTGACCATATAGGTTTTGAGGCTCATAAAAAGTTGTGATTAAAACCTACTTAGCTATCACATTATTCCTAAAATGTGATGTGAGGACACCCCTCCAAGCTATATGTTCTATTTCCATTCATTCAAGAGAGTTCCAAAAAGTAACTATCCCCCTTGATACCCCTTGGGTAGCCACTTCCATATGATCAACACCCCTCCAAAATCTATTTACTATTTTACACATAATATCTAATGATATTTTCATCTCCTAGATAAGAAAAAAATAGAACAACTTATTGATGGGTTCTACTATTTAAATACCTAATATTCCATGATTGTATAATCATTGGTTACCTTTAGAGAACTAAAATATATTGGTCTCACTGATCCTATAGTGATTAGTTTATCTCCTTGAACTGCTATCAATTCCTTATTTGATTTTCTACCCACTCCTTGAGAGTTGATATTTTTTACTTCTTTTCAACCTGAGTTATCCCTAGAGCTGGCATTTCTCTATTCTTTTCTACTATACCCATGATAAAATCCCTAATTATTGACTGCTCTTGGTTATGCACTATTAATGCCCCTATAATATCTGATTGTGGTAACACACTGCACTCAATTACTTGGTCTAGGATGGGAGGAGGTGAAAGAGGAGCTTGAACATGGATGTTATTATTTTTATTATTCTCATCTACTCCTTCCATGAATTGTTCTTCTTGGTCCACAAGTGTCTTGAATATTTCATACCTATTGAAGGGTTAAGTTGGGTTTGCTCTTTACCATATTTTTTCTTTTGTCTTCTTCTTTTGAGATGTTCAAAATCATATCCCTTTGCTTCTTGACCCTGAGAAATATTGGTTGTTTCTTTATTGATTGTTGAATTACCCTCCTTAGGAATATTTGACATTCCTCGAGGAGCCTCCATTTTTATGTTCATATTGTTTACGTAGGATTAGGCCAAATGACCATATTTGTGGCAAAATATGCACCTAAATGGCAATGCCTCATAATCTAGTTGTTGAATCTAAGATAATCCTACAATTTCGAGTTCAACCTCTGGTAGCAAAGGTTGGCTAAGATCCATATCCACGCATAATATAGCATAAATAGTTGTGTTTCCTTCCATCATATATTTGGAAAAATCCAAATGTCTTCCAAGGGAATTGTTGATAATTTTCAATACCTGCTCACTCCAAAAATACATTGTAAGTGCATATAAATAGATCCAAAAGGACAACAATGGGTTCAATTAGAGGATCAAATCCCACTCTCCAGGGCTGAACAAATAATATTTTCGGACCATGATTCCTCTTTTCTAATTTGAAATCCCTATTTCTATCGGCAAGTGAAGAAAAAATAATAATAAAATAATTATTGCTAATAAATCACAAAGAATACTCACCAAGAGGTCCCAATTTTTTTGGACCCAGGAATGCAAAAAATTTAGGGTAGGTCGAATACCCATGAATTCAAAGATCAAATCATGATTGGATCTATATAAAACTATTTATTCTACCATCCTTTGCTCAATGACAATCTTTGCCCCTGATTTTGATGGTGGCAAGCATCCATTAACTCATTGAGATGTTGATCTATTTCCAGTAGCCATAAATATCATTTTTAATGCAGGTTTTTGTGCTTCTTTAGTCTTTGTTGGAGATTTATCCTTTAATAAATCTACAAAATAACTATATCTCTCTAAAATAGGATTCATAGGTGTCCCCATTAGGCCCCCCTAGGATAACAATATTGTCCTCAATTCAATAACAACCAAAAATATCTTCGGATACTTTGTTGAGCCATAGTTTTCTCTTCCAAAGCTCCCCACCTTAAAAAGTAAGTTACCTTTTACTTTTACCTTTCATCGTATTATGATTTTTAGTTTTCAAATATTTTCTAATTGAAAATCATAAATAATATGTTACATACAATTATTTTACATTAAAGAGTCTTTCTTCTTGCTTGTTTACTCTTTTTATTTTTTATTTTTTAGTCTTTAAAGTGTATGATTTATTATTAAAAAAATAAAATCTAACATATGTTATAAATCATCTTTATCTACTACTATAGAATGTGACATAATAAATAACAAGAACAATACTATCCATTGTGCATTAGTTAAAATAAATTACATATATTGCTATGTGCTTTTGTCCATACATATATTTATTATGAATATTCATTATATCCTATCCAATTATCATGAATATATATTTATGATAAATCCACCTCATAGGGACATGACAATCTATCACATCGTATGCCAATTTCAATATTAATAAGTTTACTTCACAAATGTTCTAAAATCATGCCAGGGATACCTTTTAACCTTTCCAAAGAAAAAGTTCTTAAACATATAAAAAGTAGTTTATAATTCATCCTTTTTAAATTTAATATTATATGCATAGTACTTAAACTTTAATTTTGATGTCAATTTTCCTAAAAGTATGACATCCCTTTTTCATGTAAATGTTTATGCATTTATTGAACAATCATAGGGACCATGGAAATATCCACAAATATTTTAGTACTAAGATTCATCACTTATCATAAAAAATCAACAGTCATTCAAAAAATAAATTTAAATTTAATTAGTAGATTTATGAGAGTGCTCTCATAGACCTTACCTCATTTTTGACCAACTACTAAGCCCCTAAATTGTATTTCGTCATTAATGCTATATACTTAAAATTTTTAATACTCGTTATATTCTTAACTTTTTAATTTACCTCAAAGATAATATTATTACCCTAATAAATATTGGTAGCCATATCAAAAGAGGAAACACTAGGAATCAATAGCCTATTCACAAGATTAATTCAAAATTCTATCCCCATCATGTTCACCACCATAATTCCCTAGAACTTGTCTTTACCAAAGTTAAATATGATACCTAGTTTCCCAAGGATTTATAGATTATTATATATGATATTGAGAATTACATCATTTGAAACCTTCATTTCTATGACATCGCCAATGTATATTTCCTCATTCACATTCTAATGCATAAATGTTACTATGGGGCACAATCAATTTATAAACATCTAGCCTTATGTATATATAAAGTTAGTTATTTAGCTTTTATACAATGTTTTACAAAGACCTAACCATGGATTTGATGATTTCTTAGGCACCTCCTATGATGGTTGTAATGACTCCAATACAACCACATCAATTATCTTTATTGTTGTTAACGACTCATACTCTGTATCCATAGCAGCCTTCCACTAAGGCTCACTAAGAGCATCTTGCACTGATGCAGGTTCAAGACCATCTATTGTAGACATGAACGCCCTGTCATCATCAATATCCATATCCTCTACTTCTGTACTTGGAGTCACAAAAATTTCCTCAAAATATTGACAAAGATCATCAACCTCACCAGTTTCTCTGGTTTCTCTTTCCTTTTGAGCCATACTGCGTGTACGAGGTCTATCCAAATTCAAATTGGGAGGAGTGGATAAATTTGCGTCTCTGATTGTATTTGTACACCATTTAGGATTTTTCTTCGGTGGAGGTGAAGAAGATGTAGAAGGACCTCCTGTCTGTGTTGATGAAGGAATCTTCTCTTCCTTAGTTTCCGCAATATCTTGGTGTACTTTAGATGTGCTCTGTGATGTGAAAGCTTCATCAAAGACAACATCTCTGCTGATATGAATTTTCTTGGTCAAAGGATCTATCAACCGATATCCTTTAGAGTGCTCAGAATAACCAAGAAAAATACATCTCAGTGTTTTCTCATCTAGTTTCTTCCTTTTCTCTTTTGATATGTGCATGAAAGCGTGACACCCGAAAATACGTAGATGAGATATGGAGGGTTTTCGACTACTCCATGCTTCCTGTGGAGTCATTCCTTTTAGGGCCTTTGTGGGTTCCCTATTCAACAGATACACTGTAGTGGTGACAGCTTCTGCCCAATATTGTTGCCCAAGAGTAGCTCCTGTGAGCATACAACGAACCATTTCCATGATTGAACGGTTCCTTCTCTCAAGCAACTCCATTTTTTTGAGGAGTATAGGCAGTTGTTAACTATCTCTTGATTCCATGCTTATCTAGGAATGTAGAAAATTCATTAGAGGTAAACTCTCCCCCTCGATCTGAGCTGAGGGTTTTAATAGAAGCTCCTGACTCCTTCTCAACGGATTTCTTGAACTGCTAGAAGAATGCGAAAGCTTCAGATTTTAGTTGGAGAAAGAAAACCCACATCTTTCGTGAGTAGTCATCTACGAATAACTGAAAGTACCTCTTCCCTCCACAACTGTTGGGTGTGAAAGGACCGCACAGATCGGTGTGAATTAACTCCAGAGGTTTTCGTGCTCTTGTAGAGCTCTTCTCAAATGGTACTCTATGCTACTTTCCTGCCAAGCAGTCAGAGCACATTGGCAATGTGGCAGAAATGGAAGGAAGACCC
Source organism: Wollemia nobilis (assembly GCA_028583015.1). Classification (NCBI taxonomy): domain Eukaryota; kingdom Viridiplantae; phylum Streptophyta; class Pinopsida; order Araucariales; family Araucariaceae; genus Wollemia; species Wollemia nobilis. The sequence goes on from JAQPPZ010004147.1 coordinate 323,513, forward strand.
TTTACCATCTCATACTTGCTGAGCTCAAGTAAGTAGCCAGAACTAAGATGCCCATATCTCTTGTGCCATAGGGAAGTTGCCTCCTTGGTAGAGACAGTCATGGCAACATGTGGAGTAGAGATAGCATCTAGTGTAAATAAGCCATGCTTATATGAAGCTGTTGCAATCTACTTACCCTTCCTGGTAATAGTACAACACTTCTTTCCATTCTCAACACGAAAGTTGACAACCATATTTCTGTCTAGGATTTTTGTCACTGACAGCAAATTGTTAGCCAATCCCGGAACATAGAGGACTTTGTCAATCTGACACTTGCCATCAGGAAGAGTGACTGAAACTGTACCCTCTCCCTGAACCCTGTAGGTTTTATCATCAGCAATGGTGACAGGTTTGCCCTCCTTGGCCACAAATGATTCAAACCACGATCTGTCGCCAGTCATATGTTTGCTAGCTCCAGAATCGACATACCAAATAGGATCCCTCTGTGTGGAATCTATGGTAGTCATGAGCACCTTGTGTGCCCATTCAGAATCTGAGTCAGATTCTTCAACAGCAACATTCACCTAGGGTTGCTTGTTTTTATTTTGTGGTTTGTTTTGGCCTTTATGCTTGTTCTTATGCCAACACCTGTTGGTGTCATGGTTGTCTTTCTCATAGATCTTGCACCACCTCTTATTCTGTTGAGGTTGTTTGCCTTTTCCTTTTGTATCCTGTTGAGAATTTCCTCCTTTCTGAAAGTTGCCTCCTTTTTGCCCATTACCTTTCTTCCTAGAACCCTGCTTGTTGGTGTATAGGGCTGTATTGGAAGAATCATCCTTGTGAAGTTGGTGTGCCTCCTGTTGTTGAAGTAGATTGACCAAATCGATGTAGGTAATTTGTCATTGAGAAACCTGGATGGAGGTTATCAACATATCAAATGAAGAAGGTAAAGATCTCATCACAAGTGAAATGAGAAGCTTTTCGTCCACAGTATCTCCCAAAGAACTCAATTTCTCTTTCAACTCAGACACTCTGCACAGAAAGAGTTCAACTGTTTCACCCTGTCTCAAACTCAGGTTATGAAGTTGTTGTTGAAGATGAAGAATGGTGGATTCATTCTTCCCCTCATAGATGGTTCTAAGGGCATCCCATGCCTCTTTACCACTTGCTTTGTCAGCTATATGAGGTTGCACTTCATCTGAAACAGCAAACAAAATGAGCACCTTTGCTCGATTGTCTTTCTTGTCAAAAGCTATCTCGATCTCGCGGAAGGACCTCGTGGATCCCGCTTGTTGGTGAAGGCCTGGTTGCTACTCCAGTAACAATATCCCACAAATCTTCCATTTGGAGAATTGCCTTCATCTTATGTTTCCATGGTGTATAATTTGGACCTTTCAATAACTGATGCGGATCAGTCATCAACTTTGCAATAGCGGCCATAGTGAAGGTTCCTTATATCATCAATTGGTCCCCCTTTCGATATACCTTTTCCTAGGCCAGTATACCGTACAAAATACCTGCCCTTACGTGAGGGAAACTATAGGTATTTAGAAAGATCAACAAAAATCACCCGCCCTTACGTGAGGGAGACTATAGGTGAGTTTTAGAGATCATATGATACGTGGAACATAAGCGGTACTGAAAGGGAATCGCCTTGTTGATGGCACCTACCATAGAAGATTTTTCTCATGCGTGGGCCGTAACTTCCCCTAAACACTATGAAGAATACTTCATCAGGATTTACGCCTAAACACAAGTGCGATAAAGGGTAGTGGATGGAGTAAAAAATACAAAAATGGCTAACTTATCTCTCCCCGATGATTTATAGAGAACAAGCTCAGACGTCGTTGTAGCAGCTATATTAGGCAGCGGATATAGTAGCCAAATCACGACAGCTTTACCTGTAAGTGCTGGCCAGAGGTATCACAAATACCGAACGCTGTAGTGCAATAAATTGCACGGATGGGTTTTAATTATTCCGGGGACTTAGGGAGTGTTTGATTTTAATTTTTAATGTTATAGTGCAAAAATGAAATATGCAACATACAACAAAAAAAATTGCCCACAAGAATAACCCACAAGGTGTTGGTCACAGCCGAAAATGCACCTTTTACAATGCCAAATTGCAAATTTTCAAAAAATTACTCACAATCCCCCTTTGATTTTTTGAAAAAATATCCCCCCTTAAAAAAAAATTCTTTAACAAAGCATTTTTAATAATTATTATATATTTAAAATTAAAATAAATAATTTTAATTTATATAGTTTTAAAACTTAAGAAAAATAAATTAAAATTAAATTTTAATTTATAAAGTTTAAAACTATATTAAAAAAAAATTAAAATTAAAAATTTTAATTAAAAAAATAATAATTAAAAAAATGACTTCGAAAAAAAAATTTATACCTTGGGGGGAGTCGGCGGGATTTGAACCCCCGACCTGCAGGCTCCCTGAGCCTTACCGCACGGCTCACGACCACGTGAGCCAGCGGGCTGATCCGGAAGGATCAGTTGAACCCTCCTTTTTCAACCCCTGCTGCTTCTCCTCTGCAACACGGTCTCGCGTTCCTCCTCCGCTTCGTGCCTTTTTTTTTTTTTCCGAAAAAAAATAAACTTCTGCCTGTCGGCGTCCCGCCCTCTGCGCAATCCGAGCGCGGCCGCAATTCGCGCGCGCGCTGGCTCTACGCTGGGCGGACCTCAACGCGGGGGGGTTTATACCCGGGGCGGGGGAGCGGGAATTTCAAATTTGAATTCCCATCGGGGGGTGGGGTCTCAGGAAGCACACGCACAATTTGCACGTCATGCGAGGGGGGGGGGCTTCTCCCTTGCACACGCGAAACACTTCCGCGCGTCGTCGCGCAGTGGCCCTTCCTGCATACAGGGCCGCGCATGATAGGGACGCGACGCGTGTCGCATAGTCCTCGGGCGAGGGGCGGGACGGCTGTCCCTCCTTCGACGTGGCACGCTGAGCATCTGCGTGATGTCGTAGACCTCGGGACGTCTACGTGGCATCCTCGGGTGGGGGCCGGGATGGCTGTCCCTCTCGCTCTGCGCCGCGCACGTTTTGTTCCTGTGACGCAGCACGCCGTCACCCTCCTTCCCGTCAGTGCCCCTCAGCATATCGTGCATAGACTGCGGACGCTCTGCGCAGGGTCTACACAGGTTGGCCATTTTGCACAGGCTCTAGCCAAAAAAAAAATTATTTTTAATTCGCTCAAAACACGCCTGCAAAAAAAAAATGTCTACCCAACAAATTTACACAACTGGCTCTGATGCCATGTAGAAAACGCGAACTTAGATGTATTATTCAGGAGGCGTTTAAATAAGGTTACAACTCCGGGAATAGCACACCGGATGAAACAGAGAAACAGAACTCTGTTACGTAGTTGTAACAGAGAGCTACATAGAGAATAGAAACAAATGTATTGTTAAGTACGCTAACACATATGACCTAGGATAAGGTAGTTAGACATTGAGTATTAGGGTTAGGATTATTGTTGATTTAGTCTATAAATAGAAGGAATTATCTTGTATTTGGGATGGTATTTCATACTTGAGTATTATGTTGGAAATTTTGAGTTAGTTGTGTTGTCATTGATATCAAGAGTCAGTGTCAGAAAATAGTGTAGGACTTGGAAAAATAAGGGTTAAAATATTTATATTTTAAGCCCAAGATATTTGGTTTAAGAGCTCCACATGATTGGTCAAAAGGACGATTAAATACCATGAAGCAAAGGCCTAAAGGAAATAGTATTATAATATTTATTATTCTAATATTAAAGGTAGTCAAAAAAGGTCTAAGGGTAAAAGAGAAATACCTAGTCCCAATGATGCAGGAGCATCCGGAGGTGGAAGAGCAATCTTGCATCACCCAAAAATATTTTTTCTCTAAGTACCAAGGCTGTCGCGATATCGCGACACTTTTTGCGAAAAGGCGCCAAGGGGCCAAACTGTCGCGATATCGCGACGCTTTTTGAGAAAAGGGGCCAAGGCGCAAAATGGTCACGAAATCGTGACATTTTCGAAGCAAAGGAGCCAAGGCGCAAAATGGTCGCGAAATCGTGACATTTTCAAAGCAAAGGAGCCAAGGCGCAAAATGGTCATGAAATCATGACATTTTCAAAGCAAAGGAGCCAAGGCGCAAAATGGTCATGAAATCGTGACATTTTTGAAGCAAAGGAGCCAAGGCGCAAAATGGTCGCGAAATCGTGACATTTTCAAAGCAAAGGAGCCAAGGCGCAAAATGGTCACGAAATCGTGACACTTTCGAAAGCAAAGGCTCAAGGCGCAAAGTGGTCACGAAATCGTGACACTTTTGGAGCGAAGGCTCAAAGGCGCAAAGTGGTCGCGAAATCGTGACACTTTCGGACCAAAGGCTCAAAGGCGCAAAGTGGTCACGAAATCGTGACACTTTCGGAGCGAAGGCTCAAAGGTGCAAAGTGGTCACGAAATCGTGACACTTTCGGACCAGAGGCTCAAAGGTGCAAAGTGGTCGCGAAATCACGACACTTTCGGACCAAGGGTTCAAAGGCGCAAAGTGGTCGTGAAATCGTGACACTTTCGGACCAAGGGCTCAAAGGCGCAAAGTGGTCACGAAATCGCGACACTTTTTGAAAAGAAGAGCCGAATGGAGCAACTGTCGCGAAATCGTGACCCGATGGCAGAAGCCGAGTGCGAAGGGCAAGGACGTCATGAAATCGTGACATGTCGCGGTTTCGCGGCCCGAAGGTGAAAAGCGAGTGCGAAAGGCGGAGGCATCATGATTTCGTGACATGTCACATTTTTGCGGCCCGAAGGAAAGAAAACGATAGGTCGTTCACGACTCCACTCGAAAGGAAGCTGTAGAGGTCGTTGCAGAAGGGCACGTGGCAGCAATGCAGGTGTCTTCGGAGCACTCCTAGGAATGATGATTCAGAGGGTGGATGGACAGGCGGTTGTAGAACACTCTGCCACTACATGCCATGCTGATTGGAGACACCTGGCAGCATTTTGTAGGTGGCGACAGAACATTCATGTGGGTGGTTAGAAGCAACTTCGCATTCTATGTAATGATGTCGAAAAGGGATCGGGTCCGCTATAAGAAACGGCTCATGCATTGTAACGGGGGTTGGCCATTTGAGATAACGGCTGTATTTCCAAATTTGAGACCTCTGATAATAAAAAAAAAAATTGTGAATTTTTTTGTGTGTTATAATAGTTCTGCTTCAAGTGGTATCAGAGCCAGAAGGTTCTGAGTGCGCGAACCGATCGTCGATAGTGAGGCAGTTTGCACCAGGATTGTGGTTGTGGGTTGAGAGGAAGCGAGCAGGATGCCTCCACGTAGGAACCATGGTGGTGTGAGGAATAGGGGAGCAGAGGTCGATCTTAGAGCCTTGCAGAGGCAAGTTCAAGCCCTGCAGGAGGAAATCAGAAGAGGAGTTGAGCCAAGAAGGGAGGAACCCAGTGAAGATGAAGTTTGGGAAGAAGAGGGTCCATCTGATGAGGAAGAAGCATTGGATCCAACAGAGGCTAGGTTGTATAGGGCCATATCCCAGATCGGGAAGAAGCCAAAGTTTGATGTCTCCACTTATTCTGGGAATCTCAATCTCGAAGAGTTGATAGATTGGATCAACGACATGGAGGAGTATTTCGAGTATGAAGAGATCTCAGACCCAAATCGGATCAGGTTCACAAAAACAAAGCTGAAAGGACATGCTAGCATCTGGTGGAAAGGAGTGCAGCTAGAGAGGAACAGGAGGGGAAAGGAAAAGATCACCAGGTGGGATAGGATGGTGGAGAAATTGAAGAGGCAATTCATCCCCGCGGATTATGAGTTGGATTTGTTGAGAAAGATGCAGAGTCTTAGACAGGCAAGTAAATCTGTCAAGGAGTACACGGAGGAGTTCTATCAGATCTCGATTAGAACCGACCATTCTGAGGCGAATAAGGAGAAAGTCGCACGATACATCAATGGATTGAGAACCAAGCATTCAAGAAGAACTGGGGTTGGTTAGGATGAGCACGGTTGAGGATGCATACCAGTTTGCATTAAAAGTGGAGGAGAAACTGAATAGGAGATTTGATGGTAAGCAGAGAGGAAAGGATCGTGGTGGAAGAGCTGGTGGAAGGACCAGTGGAGGAAGATACAGAGATTTGGGGAAGACTGGTGAAGCAAGCAGTAGCCAGAACTAGAAAGAGGAGAAAGAGGAGAATACCCAACGCCCACGCAATTAGAACAACAACTACCCGAGGGGAAGAGGTAGGCCTGGGCGAGGGTTTGGAAGAGGTGTCTTTCGAGGAACTTGCTTCAACTACGGAGAAGAAGGACATCGGGCATACAACTGCCCGTAGCATCAAGAAAGGCCAAATCGAAGACCTGAGGGTCAGGCCCGAGCTGCTGTAGTAGACGAAGGTGTCGAATCTGAGCACTCTGAGGAGGCAGAACGAGGAGAAGCGATGATCATCAGAAGAGTCTTGTTGAATGAAGAAAAGAAGGCAGACCGGAGGAACGACCTATTTTGCACGAGATGCAAGTGCACAAGCAAGGTCTGTAACATCATCATCGATAATGGAAGCACTGACAACTTGGTCTCTGAGGAGATGGTTGCTAAGTTGCAGCTGGAGAGAAGAAAACACCCGCACCCTTATCGGATTGCATGGTTACAAAAGGACCATCGGGTGCTGGTCAGTGAGCAATGCCTGGTGAAGTTCAACATTGGAACTTACCGAGATGAGGTCTTATGTGACATCTTGCCTATGGATGCATGTCACCTGTTGCTGGGGAGACCATGGCAGTTTGATCGAAGTGCTGTACATGATGGTCGAGCCAATACATATTCCTTGTCAAAAAATGGAGTTCGACATAAGTTGAAACCCCTGAAGGAGGCGGATGAGAAGGTATGCAGCAGTGCACGAGTCTGTCTAGTTGATGGAAGAAGATTTTTGGATGGCCTGAAGCCAGATCATATGTGCTATGCAATAATCCCTAGGGTTAGGGAAGAAGAATGCAAGGAAACTCCAGTGGAAGTCATGGGGTTGTTAGAGGAGTTTCCAGATATCATTTCTGATAATGTTCCTGAAGGTTTACCACTTGTTAGGAAGATCAGTCACCACATAGATTTGGTGCCTGGATCGAGCTTGCCGAACAAGGCTGCACATAGAATGATGCCTGTAGAAACTGAGGAGTTAAACCGACAGGTTCAAGATCTGCTAAAGAAGGGGTTGATTAGGGAGAGTCTTAGTCCATGTGCAGTACCTGCAGTACTAGCACCCAAGAAGGATGGGGAGTGGAGAATGTGCACAGACTCTCGGGCAATTAACAAGATCACTATTAAATACAGATTCCCATTGCCCAGGATGGATGATATCATGGACTGTTTGAGTGGAGCTGAGTACTTCACGAAGATTGACCTGAAAAGTGGTTACCATCAGATCCGCATTAGAGAAGGGGATGAGTGGAAGACAACCTTTAAAACCAGAGAGGGGCTGTATGAGTGGTTGGTCATGCCATTTGGGCTAACCAATGCACCGAGTACCTTCATGCGGTTAATGAATGAAGTCCTGAAGGAATTTCTAGGCAAATTTGTTATTGTCTACTTGGATGATATCTTGATTTTTAGCAGAACCCTGGAGGAACACCCGATGCACATCAGGAGGGTTTTTGAGAAACTGCGGGAGGAGCAGTTACTGATAAATCGAAGAAGTGTAACTTCGTGAAGAGGGAGCTAGTATACCTGGGATTTGTTATCTCAACAGATGGTCTCAAAATGGACCCCGAAAAGGTGAGGGCTATCATAGAATGGCCTGCTCCAAGAAGTGTGACTGAGGTGAGATCGTTTCATGGTCTGGCCAGTTTCTATAGAAAGTTCATTAGAAACTTCAGCAGTATTTGCGCATCCCTTACGGAGACAATGAGGGGGAACAAGAAGGAATTCAAGTGGATAGTTGGAGCAGACAAAAGCTTTGCTATGTTGAAGAAGGTCACAGAGCAACCTGTCTTAGCACTTCTAGATTTCAATAAGGTGTTTCAGGTAGACTGTGATGCGAGTGGTAGTGCCATAGGGGCCGTATTGAGCCAAGAGGGTAAGCTTGTTGCTTATTTTAGCGAGAAGCTCAATGATGCCAGAAAGAAGTATTCGGTATATGATCAGGAGTTCTATGCCATAGTTCAAGCTCTAAAGAAATGGAGGCATTATTTGTTGCCAAAGGAGTTTGTTCTGTATACTGATCATCGAGCACTACAGTATATTAACAGTCAAGGGAAATTAAATCAGAGGCACCCGAAATGGGTTGAGTTCCTGCAGAGCTATACCTTTGTGCTGAAGCATCGGAGCGGAAGGTCCAATAGGGTGGCAGATGCCTTGAGTAGGAGGCAATGTCTATTGATGGAGATGAAAGTGGAGGTTGTAGGGTTTGCTGAGCTCAAGGGTTTATACCCTGCAGACCCCGATTTCGTAGAAGCTTGGAAAGCCTGCACTGCGCCTGTTACATTGGACAGGACTAAGTGGTTAAATTATCTGATTCAAGATGGAATGCTGTTCAGGGGGAACCAATTATGCATTCCGAGGAGCTCAATGAGGGAGAATCTCATCAAGGAAAAGCACAGTGGAGGTTTAGCTGGACACTTTGGTCGAGACAAGACCATCTCCCTTGTTAGTGAAAACTACTATTGGCCGCAATTGCAACAAGATGTGGCAAAATTTGTGCAAAGTTGTAGGATATGCCAGATGGCAAAAGGTGTGAGGCAGCCTACTAGTTTATATCAACCACTACCTATACCCGAAAGGCCATGGGAGGATATTAGCATGGATTTTGTTCTTGGTTTACCCAGGACGCAGAGGGGACACGACTCCATATTTGTGGTAGTGGACAGGTTTTCAAAAATGGCTCATTTTATTCCCTGCCAGAAGACTAGCGATGCGGTCCATGTGGCTGGTTTATTCTTCAAGGAAGTGGTACGCCTTCATGGTCTGCCAAGGAGCATTGTATCGGACAGGGATACCAAGTTTGTAGGGTATTTCTGGAGAACCCTGTGGAAGAAACTGAAGACGGATTTAAAATTCAGTTCTGCATACCACCCCCAAACAGATGGCCAAACAGAGGTGGTAAATAGGAGCTTGGGCAATCTATTGAGATGCTTGGTCGGAGACAAGCCCAAGGGATGGGATTTAGTTCTGCCACAGGCAGAATTCGCTTACAACAGCTCTGTCAATCAAAGTACCAATAAATCGCCATTCCAGATAATCTATGGGAGCAGCCCAAGAAACGCTTCGGAGTTGAGAAGGATGGATACAAGAGAAAAATGCAATGCTGAGGCTGAAGACTTTGCTGAACACCTGAAGGGAGTGCATGAGGAGGTGACAAGGCACATTGCTAAGATGAATACTCAATATAAAGCCAGGGCAGACCAGAAGCGTCGGGCTAAGGAGTTTGAAGTAGGAGATTCCGTCATGGTCCATCTAAGAAAAGAGAGGTTTCCTGCCAAGACCTATAACAAGTTGAAGATGAAGAAATTTGGGCCATGCAGGATCATTGGGAAACGGGATTCGGGTAATGCATATGAGGTGGAGTTGCCGAGTGAACTTAACATCTCACCAATTTTTAACATTTCAGATTTGGTCGAGTTTCATGAAGGAGATAGCAGTGCAACACCAAGCCCGAATTTGTGGAGCATTCCCACGGTTACTCCAGTCGCAGACGAGATAGAAGAAGTCCTTGATACGCGTGAGGGCCGAAGTACTCGGAACAGGTGTTATTCTGAGTATTTGATCAAGTGGAAGGGCAGGCCCATAGAAGATGCGACTTGGTTGTCGAAGGCGAGAGGTTGACCGCCTGGGTCTACCTCAGACAGATCGAAGTGAAGGTCACTTCTCAATTCACCCCGGGTGTCTGATGCAGGAGCATCCGGAGGTGGAAGAGCAATCTTGCATCACCCAAAAATATTTTTTTCTCTAAGTACCAAGGCTGTCGCGATATCGCGACACTTTTTGCGAAAAGGCGCCAAGGGGCCAAACTGTCGCGATATCGCGACGCTTTTTGAGAAAAGGGGCCAAGGCGCAAAATGGTCGCGAAATCATGACATTTTCGAAGCAAAGGAGCCAAGGCACAAAATGGTCGCGAAATCATGACATTTTCGAAGCAAAGGAGCCAGGGCGCAAAATGGTCGCGAAATCGTGACATTTTCGAAGCAAAGGAGCCAAGGCGCAAAATGGTCGCGAAATCATGACATTTTCGAAGCAAAGGAGCCAAGGCGCAAAATGGTCGCGAAATCGTGACATTTTCGAAGCAAAGGAGCCAAGGCGCAAAATGGTCATGAAATCGTGACATTTTCGAAGCAAAGGAGCCAAGGCGCAAAGTGGTCGCGAAATCGTGACACTTTCGGAAGCAAAGGCTCAAAGGCGCAAAGTGGTCACGAAATCGTGACACTTTCGGAGCAAAGGCTCAAAGGCGCAAAGTGGTCATGAAATCGTGACACTTTCGGACCAAAGGCTCAAAGGCGCAAAGTGGTCGCGAAATCGTGACACTTTCGGAGCGAAGGCTCAAAGGCGCAAAGTGGTCACGAAATCGTGACACTTTCGGACCGAAGGCTCAAAGGCGCAAAGTGGTCGCGAAATCGTGACACTTTCGGAGCGAAGGTTCAAAGGCGCAAAGTGGTCACGAAATCGTGACACTTTCGGAGCAAGGGCTCAAAGGCGCAAAGTGGTCGCGAAATCGTGACACTTTTTGAAAAGAAGAGCCGAATGGAGCAACTGTCGTGAAATCGTGACCCGATGGCAGAAGCCGAGTGCGAAGGGCAAGGACATCGCGAAATCGTGACATGTCACGGTTTCACGGCCCGAAGGCGAAAAGCGAGTGCGAAAGGCGGAGGCGTCATGATTTTGTGACATGTCATGTTTTCGTGGCCCGAAGGAAAGAAAATGATAGGCCGTTCACGACTCCACTCGGACAGGCGGCTGTAGAGGTCGTTGCAGAAGGGCACGTGGCAGCAACGCAGGTGTCTTCGGAGCACTCCTAGGAATGATGATTCAGAGGGTGGATGGACAGGCGGCTGCAGAACACTCTGCCACTACATGCCATGCTGATTGGAGACACCTAGCAGCATTTTGTAGGCGACAACAGAACATTCGTGTGGGCGGTTAGAAGCAACTTCGCATTCTGTGTAATGATGTCGGAAAGGGATCGGGTCCGCTATAAGAAACGGCTCATGCATTGTAACGGGGGTTGGCCATTTGAGATAACTGTTGTATTTTCGAATTTGAGACCTCTGTTAATGAAATTTTTGTGAATTTTTTTGTGTGTTAGAACAGTTCTACTTCACCCAATGGAAATAATATTATAATATTTCTATTATAAAGGTTTAATTAAAGCCTAAAGTAATTTATAAATAATTTTTAATATTTATATTATAAATTAATTTATAAAAATAATAATATTTTAACCCAAAGTTGGGTTGCGTGCAAAGGTTAAATTAAATTTTATTCCCCCCACAACATTGGAGGATAAAAGCACATTGTTTGTTTCAAAATGCTAAGTCTTAGAATATTATGTTCATACAATTTGTGAAAGAGAATGCGAATAATTCATGATCAAACAAAGACAAAGTATTTTTAATTTTTAATTGCACCCAAAATACATGGAGTACAAGACGACCAAGATGGAAAAATTTAACACCAACCAATTAGTTGGGCTAGCGACAAGTTTGAGGTGTGTAAAGTATTGGTAACTTAGAGGTATTGCGTTCGAGTCTCGATGGTGATGCAAGAACAAATCCTTTTGTATTTGGTGCAAGGGAGAAAGATACAAAGCACTCAAGGTGCTTTTACCTCCCACGTTAGTGCTTAGCTCACACGGTAGGGTAGCCATGACTAAGATGCGGGTAGCACTTCAACCAGGGATTGAGTCCCACTAAGGAGCGCATTAAGGTATTTAATTTTTGCACATGGTATATGGTCTATGGTCTATGATTGTTGGTGGCGCTTATTTGAAGCACATGATTTAATTTTTACATTGTGGGTATGATATGATCACATGGTGTATTTGATTTAGTGAGTGCCTAAGGAGTTAAAAGGAGGCTAAGGTAAATTATTTTTTACCTTAAACAAAAAGTGATAAATAGTTTTGTTGAAGGTTAAAAGTAAATTGCATTATTTTATAAACTCAATTATTTAAAAAATGCAATTTTAAGTAGGGAGACATAAGTAGGATTTTGGATTACCTTATGCATTACATTTATAAAAGGGGTTATAGTGAAACTGAGTAATTGAAATCTTTATTTGATAATTTTGGAGATAATGAGGTTTATTTGAGTCTTGTTAATTTTGTAACAGTGAATTAATATTGAGGGAATATTTGAGTGGATATTTTTGCTATCTAACCATTGATATTAGCAAAGAGGTTGATTGTAATTGAGACAAGTTTTGAGGTCAAAACTCCATCAAATAAAATGTATGGGCATATCATCCTTGTGAGTGAAATTTGATTGGGTTGGATGTTGTTAATGCTATGTTGGAGTGAAAAGGTTTTTTTGATAAGCATTGTTGAGTAAAATTTAATGTGCATGATTGGTGAATGTTTGTGAGAACATTTGAGTGGGAAATTGAGAACTATATTGAACTAGAGTTTGTGAAATATCATGAGTATCATTGTTATGTAAGATTATTTGATAAAAATTATCGGAAATATTTGAGTAAACCTTCATGTGCATGATTAGGGTTTGTGAAAATATCATGAGTATCATTGTTATGTGAATGAGGAATCATCTTGAGTCAAGGATTTAGATTCATAGTGTGAGTTGTTGAAAGTGTAGTGAAACACTTGTTTAGGGTTTGTAAGCAAGTTGTGTTTCATTGAGTGATTGTTTGAGTGGAGTTGATTGAAAATAGTTGGTTGAAAGTGTTGGAGTGATAGTTCAAGATTTGTAAATCAAATTGTTATTTATTCTTAATTGATTTGGAAAGAGTTTGGAAGTGATTGAGTGCTTGTGAGTGTGAAACATATTGAGTCTCTAAAAATTCTCTATATGCTTCTATGGTTTAAACAAGATTCTGTGTGAAACTTGTTTGTGGGATTGAAGAGGTTTTCTATGAGAGATTGAGTTGAGTTTTGTATGCAAGTTTTACAATTGATTTGAATAATATTTTGTGAAATATTGTGAGAAGATTTGAGTAAGTCCTAGAGGGGACTTAAGGATAGATTTATGTGAGCTTTTGTGGAATCTTACAAGTAGATTTGAGATAACTCTTGGTGAAGACTTATTGAGTAGATTGAGCAAGTTCTAGTGATGACTTGTTGAGCATATTTGAGGTAAGTCTTGGTGAAGACTTTTGAGAAGATTTATCAAGCTCTAGTGAGAACTTGTTGAGCATATTTGAGTTAATTCTAGTGAAGACTTGTGGATAGATTAGTGTGAGCTTTTGTGGAAGCTTACAATGCATGTTTGAGGTAATTCTTGGTGAAGACTTGAGAGCAGTTTTAGAAATTTCTAGAGAGGACTTGTGGATATATTTGAGGCAATTCTTTGAGAAGGGTTGTGAGCAGATTTGATTGATTGATTTTTTCAAACCTTGAGTTAAGGTTTTGAGTAGATCTAGTAGAGTTGATTTGTGATTAGATCAACCTTTGTGTTGAGGATTGAGGAAAAATTTGAGATAGATATTGAGTAGATTTTTGCTAGACCTAAGGATAGTGTGTAGTGTATATTTGAGGTAGAGATTGAGATTATTTGTGCTACATTGAAGGACAATGTTTAGTGCAGATTTTAGACAAATATTGAGCAGATTTGTGCTAGATCAAAGGATAATTTTTAGAGTAGATTTGAGATAGAGATTGAGTAGAGCTGAGATTAAGCTTTGGAGGTGACAGAGCAAAGAAGAGTAGTCTCTAGTGGATATATGTCCATTAGCTAGGGTGGTGAGGAAAGAGGTCTTCTGAGTGAGGATAGGAGTCTTAAGAGGAGAGATATCCACAAGCCAGTGCAGTGGAGGTAGTAGTATTCTAGAGTATCACCCACTAGAGTAGAGGAGAAGGGGTTATCTTGTGGATAGTGTTCCATGAATCAACTTAGGGGATTGGTGTATCCTATGGGTAGATATCCACAAACTTTATTAGTGGATTGGTATATCCTTTGGGTAGAGGTCCATAAATATTGTAATAGAGAAAGGATTCCCATGATATTTGTTGAGAAAATTTTAGTGAAATATTTTCTCCGTGGAGTAGCCCACATTGGGTGAACCACATTAAATTGGTGTCTCTATTATGTGTGGTGTTTTGTGCATTGATTTGATTACAATTGTTGATATTTCTATTAAGATATTGCATAATATTGTTTGGGAACTAAAATTAAAAAGTGGTCTTATACTGTTCAACCCCCTATCAGTATAATCTTGTGTTCTTTAATTGGTATCAGAATGGGTTCCTTCAAAATATTTTAACAACTTGAAGGAAAATCTCATGAGAACATAGATGGATTATCAAAATGGATCTTTAGGGAATTTGGCACCATTGTTCGATGGGAATAATTATGCATTTTAGAGTATGAGAATGAAGATTCACCTAATGACACTTAGAAATAAAATATGGGAAGTAGTTGATAATGGATACATACCACAAACTACTCCACCTATAGATAAATATTACAAGCTCCTACATTTGAAAAATTTAAAGGTAATTAATGGAACTTTAAAAGGTTTACATGAAATAGAGTTTATAAGGTTATGTATTGCACATAAGCAAAGGAAATTTGAGATAAGTTGAAAGGTATATATGAGGGAGATAAAAAGGTCAAAAGGAAAAAATTATAAAATTGCAAGAGAAAATTTGAAGACCTAAATATGAAGGATGAGGAAAACATTGCTACATATCTACTTCATGTGGATGAGTTTGTTAACTCCATGCAAGGACTTGGGCTTAAAGTTTAAGAAATAGATGTTTGTGATAAGATTTTAAGGTCCCTCCCAAATAGGTATAGTGAAAATATTTTAGCTATAGAAGAGTAAAAAGTTATTGAATTTTTGATAAGGGATGAACTACATGGTATTCTCATAGCTTTTGACATGAGAATAAAAGAGAAACCTATTTCCCAGAAAGAAGTAGCCTTCAAAGTTACAAAGAAGACAAAGGGTAGGAATTTAGATTCAAGAAATAAATTATCTAGTGATGAGGAAGCAAATTATGGCAGAAGGAACAATGACTCAAGAAAGTATAAAGGTATGAAATTAGTTAGATTCTTTAATTGTGGTAAATATGGTCACTATGCAACTGATTATCCAGAAGCTAGAAATAGTAGTGAATATGAGAAACAAGATCACAATACTAGGGAAACAAGATAACATAGGTACCAAAAGAAAAGTAGGGATGGACAAAGCAAGCAAGGAATTTTTTTTTTCCAAAGGCGTAAGAACTTTTTTTATGCAGATAAGGCAAGTAATATTTCAAGTGATAGTTATGAAAGGTCCTCAGGTAATGAAGAATAATAAATTCTATTTTTGACAGAAGAAAAGGTTAATGTTATAAAAAGAGCACCAATGGTTCTCAAGTGTTATAGGTGTGGTAACTTTGGTCATCTTGAAGATAGTTGTACAAGGAATGGATTCAGTTTTAGTTTTGATGAATATGAATATGCTTTTGGAGGTCTATAAGAAGAAAGTATTATTATGGAAATAGAAGAAGAAGGAATTGCTTTTAGTAGAAAAAAGTCAAAAAATAATGAATATGTTTTTAAATACAAAAGAGTAGAGGAAGAATAAAAAAATCAGGGGAAGGAGAAGTTGATCTTGAGGGTGAGCTTATTTTTGCCTTTGATGCATTAAGGAAGGTAAGAAAGCAAAACTCAAATCTCAAGCTTCAAATTTAAGAATGTGATGAAGATAAATGAAAGCTTATAGAGGATGTAACCAACTCAATAGCTAAGACAAGGATATTTAAAGAGAAGTTAGAAGCTAAGGTTTTAGAATGTGAAAAATTAGAGCATAAAGTAGCATCATTAAATAAGGAAGTAAAATATTCTACAGATAAGTTACACAAATTTGGGAGAAGCTCAAATAAATTGGATAATATTATCAATGTACAAAGATCTTCATCAAACAAGACAGGACTTGGCTTTGAACATGAATAAAGAGAACAAGGAGAGGAGTCAATATCAAGCTCAAAAGAAGAAGAAGCTTTAGAAGAGGAGATTTTAGGAGACAGTGAGATTTTTGAGGATGAGTTGGACAACATAAAGTTCAATAAAGAATGAAAAATGCACAAATGAGGAACATATGGAACAAAAAACAACACAGGGTAGAAGAGACTAATAGACCAATGGGGTAAATAAAAGGTTTCTTCAATGGACGTTGCTTCTCATGTCACATGTTTTGGCACAATACTACACAGTGTAGGACACATGGAAGACATGAATATGGAAAATTTAGAAATATGTATCTCTTTCAATGGTAATGCTACTATTGTAATCAGTTTGGTCATAAGGTAGTTAATTGCAGGGTTCATGATAGGAATGGATATGGCTTCACTAGGAGGAACTAGAAGATATTTGCACCTTCAAGGAATCACAATGTTAAGTGTTATAAGTGCAATAATGTTGGGTATACAATAAAGTGGTGTAGAGCAAAATTTCCAGAGACAAGCAGGAATATGAATATTCAGAGCAATCAATTGAGGAAGGATGTGGAAAAAGGTAAAGAGCAGTGTATACTAGGAGTAGAGATACTCCCACCCTAAAATTAACCACCTCAATAGAGGAGGTGGGGGATGAGCTAATATAAGAGTCGCATTCTTAGCCCCAAGCCCCAAAGGTGGCCCTTTACAATTGATGTCAAAGGAGGAGACATTTGAGATAAGGGGAGAGAATTCGGTCAGGGGGATCAATTTCTTAGTGGGAGAAGTATTATAAAAAGGAAAAGGAATGGTTATGAAAAAAAGGGGTTGCCATCAATGACAAAGGGATATATTGTTGGAATTTTTGAGTTAGTTGTGTTGTCATGAATGTCAAGAGTTAGTATTAGGAAACTGTGCAGGATTTAGAAAATGAAGGGTTAAAATATTTATATTTTAAGCTCAAGATATGTGGTTTTAAGAGCTCCACATGATTGGTCAAAATGACGATTAAATACCCTAAATAAAAGGCCTAAAGGAAATAATATTATAATATTTATTATTATAATATTAAAGGTTGTCATAAAAGGTCTAATGGAAAAAGAGAAAAATACCTAGACCCAATGGAAATAATATTATAATATTTGTATTATAATATTAAAGGTTTAATTAAAGCCTAAGGTAATTTATAATATTTATATTATAAATTAATTTATAAAAATAAGAATATTTTAATCCAAGTTGGGTTGGGCACAAAGGTTAAATCAAATTTTATTCCCCCCATTGACATTGGAGGATAAAAACATATGGTATAAATACCACATAATTTTTTTCAAATGGTAAGTCTCTTAATATTATGTTCATGTGATTTGTGAAAGGGAATGCGAATAATTCGTGAGCAAATAAATACAAATATTTTTTAATTTTTAATTGCACCCGAAATACGTGGAGTACAAGGTGACCAAGGTGGAAAAATTTAACACCAACCAATCGGTTTGGCTAGTAGTAAGTTTGAGGTAAGGCACTATGAACACAGAGGTGTTGCGTTCTAGTCTCAATGAAGATGTAGGAATAGAGCCTTTTGGCTTTGGCGTAGGGGATAAAGAGAAAAATAATTCAAGGTACTTTTACCTCCCACATGAGTGATTAGCTCACACGACAGGGTAGTCATAGCTAAGGCATAGGTGGCGCTTGGACCAGGAATCGAGTCCCACTGAGTAGCACAGTGAGGTATTTAATTTTTGTACATGGTATATGGTATATGGTCTATGATTGTTGGTGGTGCTTAGTTGAAGTGCATGATTTAATTTTTGCATTGTGGGTATGATATGAGCATGTGGTGTATTTGATTTAGTGAGTGCCTAAGGAGTTAAAAGGAGGGTAAGGTAAATTATTTTTTACCTTAAAAAAAAAGTGATAAATAGTTTTGTTCAAGGTTAAAAGTAAATTGCATTATTTTATAAAGTCAAATATTTTGAAAATGTAATTTTAAGTAGGGAGACATAAGTAGGATTTAGGATTACCTCATACATTAAATTTTTGAAAAGGGTTATAGTGAAACTGAGTGATTGAATTCTTTATTTGATAAGTTTGGAGATAATAAGGTGTATTTGAGTCTTGTTAATTTTTTAATAGTGAATTAATATTGAGGGAATATTTGAGTGGAGATTTTTGCTATCTAACCATTGATATTGGCAAAGAGGTTGATTGTGATTGAGACAAGTTTTGAGGTCAAAAATTCATCTAACAAAAGGTATGGGCACATCATCCTTGTGAGTGAAATTTTGATTGGGTTGGACGTTTTGATTGCTAAGTTGGAATTAAAAGGTTTGTTTTATAAGCATTGTTTAGTAAAATTTCATTAGCATGATTGGTTAATGTTTGTGAGAACATTTGAGTGATAAATTCACAACTATAGTGAACTAGGGTTTGTGAAACATCATGAGTATCATTGTTATTGATATTGTTTGATAAGCATTGTTGGAAATATTTGAGTAAACCTTCATGTGCATTATTAGGGTTTGTGAAAATATCATGAGTATCATTGTTATGTGAATGAGGAATCATATTGAGTAAACGATTGATATTCATAGTGTGAGTTGTTGAAAGTGTAGTGAAACATATGTTTAGGATTTGTAAGAAAGTTGTTTTTCATTGAGTGATTGGTTGAGTGAAGTTGATTGATCATAGTTGGTTGAAAGTGTTGAAGTGATAGTTCAAAATTTGTGAAACAAATTATTCTTTATTCTTAATTGGTTTGAAAAGAGTTTGAAAGTGATTGAGCACTTGTGAGTGTAAAACATATTGAGTCTCTAACAATTCTCTATATGCTTCTATGGTTTAAACAAGATTCTATGTGAAACTTGTTTGTGGGATTGAAGAGGTTTTCTCTAAGAGATTGAGTTGAGTTTTGGATGTAATTTTTGCAATTGATTTGAACAAGATTTTGTGCAAGCGTGTGAGTAGATTTGAGTAATTCCTAGAGGGCACTTAAGGACAAATTTGTGTGAGCTTTTTTGGAATCTTACAAGAAGTTTGAGACAACTCTTGGTAAATACTTATTGAGTAGATTGGACAAGTTCTAGTGAGGAATTTTTGAGTAGATTTGAGGTAAGTATTGGTGAAGACTTGTTGAGTAAATTGAGCAAGTCCTAGTGAGAACTTGTTGAGTAGATTTGAGGTAATTCTAGTGAAAACTTGTGGATATATTAGTGTGAGCTTTTGTGGAATCTTACAATGCATATTTGGGGTAAGTCTTGGTGAATACTTGAGAGTAGTTTGAGCAAGTTCTAGAGAGGAATTATGGAAATATTTGAGGAAAGTCTTTGAGAATACTTGTGAGTAGAGTGATTGATTGATTTGTTCAAACTTTGAGTTAAGTTTTGGGGCATATCTAGCATATTTGATTTTTGATTGGATCAACCTTTGTGTTGAGGCTTGAGGAAATATTTCATATAGAGATTGAGCAGAATTGTCCTAGACCTAAGGATAGTGTGTAGTACGTATTTGAGATAGATGTTGAGCATATTTGTGCTACATAGAAGGAAGATTTTTATTGTATATTTAAGATATATATTGAGCATATTTGTGCTAGACCAAAGGACAGTGTTTAGTGTATATTTGAGACAGATATTGAGTAGAGTTGAGAGTAATATTTGGATGTGACAAACCAGAGGATAGTAGTCTCCAGTGGATAAATATCCATTAGCCAGGGTAGTGAGGACATAGATCTTATAAATGAGGATAGGAATATTTAGTGGAGAGAGATCCACAAGCCAATGTAGTGGAGGTAGTAGTCTTCTATAGGATCACCCACCAGAGCAGAGGAGAATGAGTTCTCCTATGAATAGAGTTCCATTAATTAGCTTAGAATATTGGTGTCTCCTATGGATAGATATTCATAAAATTTATTATGGTATTGGTGTCTCCTTTGGATAGAGGTCCATAAAAATTGTAATAGGGAAATAATTCCCAAGATATTTGTTGAGAAAATTTTAGTGAAATTTTTTCTCCATGGAGTAGCCCACATTGGGTGAACCACATTAAATTTTTTTCTCTATTATGTGTGGTTATTTATGCATTGCTTTTATTACAGTTGTTGATATTTCCATTGATATATTGCATATTATTTTTTGGGAAATAAAAGTAATATGTGGTCTTATATTGTTCACCCCAACTCTAAGTATAAGCTTGTGTTCTTCAATTTAGTTGCCTTTGTTGTGTATATGAGACTGCACCCTCTCTAGGTGGCTATGAAACTTTACCTCCTATAAGTGGTTGGCATCTATTTTGAGTTGGAGTATGAAACTATGTTGTTTGCATTAGTGATTTTTTAGAATTGAACTTGATTTACTATTTGAGTGTAAGATTATTTTTGTGCATTATTGAAATGTTTCTACTATTACTATATTTTAGTAGGTGTACCATTATAAGTGATAACAAATAATAAATATTAGCTATTTTTAATTATGCATAAAATTGTTAAAATTGCATGCAAACCTTTCCATAACCTCTAATAGTCAATTTTTCTTTATATTGCGCATTTAATTTTCATCAATTTTTTTTTACTCAATCTTTCAATGCATTTTTATTCTATTATATTATAAGTTAGATGCTATTGTTTTCTTTTTAAAACCATATTTTAAGAAATTACTATTTAGTGGACTCATCTCATTATGATCATCTCTTCAAGTGGATCAAAATAAGGATATCTCTAGCAACACTTTTTAGAGAGTATGGTGTACTAAAACCCATCTAGAACACCCATATCATTGAAATTATACCTTCATACTAATCAAAGTAAGGCATATTTATCATAACATTTTTTTGAAAGGTCTCTAAAGAATTTTTTTTGGTTATGAATAAATGATTAGTTGTAGTGCATTAGTAATGTATATTATGTTTGCATGAGAAGAATGAATCATTAAACCAAAAAAATTGGCAAGCATCACAACTACCACTAGGTATCAATAGTTTTGACTAATGTGTCCTTTCTTATTTTTATTCTATGGCTTTGATTCTTCCCACAACCCCTTATATTTTGAATTATACTTCTTCTACTCCTCCAATTAGTATTTATCTACCCAATATAGTTGACCTTGATTTGTGAATCTCAAGGTTATGCATAAGAGGTCAACCCCAAAATTTATTTATAAAAATTTGACATATTACTTTTAAAATCCAGGCGAAGAGTTTCCAAACGCATGTAGGAGGTTCACTATTATTAGGGGAAATATTGGAAATTTAAAATTAAAATGGTCAAATTATTATAAAATTGGGATGAATTGACCCAAAAAAATTTGCACCCAAAAATTTTTGGCTAATGGGCCCTATCAAAGGTCCCAAATATTAGCCAATTCCAAATTTTGAAAATCCTAATTTTACCCAATTTGGTGATAAATAACCACTATGTATAACCCTAGTGAATCTATATCCCTAGGTAAATTAGCACTCTAGTCTAGAGAAATTGATTATCTCTATTGTTGAAATTCAAAACTAAATTAAGAAGACCTTAGATTCCACTTAAAACCATTTTTATTTTTTTCCTATAGAGTATTCTTTAGACTGATATTTTTGACAAGTTATTGGGTAACATATATAAAGCATGTATTATGCATTAAATCTAAAGTATCACTAGAATTAGGATACTAGGATTTACCAATAGTCATCATCTAGTCATAGTATTCCAATTTCCCATAGCAATAATATGGTTTCCCATGATACCAAGGGTACTCTTCTAGGTATTCATGCTTTGATCTCAAGTATAATAGTCCCTAGGTATGCATGCTTGGGATAAAATATCATGTTGTATATAGGTACTATTAATAGTTGGTATAGGTCACAAATAACCCAAGGTTGATTACATTAATAATAATTCATTATAAATGAGTGGGATAAGGGTTTAGGAGTTAGATAGGTTTGTAGAAACCAAATTATAACCCTTCATACATTTCATTTTTACCACACATTCACATAATAAAAACATGCCTAAGGTCCCTCTTAGGTCTACTTACCACACATTGTTCCATTTTTCAGTTTTGATAAAATCTGGAAAATATTACCTAGCATGCTCTCCCCTTTCCATGTGTCCTAGCTACCACTACCACTACCCTTGCCACATCTCTCACCCTCATCAATGCCTCACTTTATACCTTCCCCCTAAGTGAGACACCTCAAGTATCTCACTCTAACTACCCAAACCACTTGGTTACCCTATCCTTGCCACTTGGCTACCCTAGCCTACCACCTATCCTCACACCATTCACCTTCCAAAACCTTACAAATACCCCACAATTTCATCCACTAGGAGAGAAGAATATATATTATCATGCTTCTAAATTTGTGATACAAACCTCACATCCTGATCAAGTTTTGAGGTGCACATCCCTAAGAATGATCCCAACAAGCCCAATTGTTCTTTTTTCAATCGGTATTAAATGCAGCTTCCTACATTTGCATAGTCCTAAATGGAGCTCCATGTATTTCCATAGTCCCAAACATAGCTCTTTTTGTTTGACCAATTCCACAAATGTAGTACCCTATATTTGCACACCCCCAAATGTTGCACTGTACATTTTCTCATACTCAAATGTAGCTCTCTACATTTACATAGCCTCGAGTGACCAGCTTCAAATCCATATCAACATAAGTAAAAATTTTAGCAAGGCACCTTTAATTTTTTATTATTTTTATTTTTGCACATATTTTTAGTTTTTTGAAATTTTATTTCAAGGGTTTATGTTGCTTTTCTTCATATTGATATGGGTGTTACATAGTGAAGACCCCACATATGCTACTAATCCTCTTGTTTCTAGTATTTGTATGCAGGTAACAGGTTTTGAAGGCTATTGAAGCACGGGTAACCCACAAGGATACACAACTCCATCCATATTTTTATTGCAGTACAAAGACATCAACACTCACCTTCAATTTTTTTTATAAAAACAAGGGTTTTACCCCTTTTCATTGTATTCAAAATAAGCAAGGATTCTTTGTAATATTACCCCTGCACATCGAGGCATCTTACTGTAAAGGGATAACATGTATTAATACAAGTACACATCTCTTTTTCATTTGTGTGTCTTGTTATTTCCATTTCTAGGGTATCATTTTCATTACTACAAGTCTGGTGATCATTGTGGGATCCCTAGAGAGTTTTTGTGATGACTTGTTGCAATTAAATTTGTGCTGATTTATCCATATTTGGTTCTTGGAGGGTTATAGAACTTAATCTCATAGAGGAATCCAAAATAACTTAAATATTGAATGCACTATTTCAAATTTTTCCTTCTTTGCACAAACATAGGTCATGTTTACCAAACGTAGGTCACATTTTCCAAATGTAGCACACTATGTTTGATAGGCCCCAAATATAGCACAGTATGTTTGATAGACACAATATGTAGCAAGCCACATATAACGGATCCTAAAAATACAAGACCACGTTTGGCAAGCCCCAATCAACCAAAGGTTGATCTTAAGGCTTACATGTGAGTATTCTTAATTTTTCCTTTGTTTCAAATTGTTATTAAGAAAAATACTTTCATGTTTCTATTTTCTTATAATTGGCATAACTTCTATTTTAATTTTAGGTTAAATAAATTGCATTTTGCAAGCAATAAAGTTGAACTGAATGCTAATATAGGTTGCATTTGATATATTTATGTACTATAGCATAGTTTTTTGCATTCTATGTATTTTTGTGTGTTTGTGTCCTTAAATGCACAAATAGGTTTTTTAGGTAAAAGTGCATCTTAGTTGCATTTTTATTAGGCTGAATTCACTTTTTAGATTTGAAAAAAAAAAACT
This sequence comes from Wollemia nobilis, assembly GCA_028583015.1. NCBI lineage: Eukaryota > Viridiplantae > Streptophyta > Pinopsida > Araucariales > Araucariaceae > Wollemia > Wollemia nobilis. The sequence goes on from JAQPPZ010004147.1 coordinate 347,367, forward strand.
AAAATAAGAAAACTAAAATCCCCACACACATGCACAACATAATTCTGCACCTCTGTATTATACAAGTGCAAGGAAAATAAATTAGTAAGTTGGATTTCATCACCAATTATTGATTGCCCTAGTAAAACCATAGTTAGTTTTATAATTTCTTGAATTTCATCACCAAGAAGCTGAACACTTTTGATATTAGCTCAGGATGATCATTAGATTAGATGCCCTTTAACCACAGGACTAAATAATTAGTGGACCATAGTTGTCATTATTGTTCAAGCTTGCCTGAGAGTAAATCAAAATCTCGATTATGCAAGTAGCAGGACTTAGATAGTTTAGCCTCTTTTTGGAAGGTAATTTTGGTTTCCTTAGCATACACCCATTGCCAATCCTCCATCTAGGAAGCTTCATCAAAAATTTATGACTCTTCCTTCGATAGAGGGGTGGGTACAAACACACACATTTTAGATTCCTATTTAACATATATCATTCATAGTTCATAGGCCTAGGAAAAATCAAACACACCAATAAAAAAACCAAAACTAAAAAAAAAACTTCAAAACTTCAGAAAAAATAAAAACAAGGAAAACAAAAATAGAATTGTAAAACAAATAAAAAGAGAACAATTATTACTTGTTTATGTGATTATGTGTTTTTTCATACAATAAGTTTCACATTTTCCACACTTACCACACACATAACCCACACATCCATCATCTCATCACAAGACCCTAGCTTATGATATTGTCTCGATGTAAAGCCAAAACTCTAGTCAACACTTGAAGCGAAACACCTTCATCCATGGAGCATTACACCTAGATTTCCTATGCTTTGGCCCCACAACTACACATTTGGGTACATCATAAGCCATTTACATGAACCTTTCTATTTAGCTAAAGAGCAACAAATCAAACATTATATGGACATGATTTAGAAGACCACCCATACCACAATTCCAGAGACCCACTTCACTGAGCCATAAATACCCTTTGACATACGTATCACACACTTGTATACCGATGCAATCAAAGACTATTTGAACTTGGTATTTCAATATTTACCCCCTCTTAACATCCTACCCCATTTCATTTGCACACTCCATTATGAACTCACATATTCACATCCTCAACACATGAACAACACCATCATCAACCCCCTATTTGAACCCACATCCATGACCATGGACCAAAACCATCCACCATAATCCAATCAAAATTCCTCCTTGTCATATACCCACACCTTTATTTACTCCAACCCATTTTATGAAGCATATGTCATTGCTACTTATCAAATTATAACATTGATTCTCTTCGCATCATTACCTCCTACTAAACACATGAAGCATAACATCCCTCACTTGGTTGTAATACCCTTTACCACATATCTCCCATCCACATCCATAAATGATATTGCTATGCATAATTCCCAACCTTTTGCACCTCATTCAACCATTTCTCATACATTTATAATCACCATAAAATAATCCTTACAAAATTTACAATAGATAATTGTTGGTGGTATTAAACAAGATGTCCATCCCATATTGCAACCCTAATCACAAGTGGTATATTTCAATCATCCCCCAAAATCGATCCAAAATTTCTTCTTCATGCAGGATCTATCATGGGTATTGCATCCACCCACTATCACCATACCTATACCACCACTTCACAATGTGTATGTTATTGCATCAACACAACATGCCACCATTCCTCCATCTCCTTATCAACAACCCCCACCTTACCAAAACCCATCATTCCACAATCAATACTAGTAGAACATATTACATCAACAAATCCCAACTAGCATTAACCTTCTCATCAACCAGAATCTACTTTCATCCACAAAATTCATCACACAACAAGCATAACCAACATACATACAAAACACAAATTAAAAATTCCAAAAACCATTGGATGACTGAAATTTCCAATTTTTGCAAAATTAAATTGATAGCTTGGCTATGAAAATACCTGGAATCACCTACAAAAATCCTACCTTTCAATAACTGGTCAATTACCCCATTCGTCCTTAAATACCCTCAAATATCATCATTTTTGAGGTGCAAAAAATAGATAAATTTAAAGAGGAAGAGGATCCTAGGAACATGAAAGCATGTTCATAAATGCATGCTTTAGGATTCAATATCGTGATCAATTAATACTCTAAATATATCCCCAAATTATTAGAGGAGATGCTCTAGAATGGTATAATCATCTACTACACCAGATCAATTCCTTGACTATTTCTCCTTAAATATTATAAAGAAGATCACCTTTACTGACTTGTTCAACCTACACCAATTTGAAGATGAGTTGCTTTAAGATTATGGAAAATGTTTGAGGGTAGTCATCACCAAATTCCTATTCACTTTTTCCATGGTGTAACTTACATGAATGTTCACAAGGAGTTGCTCAAAAACAATATCCTTGTTATTATATCTACAACAATATAGGACATTTGAAGAAACCCTTATCCAAGCTAGACTCATTGAAGAAATTAAAATTCAAGAGGGCAAGATTAAGCTAAAAACAAAGAATGGTAAAATAAGAACTCAAGGGGGAATAATCAAGGACAACAAAAACCTGACCACATGAATCAAGTGGTATTGAGTGCACCTCAACCACAAAATAAATAGGATCAATTCTAGTACCAACAACCTCCAACACAACAACCACCTCAAAAACAGATATATCAAGTTGTGCAACCCCCACGTTAATTACAAAATCAAGCTACCACAACAAACAACCACCAATATTGATAATACAATCAACTAACCCATAATTACACTCCAATTTTTGAACAACTTTCCACCATATTTCAATGGTTGTATGAGGTACAAATGATCACAATACCACAAATCAAACTAGAAGACCCAAATAAACCATGTGGTAAGTCTTACAAGTATCAATATTGCACCTTTCATCGCAATAAGGGTCATGATATCAATGATTACTATCATTTCAAATACATCGCATAAGATCTAATCGATATGGAAACTATCAATATTGATAATCCTTTAGCACAAAAAAACTAAAAACTTTGGTATATACCAAACAACTCTTTCTCATCGCAAGGCAACACAAAAAAAAACTAGGGAATCAACTTCTATAGTTCCTCCCAATCAAGTCAACCTCATCCACAATGCTCAGTAGTACGAAGGTTTATTTAGTGTTATTCACATAGTTACCTGAGGTCTTAGAGGTACAAATTTATCATAGCAATAAAATGGTATAAACATATTGTAACCACCAAAAAGGCTCACACTCGATCTAACTATTGCAATTGAATAAAGATACACAAATAGGCATGCATAAATTGATAATAATAAATAACATGAATGCAAGGAATCCTTTATTAATTTCAATGGAGTCACATTACAGATTCATCCTTCTTAGGGATACCCATTTGATACATCAATTACAATAGTGTCTAATCCCTATCAAGGGTAGGTGTGATCAAAATGCCCCTCATGGTGACACAAAGTGCTCTAGGGTGTTGATGACCCTCTTCTTCACAATGGGGAAGGAATTTGGTGGTTTACTCTCCTTTGGAACTATTCCCTGTGATCAAGAAACAACAAGAATTTCAAAAATATAAGTAGCCTCTCATGATGAGGCCATTTTAGGTAAAATGTATAATGACACCATTAACATGCATAATCAAGAAAAAATAATTTTTTTTGCTAAAACATGCAAATTGAATCAAGATTCATGTAATAGCATAAAGTAAAATAGCAGCTACACAATGCATGGATCAAATATAGAAAATGAAGCATAAACATGTATAAAGAAAGCATTTTAGTCCTAACTAAAACATAAGCATAAAATGTAAATCTGGCCTAGTTCTATGGTCAGAAGTCTTCTAAAATGCTATTAAATCAACAAAATAGCTAATCTAACCTATCTAGCTAGAAAAAAATAGAAATAGAAATGCGGTTATACCTCTGCTACAAACCATAGCTCTGGTGCACGATCTACACTGTAAACCATGTCTAACAGTTGTGGTTAGCACTCTGATAGGCTTACCCTCAATTCCAAGGGTAGTGGGCTTAACCTCCTTGTCCAAATTGATGTTCAAGGGTTGCCTTCATTGTCCTCATACTGATTTGGTGGTCAATTCGATGTGAAGGGCCTTCATTTGCCCATATTTGTGTTTCTTGATCCTCCTAAGCACCTAGGCCATCCATAATGCAATTCATCATGAATGGTGGCAAAAGGGTCGGGGATTAAGTGCAATAGCTCTATCTCTTAGTATACTCAGTTTGAGTGTATAATTTTCTAGGGCTTCATTGCTCAAATATCCAATGCTTGCTCCTCTTTCTCCCCATTTGGAAGGGGTATTTATAGCATGCCCCTAGGGCTAGGGGTGGCTTCATGGAGAAGCCAAGACCAAGAAGGGTGGTTAGGACAGTTGGGATGGAAGCCTCTGGAATATTTTGTCCTTCAACTACCTCCTTATAGATATTTTGGTTGTTCCAACTAATTTAGCTCAGATGGAAGGCCTAATTGAACTTAGTTAAGACCGCAGGTCATAGTTGTGGTCCAGACTACATACCACAAGTGTCAACCATGGTTTAGACTGGAGACTATAGGTTTGGGCTGTAGTTCAGACTGATTAGGCCAAAGTGCCTAAATTGAATGGTTAGAACCACTGCTCTATCTTGGAGTTTTTCCAATATCCTCCATATGGTCTTGTAGCATGTCCATATGAGTAGTCGCCCTTGACATGACATATTTTAAGTGTCTACAGATGCCCTTTTTGAGATGCATTATGAGATTGAACAACACTGATCAAAAATATACATCCTAAAGCGATGTCTAAGGTTCTATGATGATCATTAGTTAGATCAACATTAGATTCCCCAGGTCCAGTAAAAGGACGCGCATCTTGGAATCATTGCTTCCAACTTGTGAAAGGCTTACATTTTTACAAGTCTGCCCTCAACATTAGACATTAAGATAGCATCAATGCCAAGTATGGGTATCTTCTGACCCATAAATATTAAGGATGAGAGTTACAAACCAATTATCATATTTTTTGTTTTCCCCAAGCAAAGGGGGAAGCTTATGATAGCTTTTGACAATGATTCATAAGAACAAATGCAATTTTGACAAGATCAAGGGATCTACGATCTCAAGGATCTTCTACTGACTTTGATTATGATTATGAAATTATGACTACCCCCTCAAGGGATGAGTCAATGAGAGTAATGGCAATGTATGAAGTGATGAAATCACTTGACCATAATTAATGATCCTGAATAAATTAAGATTCAAGCCTTTTAATGCCTTGGCTATGCCTAGTTCAGCTTATGATTGTAACTCTTAGTAGTATTGACACATTTCTATCCCATGAAGCAGTCATGCTATAATAGCCATCTTAAGGAATCAAAATGATACAAATGAAATTAGACTTGTGTTGAATCATATTTGTCAATGATTTGCTGAAATATGTCATAAAAGAAATGACAATTTTACCCCAAATGTCCTTATGGTGATTTACTCATCTTGTCGTATTGCATGGATCACAACTCACTGCAACCGCCAAGTGTATAGGATAAATCACTGAACACGAGGCACATTTTGTTTTTAATTATTTTATTTTTTTTTGTTTAAATTTTGGATGTATTTGATTGGTCCTGGTGCTTTTAACATCACTAAATTTGTAATTTTAATCATTGATTTTGAATTTTTATCCGATGGAAGTCATTAATTTTCTCTTTTAGACCTTCCCACGGTGGGTTTTGAGTGCATTTAATGCTAGTTGTGGATCACAAGTACATTTCATGGTTTAAATTTCCAAAATTTGGGAACCGTGGGTCAGACCTATGGGCAAAAAACCCTAGTTCTGAAACCACAGGTGTTAGCTATGGTTCATCGAGACTAATAAAACCTATAAATTGAATTCCCATTTGAATTTTTTCATTATTTTTTGGCAAGCATTAGCAATTTGAGAGCTCTAAGAGTGATAAACCATTTCCTAATATAAAACGCTACCACACTCTAGCGTGATTACACTCCTCTACATCGATGGTCGATCCTGATCATCCATCTACTAGCTAGGGCTAGGGTGCGGGTAAGGTAACTCAAAACTAAGACCGCACAGTCAATGCCAATAAAATGAACCACATTAATTAATGTAAATAATGAATCTCACTAAACTATTGGTAATGAACCCCACTTGGCTAGGCTAACTTTAAGAATTTAATTTGATGACTTAGTGGTCTAGGAGGGTACCCAAAATGGGTGTCACTCCTAAACCACATCTGGTGTCTATGATTCCCAATTGGCAAATTGGGGACCATAGGTTTCAGCTATGATTCCCAATTTGCAAATTAGGGACCACAGGTTTCAGTTGTGGTTCCCAATTTGCAGGGGACCACAGGTTTCAGATTCGGTTTGTTGTTTTTTTTTTTAGCATTGTTATTAGCTCTAGTTAGCTAGATTTTGTCTTAAATTATGCTTTTTATTCCAGATATTTAATTCTAGATCCCAGGAGCTAGATATTCTAAAGACTCTCCATGAGGCTTTATCTGATGACGATCGAGATTGGTTTCGAGCTGTCAAGTTCGGATACGTCATGGATCTTCCCACTATTAGGGTATATCAATCCTACCTGACTACGTTGGCCCAACACTGGAATACATGGACCAACACATTTTACCTACCTACAGGTAACATGACTATTACTTTAGAAGAAATCTACAGGATCTTCAAGATCCCCATTGATGGTGAGACCATCGTCTCCTCTACCTCCAAGGTAAAGGAGGTTGTTTTTGATGCTATCTTCGATGACCAGAGCGAGGATGCTCAGGACGTGATTTACCACGGAGGGGTGCACATTAGTGAGTGGTACCATGGGGATGTCTTCTCTGTATGGGAAGCTCTATTCATGCACCTCATAGTACATATTGTCCTTCTAGACTTCTCGAGCGTGAGGATTCTCTGGAACCTCTTGTCCACCGCTTGGAGGGTGCTACAGAGCTCTATAGAGGAGCCTTTAATTATAGCTTGGGGTAGCACCCTACCATGTCAGATCTATAGGGAGATTTACCAGATTACTAAGCATAGTCATAAGGGCCTCAGTTGTAGTCTTTTATTGTATATCTAGATGTGGCAGCACATCCATATTGAGCATCCTACAGATATTCCACTATGGATCACAACTATTGATGATGATCATTAGTTTTATACCACCTTCTATCCTCATAAGGAGGAGGGTACCCATAGTAGGATCCATGCTGGTGACCTCCAGCATTATATTACTCAGTTCGTGATAGTTTTTTTGAACGATGTTCAGTGGCGACCCTATATGGATTGCCCAGTGTTGCCAGAGGATGACCAGTGGCTAAGATAAGCATACCATGATAAATGGTTGATTTTTCGTAAGGCCAAGATCTGAGAGTACCAGTTCTACTCTTGGGTCCTATGGTAGTTTGGGCTCGTATAGGATATTCCAGATATCCCCCTTAGATACCGACGCTTAGTCATGGAGAACGATCTATAGTGGATCGTTCATGAGCCTCTAGGAGATGTTGTTGATGATTACTAGGAGATTGGAGTCAAGACTACTGGGACCACTCCAGAGTATAATAGGTTGTGGTCCATGTTTAGATGGTACGACATAGGGCCTCTAGGCTAAGAGCTAGATCAGAAAGAGGTAGAGGTGGATCCTGATGGGCCCAGGGTGCACCAACGGATAGAGGGCAATTGGGGCATAGTAGCCACCATCGAGGAGACTCCCAAGGTTCACCCAAACTAGAAGGCTATAGAGAAGGGTTATTTCCCTCTCGATAGTGTAGAGGGTCAACTCTTAGCTCAGGTGGCTAACATGCAAAGTCAGTTAGGAAGATTCCACACACAACAACTAGAGCGATATACTACGATCACCATTCTGGAGGTGAAGGTATCTGACAGGGATATGTGCATGGCTGAGGTACAAGATCAGATACAATATCTAACTACACAGGCCATAGATCCAGAGGCCTAGCTTTAGATATTGTAGACTACTTTGGAGTTAGCATAGGTACAACAGACTGTAGTAGAGGTAGAGAGGGATCTCATCTAGGTATCAAGTGGGGCTATGCCACCTCCTCAAGCTACTATGGGGTCTCTAGAAGCACCAGTGGTAGTACAAAAATTTGTATAGTATATGATGGCCTAGGTAGAGTGACTGTGTAGTATGGTCTTGAGGACCAATGAGATGCACACAACCTAACTTGCTCACGTTGATCAGCTAGCCGATTATATTGAGATGCATCAGTTACAGGTTCCTAAGGATCCTTTCTCCTTAGAGTCTTAGTAAACCAGGTCTAGGACCTCAGGATAGTCTATGGTGAGCTTGGGTCATAGGACTCATAGGACTATGAGTATGCATAGGTCCTCTAGCACACATGGGGTGACATCACATGCCAGGCCTAAAGATGCAGGGCAGACTTTAGGGGCTGCTATTCAAGGGACTAGCATGTTGCAATTACCAATTTCTTGTGTGCTAGGCACCTTAGGATTTGGAGGTAGGAAGGATCCAAAGTAGGACCCACCATGGGTGCTAGAGTAGATAGGAGAGCAGGCTCTAGAGCACAATGTTGAGGGAGGTGACGAGAGCTCCAGTATAGAGGGAGCAGACCAGACCTGGGCTCTGCTAGATGTAGACTATACTTTTGCTATGCTATATTCATTTTGAGTGTAAGGTCGATGACCTACACACTTTGTAGCCTACGGGTATTTTTATACTCCTCATATGTACTATTTTTGCACATATATATATATATATATATATATATATATATATATATATATATATATATATGACTTGGTCTTTATGGCTCATTATGTGTATCTGATGTTTAATTTTGATTTTATGTTTATTTTATGCACATGGATGCAATTCTTATATGATGCTATGTTTATATGATGCAATGTATGGATGACATGTACTAGATAGCTATATTATTTATGATTATTTTTATGAGATGCAGTGATCTAGATGATTAGATGTGCCATATAATGTATTCATATGGATGCACTATTTATTTTAAATGCATATTTATTTTTTCTTTGTGGGCATACGTTTATTTTTATGAAGTTATGGTATACTATGCAATGTATGGTAATGCATTATGTACATAATCCTAATCTAATGGGAATGAACATGTATGCTTTAATCACTTAAAACATAAAGAATGAATGTAAATTGTGTATATCAATTTTAAAATGTGACACCACAAAATGTATGACAATCATGCAAAATAATTGATAATTCTCATTACAAGAACTTAATCAATTAATCACCCATATATGAAATGCAATGAAATGGATTGGTATAATGCTAATGAATGAATATGTCATTCTGTATATTTTTCTTTGTTGCACTATATAGTCAGTTGCCGTCTAAACATCATTTTTATATTCATGCGGTATATATCCTATATGTTTGATTATGCTTTGTAAAATGCATTTTGATGAATGAATCACTCGTATTTTTGATGTCTAATGATATTTGGTGTTTTTTTTCTATTAGAGAAATTTTTGAGGTTTTCCATGAGACTCAAACACCCTAGTAGACTTCTCCAAAAATAACATACTAACTGTACAAGGCATTTATTATATAAGGCTTTTGCCATGATAGACCCAACTATTCATTATCCCTGTGTGTGCATGTGAGTATTTTCAGATAGACCATAAGCATACCCCGTATGTTAGTCGGGACTCTTTCAACCCATATGTGAGATAGGGTTCCTCATACGATTGTACCATCCTTGTTTCATCTTTGATTAGACTTATAAAACTAGACAATCCTAGGTAGCTAGAGCTAGCTCATCTTGTAAATTGATCAGGGCTACCCCTCCAAATGTATGCGGGACTCTTTCAACCCATTGCTATGTTTGAGTATCACCCAATAGAACTACCCTTGTGATTGCAAGTGGGACTCTTCCAACCCATTGCTAAGATCAAGGATCACTCTATGGCTTTCAAAATGTGGACAATCCAGGGATTCAAGTTCTCACCCTTCTTACTTGCTCATATGTAGTGATAAAAATTATTTTTAGTCCATGTGGTACCATTTTCATTGAGCAAGGGATTTTTATAGTGCTTTTGATTCACTATGTCACGTTACATTTGATTTGAATTTTGTACTTTAAAATTTGCACTTTGTAACTTGGGATTTAAACTTTGTAACTTTGGAATTTATAGGGGAAATTCTTGTCCTTTTGCCAAAGTTCACCTTTCTAAACCGACTATTTGCAAGATAAGCAGGTCGTGAAACCCATATCTCTAGATACCTAAGATCGCTTTCGCAGCTTTCATCATCTCTTGTCTTGGAAGGATTTTATATTGTTTTGCTTAGTGACAAGATCTTGATATGTTGAAGCACTATCCCAACTAATGACCTCGTTTATGAAAGAAAAGAAAGCTTTCTACAATATCTTAATAACCCACTAGATATTTTTGAGTGACTGGAAAACTTAATATACATTCATATTTCTCAGTAACAGGTATTGTGTATGAATGCAATGAATTATGATAATGCAAGGGTGCATGATTGAAACACAAACGTGTGACCATTTGTAAGATTTTTATAGATATATTACACTCTACTATGGAATGCAATGAATTACAAATGCCTAAATGCAATTTGATGATGTGAATGCATGTATGAAAATGCAAACTACAAAAGCAAATGTTTTTGACCATTTTTTTTTTTGGAATTTTATATATTTTTAAAATTTTATGCATTTTTGAGCTTTCATATTTGACCAAATGATGAGTATATATGCATTTGGATCTTTTTGGGGTTGAAAAAGTGATTTTTAGAAATCCTTGGATCTTTTTGGACTGACCAAATGTCTTACAAATGCCTTTGGAACCTTTTAGTTGACCAAACTCTCAATAAGAGGGCATGGAGCCTTTTAGGATGATTGAGAAGCTATAGGAACTCCCAGAGCCTTTGGGTTGATCAACTGATTTTCATAAATCCTTGGTGCCTTTTTGGGATGACCGAGTGGCTTTAAGCAACCCTCGAAACCTTTGGGTTGACCAAGAAATTTTTAGAAATTCTTGGTGCCTTTTTGACTGACCAAAGGGCTTACAAATGCCTTTGGAGCTTTTCCTAACATGACCAAATCACTCGAATGAGACCTTGAAGCATTTTGGGATGACCGAGTAGTTATAGGAACTCTTGAAGCCTTTGGGTTGACCAAGCAATTTTTAGAAATCCTTGTTACCTTTTGACTGACCAAAGGGCTTACAGATACCTTTGGAGATTTTTATGCTACACTCTCTAAGCATATAATGCCTTAATATGGATGATGTTGAGAGGTTCAGGCTCTTCAACACCCCCTAGCGATGTTAAGTGATATGTACCTGGACAAATATTTTCATATATGATATAGGATCCTAGCCAGTTAGTCATAAATTTTTCTCGTATATTGGGTGGCAAATTCAAGTTTTGTTGGTTTTAATTTAGCATAAGATCCCCAAATTCAAAGTCTCTCTAGTGGAATTTGATATTGTAAGTTCATTTGAGTCACTCCTGATAAACGTGAAGATGCTCAAGGGCATTCACGTGACGTTCATCAAGTAGCATCAGTTTATCTAGGTGATCTTGCTGCACGGTGTCATCATAAATGAACTCTTTCAATGTGATGCACAACGTTGGAATTTACAAATCTAAGGGCATAATTACCTCAGTACCATATACTAGTGAAAATGGAGTTACCCTAGTGGGAGTCGAAATGCTAGTCCTAGAAGCCCGTAATGCAAGGGGTAGCTATATATGCCAATCCTTGTGGTATTCCTATACTGTATTTTTCAATATGGCTACCACAGTCTTGTTTGAAGCCTTAGCTTGCCCATTTGCCTATGGATAATATGAAGTTGCAAAACTATGTTTGATGCAGTACTTAGATGTTAAATCTCGTACAATTTTGTTCTTAAAAGAACTTCCATTATCCGAAACTATTTTTGATGTTACCTCGAAATGACTTATGATATGCTCTATTATGAACTATGCTATGCAAGCTCCAGGGGTCATTGTTAAGGGAATGGCTTCCAACCACTTTTTAAAATACTCAGTAGCCATAATTATGAATGTATGTCAGCCTAATGATAGAGGAGAGATCTTGCAAATTAGATCAAATCCCCAATGATAAAATGGCCAAGCCGCTTGGATGGACAGTAAGGCATATGATGGTAGGTGCGTAAGATTATCATGATGATAAAATTTGATGCATTTCCTGACATACACATTGCAATCCTTCTCCACAGTGGGCCAATAATAACCCATTCAAAGGAAGCACTTGATGATGGCCATGCCGCTGAAATGGCCATCGCATGTACTGTCATGAACTTTTGAAATTACCCAAGATGACTCTTGGGGCCCAAGACAAATAAAGAGAACTCCATCATAACTTTGGCGATATAAAATATCTCCTATCAAGACATATTTAGTCACTTTCTATTTAAATGTCCATCTTGCAACATGCGACAGTCCCTCCAAGACAAAACCAAGTCTTAGGAAGTCTTGGATCTGTGACATCCAATTCTGATGAGCCTCAGCTTCGACTACTAAGACAACATGTATCCCTTGCATATTTACTTTTGAAAATGTATATTGGGAAACAAACTAGTGGTGAATGGTGGTGCCACTCCCCGCAAGAATTTTAGAGGTTAAAGAACCCCAGGGTGCTTTCTTGAGAAAGTCTTTATCTTTGCAGAACCAATCAGCTTTGGGTTCCACACTAATCATGTATACTAATTATTTATCATCAAAGGTTGCACGCTTTTCTATAGGATGTGAGAGCATCTTGACATGGATGGTAGTGAAGTCGACAGACAGATTCTAAGGGATCAAGGATCCCAAATATGCCATGGTGTCTTTGAACTTATTTGATGATCGAGGGACTGCCTCGATGTTGTACCATTCCATTTTATCCATATATGTGGCAACAAGATCTTTGTAGGCTTTCAGTATCAGACATCAACACTGAAATAATCCCTTCAATTGGTTAATTATGAGTAGGGAATCACCAAAAAAATTTAATCTCTTGATATTCATGGCAATGGCTAAATGAAGGACCAAAAGTAGGGCTTCATATTCAGCATTATTGTTGGTGCATGAGAAGTCTAGTTTGAAAATGACAAGGGCATTGGAGCTCCTTACAGCATGAAAAACACTACCCCTACACTAGCTCCTTGCTCACACTTTGAACAGTCAAAGAATAGAGTCATATCAGCATTGTTCTCTAGTTATTTGGGTTCGAGAGCTTCATATACTACAAACATTGCATCATCTGGAAGCTTGATTGTTAGAGGCCTACTATTGGACAGATGGCACCTTAGCTAACTGATCTACTATGACCTATCCCTTAACAAAATTTTGGCTTATGAATTCTAGATCGAATTATGTTAATAGCATGATCCACTTTGTGGTACGTGTATTATGATATGTATTGCTCATCATATACTGCAAAGGATTTTTTTTTGATATCACATATGTCGTATGACTCAACATGTAATGCCATAATTTCTTAGGTAGAGAACACTACTTCTGAACATAGTTTCTCCACATATGCATATCCTAGCTCGTAACTCACCAAGGTTCAGCTAATGTAATATATGGCTTGCTCTTTGCCTTGCATGTTCTTTTGGGACAACATGGTCCCTAACGAAAAGTTTGTTGCCAATATATATAGTAGAAAAGACTCTTCTGGCCTTGGTGGAGCTAATACTGGTGATGTCACTAGGTATTGCTTTATCTCAGCAAAGGCTACCTTGCAGTCCTTGTCCTAGTTGAATGGGACACCCTTATGTAGTATTTGATTCATGGGTTGAAACTTATATGATAGTTGGGTGATAAATCGCTTTATCGAAGCTACCTTACCTTGGAGGCTCCTTAATTCCTTAATATTTGTATGAGGATGCATTTCCAAAATGTCATTGACCTTCATTGTGTCTACTTCAATGCCTTTCTTGGAGACAATGAACCCTAGCAATTTTCTAGAAGTTACACCAAATACGCACTTCTTAGGATTCATCCTAACCTTGTGCTCTATCAGGTGATCAAATACTTTTCTCAAGACCTCTGCATGCTCTTCTCGTAGCAATGACTTGGCTAGAAAATCATCGATATAATATTCCATTTGTACATATATTCATCAAAAATGTATGTCATGGCCCGCTGGTATGTGGCACCAATATTTTTGAGACCAAATGGCATAACTTTGTAGTAAAATTTTCCCCATGGCTTTATAAACATATTTTTGTGCTAGTCTTTGGGATTAATCTGAATTTGATTGTAACTAGAAAAACCGTCCATTAAGGAGAGCATTTCATGACTAGTAGTAGAGTCTACTAGAGCATCGATATTGGGAAAACAAAAATGAATCTTTGGGTGTTGCCTTGTTGAGATCTCTAAAATCCATACAAATACAGATCCTTCCACTTTGGTTTTTCTACAGGCATCATATTGGATACCCATTCTAGATAGTCGATGCAAATGAGAAATTCTACATCCAATAATTTTTACAATTTGTCTTTCACCATTAAGGCTACTCTTGGATGTATATTTCTGAGCTTCTGCTTGACGGGATTCTTGGATGGGTCTAGATCGGGCATATCTTTGTATGTCCAAGCAAAAATATCATGTATCTCTTTTATCAGAGGGATTATGCTAGCGCACTCATATGGAGTGAGACTCATTCCAAATTTAACCTTCTTTGGATTGGTGGGGTCGTTACCGATATCCACTTTGAAGTTTTCCTATACTGACATATGGGATCCCTCCTCAAGATGATGAGGCATAGGGATCAAATGAATGTCATCATCTGGATTTATATGTTCTTCATTAGAAGCATTTTTAGCGTGATAGACATCATAAGAAAAACCTAGTCCAAAATGAAATGGTTGCAACATCTCTTCATTCAGGAAGAATTATTTAGGCTCCACTGGTAAATCAGTGTGATCCCAATCGATAGCATCCATGTTCAGATGCAATGGTTTGGACGGATCTACTGGATTGCATAGCAGAGTGGTAAAATTAATGGAGACCATGTTGATGGAATGGAATTGATCTCTAGGACCACATGGACTGAACTCTACATCATCTGTGTAGCTCCTATATCCAATATTTGGCTTGAATGGTATGGGGACGAATGGGTCCTCCCTATGGGATGCCTGGACAACTAGATCCTCTCTATGCACTTACAACAAAATGGGATATCTCAACTTAAGTATCTTAGCATAAGTAGGCAGATGGGGAAATAGTCTTTGATATTTCTATTCCAAATTTATTCTTTCCCTAAGGTGGCATTGGAGATTAATATCTCGACACAAACCCACAGCGGTAACAGGTGGCAGACGCTAAGGTGGATTCTAATTACGTAGGTGATGAGGCCCCAAATAGGCCATCTCCAATGAATCCTCATCATCACTGTATAGATGTAATCCTTCACTTCCCCCATATGCAAGGGGCGCTTTACCAGATGTGGTCCCATGTATCTGATTCTACAGTCACTATCATCACTATCCGGATAAACCGAATAAAATAATTGTATATATGACATCGATGCAAAAATTGGATCTGCTTCCTTTTTAGAGTGATCAGTGTTAATAGAAACTTATTTTATAACATATTCTTACACTGTAGGCAATAGATATGGCAGGTATATAGCCTCAGATCAGTCATCTCAACCTCATTGCTATGATTACTACCATGAGAAGACCACTCTATTGTGTCCATGAATATTAGGAGATTATATGGATGAGGCCTTAATTAGGCATACTTTGTCTTATCTTCATAATCACTATCTACCATGAAATGCTCTTGTATCTCATCCAATTGCTCTCTAGGCAGAAAATGGCGTAGAAATATTGGAACCACAAAGGCTCGATCAATTTCCTCTTCATATTTATCATTATTTTAGGACTCACCATCTACATAATAATTTTTTCCACTTATTTCAGAGGTGTACTCCTCTCCATCTTCACTACATAGATCTCCCGACTTGAGATCACCTAGAATGATGGGGTTGCACCCTTGCATGCCAGTATCATCGATTGTGATACAATTTTGATAACCCAAGTTGCCTCTGGGGTTCTACTTCGAGAACTCTTCATGTTCAATATTTGGTATCTCAATGGTTATGACTAACACCATTGGGTTGTTATCCCAAAGGCTATACATGTTAGGATGATAAGAATTAAAATCCATGTCATCCACCAGACTTAGGTATAAACGATCCAATGATATAGTGAGTAAACCATCATGTCCCTAAATCTGTAATCCCAATCCAAACCTATCAGTTGCCAACTGATAACATGGTTCAATAGGGGTTCTTCGTCCTTGTTCAAAAATACCATGGTCATATCCATTCCAATGATAGAGCTCAAAAATGCACATGGCATACTATGGGTTGGACAAGTACCGAACGTTCACCATGAACTGTTCCTCATCATCCACCTCCATGGGTGCCTGCGTTGGAACTTGATCCAACCTGACATAGATAAAGTTTGTTTGGTTGGGTGGCTCACCCAATGACACTATGGATCCAACTAGATATCTATGGGCTATCATCTGACCCATATCTCATGCAATATCTAAAATAGGACCGAAGGTCACATTTTGCACAAGATATTCACCCAGACCTATACTGGCTAGGTGAACATTCACCTACGGTGTGGATGATCTTGCTGAGGATGTAGGTAAAGTAGGGTGAGGTGCCTCCTCGACTTGATACTAGGCTTTCTCCACCTCCATAGGAGTAGCAGCCTCAATTATGACTAGTTCAAGTGTGTTATTTTCTTCTTTCTTGCCCAATTTTACCTTTAATTTATCATCTCGATGCATTGTTGATGCACTCGATCTCAGATAATTTGTAGTGGTATGTTTAGATTTGTTTGATATGGGTACCTATGGTTGAACATGCACCATATTTTTGCCTCTTGGAACCCTTACCAGTGATGTGGGCCGTATTTCTATGTGCAATGACGAGAGTACAAAAACCCCAAGAAAATATGCTAAGTTCACAAACTTGAATGGTTCTTCATCTGATGAAACCATGTGAACTTGTCCCTTGTGTATATACTTGACACACTGATGTAATATCGAGGGAACACAACACATTTCTTGAATCCAAGGCCTCCCCAACAGGATGTTATACTGCAAGGTACCCTCTATCATGTGACACATTACATGAATGGTCTTTAGTCCAACATGAATAGTTAGGACAATCGTGCCAACCATAGAGCATAGTGCATCGTTAAATGCTCTCAATGTAAAGGTGGTTGGTACAACGAGTGATTTAGGCAATTTCAAATGGTACAGTGCCTTAGTCATGATAATATTGATTGATGAACCAGTGCCAATAAAGACCCTTTTGAATTGCATGTGGTTAACACATGCAATGATATGTAGTGGTAGGTCAGCCATGCTTGCAAAAACCATTTTCACTTCATGATCATAGAATTGGATCATTGGTTCCTAGCACTATTGTACGTGCCCCACAAAGTTTGTGAACGCATGTGCATCCTAGGACTAATCCTCAATGGACCTTAGAATATCTATAAGAGTCTCCCTATGCCTGGGGGACTGTTGTATAAGCTCATATATTGACAACTTCATAGGAGTCATCTACATATTTTGAACCAGTCTGCTCATAATGGTCACCTCCAATCTCGTTGGTGGGCATGGAATATTTTGTTCCTACCAATAGCATGAATATGCGAGGTAGGCATTTCTCCTTGTTCTTGCCCTTGTAGTTATTCTTGCATTGGTCATATTACACAGGAGGATGGGCTTGATAATTCTTCTTCTTTTGCCCCTTATCCTCATTTTGGAGATTTAGTACCACCTAATTCATATGGGCCTACTTTCCCTGTTGCTTTGAGGTACTATTCTTATATTACTCTTTCCTTGTTTTGAGCTTCAAGTTGCCCTCCTGCAACTTGATGTCCTCAATTACCTTGGCTTGCGCCAAAGCTTCTTTGACTATGGCATACTGTTGTAGCTACAATAGTAGCGAGATGTGCTTGGCACAATTATTTGTAAACATTCAGATTAATTATGTGGTAGGAATCGAGAATGGAAACTTTGCCATTAATATCCTCTACCTCTTCTCGTACTATTCTATTGGCTCATTGTTGCATTGATCTAGCATAGCCAAATCAGAAATGTTGGCCTATTTCTTAACATCGAAGAAATAACGTTCAAGAAAGGCATTAGCTAATTGCTAAAAATTTGTTATGTGCATTAGCTAAGAGTGTCGTGACAAACGTATGCAACAACAGTGCATCAGTTTTTTCTATCTGAAAGCAAGCATCCAGAAAGCTCATGACATGTTCTTACACCTCTTCATCACCCTTGAATTTTTCTAACTTGGTCATCTCAAAATGCTCAGGGTATGAGGGCGTAGGCACCGAGGGATCTAAAGGTTCATTGTGAATTTTCCTCAATGTTGGCTTTTGGATAGCCATGCCTTGTTTCTCAATTGCTTTGACCTTCTCAACCAAAGCTTTGTAAGCCTCAGAAGATAGAAATTCCTCCTCCCTAAGTCGACGTGGATGCGGTTTAGGAGGTACACCCCTCTTCTATCAAGGTGGAGGGTGTTGCTCTTCCTCCTCCTTAACTCGAGAACTCTCAGGATATTCCTAGTTACATTTTTTCCCCTCTTGTTCCTCATAATGTTGTTGCCTTTAATTTTTAACCGAGGGTTGTTGCTCTTTGTGATGGGCAGTTATATGAGTATGAATACTTATGCGCTCATGGTGCATGTTGACTTGCAAAAAATCCTTCATGTGCACATGCTTTCTATGCTCGTCCTAAGAATATAGGCCGCCCCTAGCCAACCTATCTTCCTGCTCTACACACTCCTTCTGGATGAAGATGCACTCCTTATGCAAGTGCTGCTCATATAGCCTCTATCTAATGAGCCTTTGTGCTTGAAGATATTCATCTTCAATGCATTACCTCTCTAGGCAAGCATCCTCCAATTGATCGTGGAGGAGATGGTATTTCTTTTTAGAGGCCAATCGATATGATATTTCGACCTAGTCAGTCATCGAAGGCCTTTGATATGCTTTCTCTATACGAGCAACCTTGTGGGTTATTTACCCATTGAACTAATGTGTCGTGCTTTTACCTCTATCTATGAATATGGCATTGACATCATGTTGTATCCGATGCTACATTCCACCATGCATGTATGGTGGACATGAGACATGAGGGCACTTAGAAGCCTCTTCGTGCTCTCTAGTAGTTCTAATGGTGCTCCCACTATGCTCACTTGGAGCATGAGTGGGTGGAACCGAAGGCTTGTAGCCTAGTTGCTCTAACACACTACCTAGACCGTCTAGCTATCTAAACCTCCACATCTCATGGGGTAGTGTTCCATTAGCTCCCACATTCAACATATCGATGGTGATCTTGCATGCTATAGTACGTGTGGGAGTATGGATAGACTTGTGCTCAACAGGGAGCCCATATACTTGCCCATGAATGGATGGATATATATTCCTTCTATACTCAGAAGGTGGGGGTATAGTACACCCTATAGACTTAGTGCGGATGGATGCCAATATAGCCCCTTACATGACATACTATTCGGCTATTCCCGTGGATGTGCATGCACTATGATCTCAGTAATGGCTTTCGAGTGGAGCACCCTCGGGTTGGGAAGCCCCATGCTCTAATCTACATCTAACAGAATGCACTTATGCTAGTCTATCAAGGGTACCATGCTCTAATCTACATCTAACAGAATGCACTTATGATCCCATCATGTCGAGTTCTCTCCTATAATGTTCGTCGAACGTCATTTTGTTTGCTTATGCGGTTGAAGACTAGACATGTGTATTTGAGAATCGATTGGGGCTTGGTCATTGGCTTCAGGCTTGTGCCTTTACCGACCACCCCATGTATCCACCATAGTGTACCTAACATCTATATGTATCTTTTATTATCAAATAAGGTATACATTGATGCTTATATTATTTTTAAATTTTGAAATTCACCCTAAACTGTTTGATGTTGTTTCAAAATGTGTTGTATCATTATGAGAAACTCTCACATGTTTTGCAAAATTTTTGGATTTTATTCTCAGTTTAATTGGATTTCACCTATATATCTTAGTTTAATTGGATTTCACCTATATACTCGCACAAGCCGAATATGGTAATGAAGTCCATACTCAACGAAGTAGCATAGGTACTACCAACGCTCACCCAGCACATTATGCACAGTGATACACTCTTTCAAAGATGAGTGCATGCTATTCTTGGATCGGCCTTGGCAATGAGCGGGTCCCGATAATACAATTTCAAATGAGCCAACCAAGTGGTAATAACATCCACTATTGGTCTCAATTGCCACTAATGTTTCAAATGAAACGTGGTGTGTGTGGTTCCTTTTACTTTGCATAAATACAAATGCATAAAAGACCATTCATATGACCATTCCTACATGATATGCATCAAAAGAAAAGGAACATTTCAAATTCATAAATGTATGCATGCTATGTCCTACATGATGTTATGACAATGCAATTGCGATGACATGGTTTATAATTGGGCCTCATGCATGCAAACGACCACATAATTTTTATCAAGGTCATTGTATTCTAGGGCGGACTGCAATTAGAGGTTTGTTGTTCCTAGCAGCGCCTTTCTAATGGAAGGAATGCGAAAGCAAATTAGGACTATTCATTCACCCTTTTCCTTAATGTACCTAATTTGCCATTGATTTGTCGCTTACTGTAAAAATATAGAGAATAAAATATAGAACAGAGAATGAAAATAGAGCCTACCTTAGCTCCTGATATGCTACCAAGTGGTTTCTTTGTTGTCTACTACTTTTGCTATAAACTATAGCTCTGTTCTGCGGGCTACAGTGTCAACCGTAGGTGACAGCCACAGGCAAAAAAATACTATAGCTATTAGCTACAGTTAGTACCTGAGATAAAACAAACAAGAATATCAGCACTCAGGGGCTATAAATGCAAAGTCCCACCGTGATCGCCATTTGTAACCACCAAAAAGGCTCACACTCGATCTAACTATTGCAATTGAAGAAATATACACAAATAGGCATGCATAAATTGATAATAAGAAATAACATGAATGCAAGGAATCCTTTATTAATTTCAATGGAGTCACATTACAGATTCATCCCTCTTAGGGATACCCATTTGATACGTCAATTACAATAGTGTCTAATCCCTATAAAGGGTAGGTGTGATCAAAATGCCCCTCAGGGTGACATGAACTGCTCTAGGGTGTCGATGACCCTCTTCTTCACAATGGGGAAGGAATTTGATGGTTTGCTCTCCTTTGGAACTGTTTCCTACAGTCAAGAAACAACAAGAACATCAAAAATATAGGTAGCCTTTCATGATGATGCCCTTTTAGGTAAAATGCGTAATGACACCATTAACATGCATAATCAAGAAAAAATAAAGAAAGCTGCTAAACTATGCAAATTGAATCAATATTCATGTAATAGCATAAAGTAAAATAACAGCTACACTATGCATGAATCAAATATAGAAAATGAAGCATAAACATGCATAAAGAAAGCATTTTAGTCTTCATTAAAACATAAGCATAAAATGTGAATCTATCCTAGCTCTACGATCAAAAGTATTCTAAAATGCTACTAAATCAACAAAATAGCTAATCTAACCTAACTAGCCAGACATAAATAGAAATGGGAAGGCAATTATACCTCTACTGCAAACCGTAGCTCTGGTGTGTGGTATGCACTGTAAACCATGGTTGATAACCATGGTTAGAACTCTGATAGGCTTTCCATCAATTCCAAGGGTAGTGGGCTTAACCTCCTTGTCCAAATTGATGTTCAAGGGTCACCTTCATTGTCCTCAGACTAATTTGGCAGTAAATTCGATGTGAAGGGCCTTCGTTTACCCAAATTTGTGTTTCTTGATCCTCCTACGCACATAGGGCATTCGTAATGTAATTCATCATGAATGGTGGCAAAAAGGTCGAGGATTAAGTTCAATAGCTCTATCTCTTAGTATAATCAATTTGAGTGTGCAATTTTCTAGGGCTTCACTGCTCAAATCTCCAATGCTTGCTCCTCTTTCTCCCCATTTGGAGGGGGTATTTATAGCATGCCCCTAGGGCTAGGGGTGGTTTCATGGAGAAGCCATGACAAAGAAGGGTGGTTAGGATAGTTGGTATGGAAGCCTTTGGAATATTATGCCCTTCAACTGCCTCCTTCTAGATATTTTGGCCATTCCAACCGATTTGGTTTGGATGGAAGGCCTAACTGAACTTTAGTTAAGACTGTAGGTCACGGTTGTGGTCCAAACTGCAAACCACAGGTGTCAATCATGGTTTAGACTTGAGACCGCATGTATAGGCTACAGTTTAGACTTATTAGGCCAAAGTGCCTAAATTGAGTGGTTAGAACCACTGCTCTATCTTGGAGTCTATCCAAGATCCTCCATATGGTCTTGTAGCATGTTCATATGAGTATTCATCCTCGACATGACGTGTTTTAGGTGTCTACACAAACCAATTCATATTTAATACACTCCTACTATGCCATATCAACCCATTCAAGACCACCCAAATCCTCGAATACATATTCCAAATCTCCCATCATATCATCCAAATAATTATCTTTCTACTCAGTTAACATTCACATAAGGGGGACAAGCCTCCACTTCACAAAACCAACTGCCTAACCCCTCATCAACATATACAGCCATTTATCACCCCCCATCATACACCACTTAAATATCACCTGCATCCATCATCCTCCTATCTCATCCTAAGACCTAAACCATTGTTCACCCCACTCAATTGCATCCACCTCCACCATTAATTATCTCGTAGATAGATCTATTTGTTCATGATACACCCTTGCAATATACACCATTGCCCCCATATGATCCATATGTCACTCTCCATACCTCCCCCTCCATCTCTATCTCATCTACAACTGCATCGACGCAAGTCATAGTTCATCTTTTCAATCCAAGTATTGGTGAGTACATTCTCCAAAACATTACAATCACCACATCAAGCATTGAGACTATCAAATATTAATGTCAACCACATGATCCACCCTTAGCTATTGGTGTGGTGTACAATATGGTTTTGTACCAAATCAAATAAATTTTATCTATGGGGGGGTTGATTCATTGTCTGATCCACCTCCTCCTATTGAACCCCAATAATAGTTTACACCAACATTGATTATCTATCCAATTCATCCTTCTTCATGTGTTAATTTTAACACATTAACTATAAAGGATATGGTCTAGGGCAACATGAGAAGGGAATTCATGATATTTTTGAGACTCTCTATCAAGAAGCACATGATCACATGGGTTTGGAATACAAACCACAATCCTCCACAACCTCCTTTGAGGAGTTATTTCAACAAATCACCATAGATCTCAAGGAGGATAGTGACAATATCAAGGATGAGTATATAGACCCTAAATTCACACCTTTGCTACACGATACTTTTCCTAAAAAAATTTCACACATCTCCATGATCGATACCATCTTCAATGATGATTGAGAAATATTTTGATGAGACATTCAACACATTCTTGATTGCCTCTGATAGCTCTGAATAAGAGTTAACCTCCATCATGCCCATTATTGGCAAGGATGATTTTTACCTTTGCATTTTTTCCTTCCTGCAACCAATATTTCATCAACTTCTTCCACTCGAGCATCCTAATGCACCCATAGATCCACCACCTCCACCTTGGCCATCTTCAAAACATAATAATTTATCAATTGTAAATCAATTGGTTCCATAAGAGCATGTATAAGGGTACTGGTTATGGGCTTATCATAATTCATAATAATTTTGTAAGACGATTGCATTCATAATTAGAATATATTCCACTTTCATCTCAATTCACATTGCATATCAAACATTCCTATAATATATATTCATACACTTCATATGTTGTATTGGTTATAATTAATTTAGTTTGGATGATTTTTAGTTTATCAAGTCTTGTTGCCTTAATCAGAGACACCTTTTATGTTAGTATTATTCTCATTCTACCATTCATAACCATTCTAAAAAAATACTACCATACTTAATATTTTTATATTTTCACTTTGCATGCCACCTTATTTCTTTGGTAGTATCTATTTTGAGGAATATCTAGGTGCTTTTAGTCACTCAACCACTCCTAGTATTTTAGACAACCTCCATTGAACATCAAATAGTCCTTAGGTGCTATAGGTTTTTCCTGGTTAAATTAGGTTCCCTCTTGAACCATGCACATATATCACACATTAATCACATTGTGGTGTCTTAGAATAATGAAATCATGCATGGATATCACCATAAAGTGAATAGTTTTCCTTGGTCATCCTATCATGCACATGGTCTAACCCTCAGAATTGGCAAAAGGACAAGTTCAAAGCAAAAGATAAAATTATTTTAAAAAATATTCAAAAAAAAAAGAAGCAAATAAAATCTTGAATTCCTATAATTCTTAGGTACTTATATCATGGGGTTAACCTATAATGGGTCTATAAATGTTTGAATGGTAGTGGAGTACACCCTACATGGTGATATGTCTATCACATTAGAGACCTTTTGTATAAACCTATTTACACTTGAAAGTGAGCTAGCTTACTGGCATAAGTTACAATTGATTTGTCTACCCTTGCTCATGATTGGAAACAAACATTCACTACACACACATTTGGTCCTTGAGAGACTTGACTCCACTAGGATACCTCAGTATCTTATGGATTAGTGGTATTAATAGATGGATTTGTTTAAGGTCACTAGGATGTTTGAGTCTTTAGAAAACATCTCTAGATTCTTTATCTCTAAGATAAAAAAATTGATAAGTATTCTCAAATTTTGTACCACCAGTGCATTGCTCCATATATATCTTATATTTCATTGTATTTGCTATCATATAGTCAAACTAGTATTGCTGAGTTGATGTCCTTAATTAAGAAATAAAGACAAATTCTACTAAATAATGGTCCATAGATTTCTTTAATGGCAATCAATTAAGTGTTAATATTTAGTTACCCAACATATGCTAATCTATGTCAATCATCATCATCTAATATGCATTTCATCTACATTCTATTCATTCCATCACATGTTCAACCATGAGGTTTTAAGGTTGTGCCCTTTGCCTCCTCATCATCATCCATAATCCATTACTAGGTTTTAAGGTCATGCCCTTTGCCTCACTCTATCAAAATATAAGCCTCCAAAAGAGACGCCTCTTTGGTCAATTCAATACAAAAGGCTCAGGAGACACCCCTTTGGTTAATTTAATTCAAAAGTCTCCAAACGAACCAAACTCCTTTGGTCAGTTTCAATAAAAAAGGCTCCAAAGGAGACACTCATTTAGTCAATTCAATTCAATAGGATCCACAATTTCTCCATTCATTTATGTCATGTTCCACTTTTTACTCAACTCATGTCCAACCTATCATGACCCATTCCATGAAATTTTTTTATTGTGTCTTGAATCGAGTTCAATATTCAATCACTTAATTTTGGAGTCACATGTATCCAAGAAAATTTTCCAAAGGCTATAATCAAAGCCCTTCCTATTGGGTCACAAAAGTAAAATATATTATAAGATTCACAATTGGTATGCACCATGCCACTTCCAACACGAGTGTTGAGTGGTAATTTTTCCCAATTGCAAAATCACCATCATAGTTAGGATTTTGATTAGAAAACCCTCTCTTGCAAAGAAATAGAAATTTATCCAAGGTTCCTTTTACTTAATGTGTGTTTGTAATCTTGTGAAAATGTATCAAATAAGTGCTTAGAATACCTTAGTGATTTGCAAGAAAGTATTAAAAAGGGATCTGTGTTGATATTACTTTATTACGTTATGCTATTGATTGTTCATGAAACTTGAAAGAAAATAAAATGTGATTGGCCCTCATATGACCACAATGAAAAGTGATTTAATTCCTTTTATATTGAAATATTTTAGGTAGATTTTATCTTCTTTTGTTAAGTAGATTTAAAAAAAAATTATTTGTTGAACTTTTCTTTAAGCATGAAAGGAAATATTAAAATATATCTCTAAACATTAAATCTTAAACATTGATTGGATTCATTTTATCTTGCTTGGTGAATGAATTTTATGTTGCATCGTTAAGCCTTGAGCATGAAACAAAATAACTACATGAATGAATTCAAAATATAGCATCCTTGAAATGCCATATAAATTACCCCCTTTAATGAAATTGTAATTTTCATAAAGAGAAGTTAATTTATTACTTGAAAAACAAAAGTGTCAAGATTGGAATTTAACTTTCTTTTAAAATGTGAATTCATGTAAAAATTGAAATTACAAAATTCCTTTTAAAAACTGAACTTTGTGTGAATTTTTAGAATTTTGATTTTCCCTTAAAATAAAATCGAACTTGCTTAAAATAAAATATTAAAGTTTATTCTTGGAATTCATGCATCTATTTGTAGAATTCTAAATTTTTGGTATTTTTTTATATTGTTTGAAAAAGTTAAAAAAAAATGAAAAAGGGTAAGGTTATAAAATTAAAAATAAAAATTTGGAATACATGAAAGATAAAGCTAAAAATATTAGAAGACAAACTACTATCAATATAATGCTACCCTATCCTGCAAAACTAGATATGTGAGAATTTTTGAATGTAACCTAATTTAATCGAAGTTGCATTTGCATGATCCGAAATAAACTAGGTGCAATATTCTAAGGAAAAAAATAAATTCCATGTTTCTAAACATTTGATAGTGCAACCATTAAACTGCATTAAACACTATCTATAAGCTTAAAAAAGCATGGAAAGGAAAGATAAACAGTTAGCCCAAAATATTCAGAAATGTTTCCTTCGATTCTACTTACAAGGTGCAATTTTCTAGAGTTTTGCATTTACAAAAAGAAGATAATGTCCCTCTTTTTCCAAAACATTTCTAGTACTTGTACTCATTTTCAATGGATTATTTAAAATTGTAGATCACTTTTCATTTCCAACTTCGCCTTCATTGGGTTTTCCAAGCACCTTTTGCTTTTCATAATATTTTGTCTTCCAGGCCTTGTAATGCCCCCTTTTCTGCTTATGCAATGATCCTACCATGTAATGGTTCGCTTCCTTCATTTTGGTCTGGATGATAACACTTTATACCATAAAGAAGTAAGTAATAATTAAAACCTACTAGTTATACTCGATACCCTTTAAATATTCTCTCCATGCTTTCCACGTTTGCTTTTTTGGCCTATTGTTTATAATGCTCCCCACAATGATGGTTGTTCATTTTTTATCTCTATTCTTAAGCTTGATTTATAATGATAGTGGTTATCCACTTTTCTGTCAAAATAACCATACTCCAACCAGACCAGAGTAGTCTTCATCAACTCCAATATTTATGCTATTTTGTTTTGATAGACCATGTTCTATCTAGGCATTCACCTTGACAATTATTTTTGGGACCTACAATATCATTTATTATTAGATGTGACAAAACTAGCATTGCATTCCTCTGCACCGACCAATCCTAGTCATTGATATTTTTTTGTTTAAAATTAATATTGCTTTTTTATCCTATGCTTTCTAAAATAACATCACAACTATCAATACTTTTTGTGACCCTTGCAATCAGGGTGACATCCCCTATAAAAGCCTGCTACACTTTAACTCTTACAAATAAGAGTTGCCTCCCACTCTGCATATGATCAAAGGGTCTATAATGAAAAGGACATCACTTTCTTCATGTATGTATGCAAGATGATATCTTCATCCAAGCACTACATTTGGTGTATCAGGTGTCTATTCTCTGTAAATGGTTTCCATCGAATGTGCAAGTTTATGTCTTTTCCTCATTCACATCCAAGTTTGGTATGAGATACAACCATTGGATGGAGCATGTGTTTCCCCTATATTTCAACTAAAAATTATTTAGATTATCCATGTGCTTGAATGACACATCAAACATTAAATCCAAATTCTATGGGGAGAGAGTGTATTCCTCACCGTTCATCCATATCATCGGTGTTCATCGGTAGCCTAGGTATTCGCCATGTTGTCACTGTATATCCATGTCATCTACATCCTCATTGTGCTATCCATGTTGATGCACCCCCATAAGTCTAGGTCCTTGTCATTGGGTGGGGTCCACATTGTTCCAGTTTTAACCATATATACTCAATCCATGACACAACTACATCTTTGATCTTCCTAAACACAATTTTTTTATAGCTAGCCTTGGGTTTCATGCACCTCCTCATACCGCTTCTATCGTTCATGGAAAAATTTACATGTATTAGAATGATGAAGTCATTATATGAAACCCATTATTTTACAAATAAAACAAATGGTAGTTCTTTTTGTAACATGTAGCAAATGCATGTAATTTAAAACATGCTAATTGCCATTTTATTTAAAGAAAGTATTTTTTATTATTATTATTTTTTATATTATATGTGCATATATATTTATTTATTTAATTATTTTCCTTTTGTATTTGCTTCCTTCAAATTTAAATACTTGAATTAAATTTAAAGCAAAATACCACCAATAAAACATTATAAATAACCTATGAAAACCCAATACTAATCTCAACATTCAAACAATGATTCCAATCAAAATAATAAAATTAACTTTTTACAAGAAGACAAGAATGCACCACTCAATAAGGAACCTTGGAACTCATGTAGAAATATCATGGCTAGGGTCCTATTAAAATGATCACTCAAAGACAATAGAAACTCCTAAACTCAAAATTTTAAAGGTGGGTCCACAAATTTGGGGCTAGTTGTGCAATGGCCACAAAAAATGGTGACTTTGCTGGGGAATGCTCCTGAGCATTTCAGGTGAAGAACCTAGTTCAAAAAACAAACAAACCAAATATTAGAAAGACAAACCATCTAGCAATATTCAAATAAGAGTGAGGTCAATAGATAAAAATAAAAATAGTTGAAATATTATCTTCTACTTGGTGTACAAAATATTATTTCTTTTGCACCCTTGGAACAATTCAAATTCCATCATCTATTTTGCATTTAGGCTATGAAGTGTTTCTCATAAAATATTTTTTTATAAACAAAGCCCACCTACCAATTAGGTGTCTATAGCCCCGATAGAGTTTATCTAAATTACCCTTGTGTTTAATTGATATTTTGCAATACCTTTTTTTTAACAAGCTTTGTCTGGATAGAGCCCTACTTCCAGTCAAGTGTTTATAGCCCCAGTAGATTTTATCCAAACTTTGTAACTGATTTTAGTGTGTTTTCCTTTCCTTACCTTTTTTCTTAAATCGCTTTGCAAAATTTTATGCACCACATGGGTTAGAAACTATTTTAATATAGAGATGGAGCATGTTGGATTTTTGACTTAATTTGCACACCAGAATGATTTCATCCTTCAAGATCCCAAAAGATGCTTTTTAGTATGGTGTGCATTAAAGTGGAGCTTTAGAAAAATATTTCTTTATTCCACCCTCAACCATATTAGTCCACAATCCAATGATGATTACTACATAGTTTCATTTCCTTCTCCTTGATACACATGATTCCAAAATAGGTAATTCAACCTTCATGAAAAAGGAACACAAAAATAGTCAAGAGGCCATAAATTAGTAGCTACCCAAAAACAAAACCACAAATCAAGGGAAAAAACCCATAACTAACAAAAATAAAATGCAAAACTTGAAGATAAACCAAATCCTAACCTAATACAAACTAACAAGAGAAAAACAACAAAACTTTCCAAACTAGAAAAAAATAGGTACAAAGCACAAGAAAAACACAACTAAAACAAAAACAAGAAAACCAAAACTATATACAATAATGTACAATATGATGCAAAAATTTAGGCTATAATTTCCCTAGATCCCAAACATGATTAGCACACTTTAAAATATATATCATGCTATGCATGCCAAGTTCTATAGAAACCCAACCAAAATAATATTATGCCACACCATACAAACATTCTCATTTTACCTATCTCACCCCACTAATTTGATATAGTTCCATTAACAATCCCATAGTGGATTTTCAATTCATCAAATTGATAATACAATAACTGATTTTCAATTATTTCTTATCTATTCCTTAAAATGCAGATTTCATAATTCAATTCATGATTTAAAATTAGGTTTTCCTTTTCAAATATGAGGTCTTGGAAGTAGGATTCTATTTATAAAAATTTCAAATCCAAGTCATTTCCATGTTTTTAGGCCAATCAAATTTATGCAACAATTTGCAAGCATCTAAGATATCTAACATGTGACTATCGTTATAGCTTTTTATCTTAGATTCCATTGTCAATTATTGATGAATTTGATTAACTTCAAAACATCTACCTTTGTTTCATTTAACATAGCAATATTTTTACTGATGTGAGGATAAATTAACTCAAATTATTTGTCAACCAAAAATGGAATTTCATCATTGATAACCTTCGAATCCAACAAAAAATTAGGTAAATTTTCACCTAGAGTTCGAATGGTTGAACACAAAAGGTTAGATTCTACCTTTTGTATATTTTCATTTACCAATACTTGGTGAGTCATTGTAATTTCCTCTTTTTCCTCATGGTATTTATCATCATCATCCTCTTGTAGCCCTTTGCCTTCATCAATGACCTATTTTTCAAAAGCACCAAAATTAGACACCCAATCAAAAATATGTCCATCCTTTTTAAACCATAAATCTCATTGATCAAGGGGTGTGTCATTTATGATTATATAAGAATTTTAAAGATCTTCATGTGATATGGATATTTCAGCATCTTGCATATCAAGTGAAATAGAAATTTCATTAATAGGAGTGTGACAAACAAATAATTCCTCATATCTACCCCAATAATTATAATTTTTATCATCTAAACCAATGGGATGAAACTCTATTGCATCTTCCTCATCTATTTATTCCTCTTTATATTCACTTTCAACTACTTTTGATGGCTCAAGTGCTTCTACAGTGGGATCAATAGTTGCATTTAGCTTTTTATAATTATCCTAATCGTCTCTTGTAAAAATGATAATCTTATAAAAATAAAAATAAAAATCTAAAATACATGAAACAGAATGCTGAAAATATTAGAAGACAAACTACTATCAGTATAATGCTACCCTATCCTAAAAAATAGAGATGTGAGAATTTTTGAATGTAACCTAATTTAATAGAAGCTACATTCGCACAGTCTGAAATAAACTAGGTGCAATCTTCTAAGGAAAAATAAATAAATTTCATGTTTCTAAACATTCGATAGTGCAACCATTAAACTGCATTAAATACTATCTACAATCCCTAAAAAAGTATGCAAGGGAAATATAAACAATTAGCCCAAAATATTCAAAATAATTCTCCTTTGATTCTGCTTACAACATGCAAGTTTTTGGAGTATTTTGCATTTACAACAAAAATATAATTTCCCTCTTTTTGTAAAAAATTTTTAGTTCTTGTAATCTATTTCGATGGCTTATTTAAAACTAAAGAACACTTTTAATTTCCAAATTTCCCTTGGTTAGGTTTTCTAAGCGCCTTTTGATTTTTGTATTATTTTTCCTTCCAATCCTTGTAATGCCTCCTTTTTCGCTTATGCAATTCTCCTACCATGTAATTATTCACTTCCTTCCTTTTGGTCTGAATGATAGCACTTTTCACCATAAAGAAGTAAGTAATAATTAAAACTTGTCGGTTACATTTGATACCCTTTAAAACTTCTCTGCATGATCGTCACATTTGCTTTTGTTGGCCTATAGTTTATAATTCTTCCCACAATGATGATCGTTCATTTTTTATCTCTATTCTTGGGATTGATTTATAATGGTAGTTTTTATCCAATTGTCTATGTTGGCTTTGCTAAAAGCCTTTCACAACCTCTTGCACGACATTGGTCATTGCTAATAAAGACAACATTTGAATAACGTGTTGCTTGAGAAAACCAAAAATTCACCTTGGAAGACCTTACACCAATGAACCTCGTTTGCCCCTACCCATAGTAATAGTTATTCCATGATCTTGGGTTTCACTTCATGAATAACGATAAAATTGATATTGTTCTTCTTTCCACATTATAAATAACTCTGATATCCATTATTTGTGGGCTATTGTAATAACCATACTCCAACCAGACAAGAGCAATATTTTTTGTCTCTAATATTTATGTTATTTCATTTTGATAGACCATGTTCTATCTGGGTGCTCACTGTAGCATTGCTTTTGGGGACTTGCGATGTCATTTAATCTTAGATGTGTCAAAACTAGCATTGCATTCCTCTACACCAACCGATACTGGTAACTAATAATTTTTTATTTAAAATTAATATTACTTTCCCATCCTCTATTGGCTAAAACAATATTACAGTTATCATTACTCATGGCCCTTGCAATTAGGGTGACGTCCCCTATAGAAGCCCGCTACACTTTGACTCTTACCAACAAGAGCTACCTCCCATTCTCTAGATGACCAAAGGATTTATGATGAATATGATGTCACTTGCTTCATATCTGAATGTAATATGATATCTTCGTTCAAGAATTACTTTTGGTGTATCGGGTGTCTATTATCTGTAAATGGTTTTTGTTGAATGTGAAAGTTTATGTTTTTCCCTCATTTGTGTTCGAATTTGGCATGAGAAACAACCATTATATGGAACGTGTGTTTCCCCTATCTTTAAAGTAACAATTATTAAGAGAATCCACATGATCGAATGAAACATCAAATATTAAACCCAAATTCCATGAGGAGAGCACGCATTCCTCATAGTTCATCTGTGTCATCGGTGTTCATCTGTGGCTCAAGTATTTGCCATGTTGTCATTATATATCCATGTCATCTATACCCTCATTGTATTATCCACGTTGATGCATCCCCATTAGCATAGGTCCCTATCAACGGGTGGGATCCACATTATCTTAGTTTTGACCATCTGGTATCAATACACAACATAGCTATGTCTTTGATCTTCTCAAACACAGACTTTTCATAGCTAGTCTTGGGTTTTGTGCCCCTCCTCATTTTGGTTCTATCATTCGTGGAAAATTATGCATGTATTAGAATTATGAATCAGTTATATGAAACACAATCATATACAAATAAAACAAACGATACTTCTTTTTGTAACATGTAGCAATGCATTTAATTAAAACATGCTAATTGCCATTTTATTTAAAGAAAGCTTTTTTATTTTTATATTCATTATTTTTTATAGTATATATATGTACATATATTTATTTTATATATTTATTTATTTTTCTTTTTTATTTGTTTCATTCAAATTTAAATAATTTGATACAATTTACAATAAAGAACCAATGGTAGATGTATCTCGTAGGATATTTACACTGACTTGGGAAGGAGTTTATTGTGACCTTTGCAATGTGAAATAAATATTGATGAATCTTTGTGTTGAATAGCTTCTACCAAGACCTAAAATCTACACACCAAAATACTCACAAGATGTTTATATCAAATGATGAACCTCTCATGATGAGGTCCATTTCCATGATAAGAAACTGAAAGAAATATGTTGAAAATGATAAACAAATGCATGAAAATTGAATAAACATATGCTAGAAGATAAATGGAAAGCTACTAAATCTATTGTAACTAAAAAGTAGTAAAAATATATGTCACCGAGAGGCCGTTATAAATTAGAGTGGTCTGACTTGCTGATCATCCTAGGGTAGGGTGATGGTGCCTATGAGCTACTTTAGGGTGAAGTTGCCACTAATCAATAGATTAGTTCTTTGTGACTGATGCGAGAAATGTCAAGGTTGATCTATCAAATTGATTGTTCAATGATCACACACTTGAAGCATGATTAAATTGTATAAATTAGTGTGATATAAGATCATTTGATGGCAAAAGAACATTGAATATGGTTTTCAAACTCCAAGAGATTCCATTTATGCAATTGAGACCTCCATGACAAAAATCCAACAACACTTCGTTATGAAGAGCAAGCAATATCACTTAGGAAACAATTTGATAGCACTTTGTTGCAGAATATTGAGATATATTTTCATGAAGGCTTGGAATCTTCTTATAGATTTCCAAAATGGGAATATTGGCTTGCAAGAGAAGCCAAGAACCAAGAATTAGTTAGGATATAGGAAGACTAAACATCAATTCTAGAACCTTCTCGTGTTTGATCATTAATGGTTAGTTGTCCTATAATTGATTTTAGTTTGGCTTAGGAGCCTGAGTTTGTTACAAGTGTGGCCATACCAGGGTAGAGTGGTTGTGACTGCTAGCTATTAGAAGGTATGATGACCTTTGGAGTTCATTCCTAGGTATGACAGTTCAGTATTAAAAAGACAAGCTATCCTTGTTTGAGTGGTAAAAACCACTAATAAGCCTTGAGGATTCCCAAGGTAGGTCATATGGCCTGAAAAGGTGCTTGTATAGGTAACCTCCTCAAAATGACATATTTAGGTTTCTATAGAAACCCTTTTTTGGTATGCATTATGAGAAAGCATAATTATAAGAAAAAATGAATAACCTAAAGTCATATTGAAAGTTGATTGATGTTCATTGATCTGATCAACATTATATACCTCAATCATAAAAGGAGCATGCATATTTGAACCATTACCTCTAGTACTTTTATGGACTTAATTTTGGGTAAAAATTTGGTAAATATAAAGGCATATGTATAGTTTTGTGTTACTACATGATTGTTAGTTCTAACTAACAAAGGTTTGGTTTGACATTTTTTATTTTTGCCCTAGCAAATAGGGAAGTGTGTGATAGTTGTTAGCAATGATTCTTGGACAAACATAATTTGCATGATTGATTGTTTGTTTATTGATTTTTAATATGAATTTATTGATTATGACTACCCCCTCAAGTGAAAAGTCGATGAATATATGGATAGTAATGAAAGCGACAAGTCACTTGACCAAGATAACTTGCTTAAGCATTGCAAGACTATAACAAATGTAAAAGGAAAAATACTATTACAACTATGATTTTGACTATTATTGATAATTGTACATATCTATCCCATGGATCTATCTAGCCACATGGCTTTATTAGATAATTAAGATAATAACAATTTAATTTTAATCTCGAGGTGAATCACTAGATTCAATGATCAACTAAAACTTCATGGAAGAATGAAATGTACACCTCGTTCCCTTGGAGCAGTCTAACCACATGGCCTTCTTGGGGAGTGAAGTGAAATCATTTTTATTTGTAGATGAATTATTTTTAGGTTCAAGTGGTCGCATGGTAACTCATCTTACCATATTGCATGGATAGCAAGTCACTACAACCACTAAGTGTATAGGGTAAATTAATAGGTACGTGGCTCACTTGAGACTTTATTTTATTGATTTTATTATTGAGTTTTTTATTAAGAGGAACCGGTTGAGGCTAATTATGCTAACAAAATATTTGAATTTATTGCCATTTTGAGGCCATATTGGGGTACAGCGATGGTATTTTATAAATTTTGGATCCATCTCAAGGTATGACGGTTGCACTGAAATGCTATCACCCTATAGAGGAGCAATATCAAAATTTAAAAAATATAAAATATATTTTTTTAATTTTTAATATCATTTTCATAGTTGGCAATGAGAGAAAATGAGAGGTGAGGTGGAGGAGAGATATTTATGATACAAAGTGCTACAAAAAATTGAACCCAGTATCGATATGGATCAGTTGGACACATCGATGAGTGGAGGAGCTGATGCTAGGAAGGTAGAAACCTCATTTACTCTCTTGTTAATTTTATTAATTAAAATAAACCTCACTAAGTAATCAGTACATGAATCTCACTAAACTACTAGTAATGAACCCCACATTATCTTAGGAAATCTATATTAGGCTAGCTTCAAAGTAGGTTTTAAATTTTGAGTATTTTTTTGCATGGGGTCATACCCTTATTTAGTTTCCACTATGGGGCCATCCTCGGTAGGAGCAACTCCCCTTTGGCTGGTTGGGGGCCATCTTGGGGTAGGGCAGCCACATTTGAAAACCAACGATCAAATTTTTAGCCGTTGGGATGACTATCCGAGGTCATCTTAGCCTTGGATGATGACCAATATTTTTTCTACTTTTATTTATTTATTTTTAGTTTTTTGTGTTGATTTATGTATTTTTTTGGCATAATATGTTGATAGCCCATTATAGGAAACCCACCTTTCTTGGGGAATTACGGGGTTAGGTAACGAATGATGACTGGGTATGATTTGAGGCGATTGGACTCAAACAGGTGGTGCACATTCCCATAGTTATGTCATATTAGGTGTATCTGATGGCCCTAACTCACTAATGGGATAGTAGGACCAACACCTTTCATCTCCCTACTAGCGATATGACTTTGAGTTTAGATGATATCTGTTGAATATTTCATATTTTGATCAAGGTGCACCCCATCACCTTCACTCCCCTTCTACAATGGGAGAGATTTATTTAGAGGATATTTAAAGAGAAGGTACATGTTGTGCTAGCACATATGGACCATGATGGAGTTCTTATCAGAGCCTACTATGATTCCCATGTGTTCACTCAAATACACACAATAGTTATGTACATCATATCAAACATCCTACTATCAGATTATTTAGGAGTGAGGTTCCCCTAGAACCTCCTTGACATTGTTTAGGATCTTATTAAGTGTGATATTGAGGATCCAATCATCATGGCATGGGGCATCACCCTACTAGCACATTTATATGATGAGTTGTACGAGATACAACATCCGAGTTGCATAGGATTAGGCTATAGTCTACTCCTCCAAATTTGGGAATAGGAGCATATCAGGGTAGATCAGCTAGCAAGACTACCAGCTCCATGAGACAAGTTGGGTGACATATATATTGGGTATGCATCTCAGTGGAATTGGTATCAAGAGATTGGTCAAATCTGACCAAAGACGGTAGACTGACACATTATACAAGGTCTTTGGAGGGATTACGACCATAGTAGGTAGTTTGAAGGCCTTATTTAGATTATCCTCATTAGATAGAGGTTGTGAAGTATCTTGTTTATGTGAGGTACATACAATGCCTCATTGGATTCCACAATACTAAATGAGAGTACTTCTACTACTCTCATGTTATATGGTAGTTTGACATATATCAAGATATCTTAGAGAGCCTATTATCTATCATTGTCAAGAATATGAGACACAAATGGTGTGGTCTCAAGTGGAGGAACTTGCATATGAGGAGGATATAGTAGTGGTTGATACCAAATTGGCAAACCCAAGGACCAGTGTAGAGTATGACACCTGGAGGTTCACCTGACTATGGCAGGGAGGAAATTTGATGGGTATTCCTACTGAGGTAGTAGAGAAGGAGGTCATGGATAAGGTTGGGTTATGAGTGCATCACAAGATATAGGGGTAGTTAGGACAGGCTATAAAGTAGGTAAATGAGCTATAGGATGAGGATAAGGAGGATTAGAATGACCCTATAGATGATATTGCCCGGTTGAGAGCATAGGTTAAAACCCTACAAGGAAAATTGACAGGGTGGGAGACTACCCTTGCCATAGTCTAGAGTTAGCTTAGTAGTGGGTAAAATAAGTGGAGGGGATTCTATAAGGAAACATATCTCTGAAATGACTAGCTAGCCATAACCCAAATTGATCTTGATAAGTTGACTGTAGTGTAAGACAAAGCTATAGTACAATGGGATGCCCTATAGGGTCAGTTAATAGTCATGACAACAGAGTGAGACACTCTATAGACTTAGGGGTAGATAGATACAAGAATATAGGCCTTAGGTTATGTGGCAAATATAAAGACATAGGTGGCTCAATATTCCTCTCTTAGGTGATCATATCGAACATACATTATGAATTTAGAGGATGAGGTAGAGCAATGTGGGGCATACTACTAATACGATCCTCATAAGGACATAACATAAGAGCTGACATACTGAGTCAGGGTAGCCATCAGTGAGGTAGCAAGTGCTTAGATTCTGAGACCCTCCACATATATTAGAGGCTAGTGGTTCATATCAACCTTGTTGAAGCGAGACTAAGGGTGGGGGTGAGAGTAGAGATGTAGGTCCATATTGAATTATCTACATGTGCTCTTAATTATTATAGTGTAAGGTCCAAGGACCCACTCTATTGTAGCCTAAAGACATTTTGTATCATTATATACTTAGACATTCGTATATATATATATATATATATATATATATATATATATATATTTCTCTTTTTATGGCTCATCATATGTTTATGTTGCATTTTAGTTTTATGTTGTGGATGCAATGATGGATGTATAACTAGATTGTGTAGTCTAGATGTATGGATGCACCATTATGTATGTGTATGTGGATGCAATGTTTAATGTTAAATGCATGTTTTTAAATTTATTTAATTTATTATGCATTTAATTCTTGTTATTGATATGATGAATGTAATGTTTATGTAAATTCATTAATTTTATGTGGATTTTCTAATACAAATTGTCCATGTATTCTTTAATTATTTAAAACATAATGAATGAATCTAATTTATGTTTAACAAACTAATGGAAGACACCACAAGATGTATAAAAATCATGAATTAAACAGTTAACCCTATCATAAGAGTTATACATTTGTATATGAGATGAAATATGTGAGATGTAGGGGTTTTCCCCATAAGCTTTTTCAAACAAAAATATGTGCATAAAATAGTCAGTGTCGTCTAAATATCATTATTGATACTCATCTGGTATCTATCCTATTTTATGAAGACCCATTAATAAATAAAATATCATAATAAAAATGGTGCATATTCATGACATGATTAAGTGCTATGAGAGGATTTTTATATTTTTCATGAGACTTAAATACCCTAATTTATTGATTAAAATTTGTATACAAACTACACAAGACCCCTAAAATATACAAGCCTATTAAACAGACCCAAATATTCATTATCCCTATGTGTGCAAAGTGGATGTATTAGATGAGGCATAAGACTACCTCATTGCCAAGTGGGTTTCATACAACTCAATACTATAATGAGGATCACCGTATGATCATCGTAATCCTATATTTAGATGTAGTTAGACTTGACTACTAGGTAATACAAGCCACCATAAGCTAGCTCAACCATAATCTAACATTGATCTATACAAAATAAGGTCGCTAATGTGATAGATATATCACCATGCGTAAGGCTACTCCATTTCCAGGTGAGTTTTATTCAACCCATTGTTGTAATGGAGATTACCCCATGGAGTTTGAATACTAAATATTACATGGATTCAAGCTCGTTACCCCTTATTTTATTTTAATTGCTTGGGATACTTGCTCATGCTTACTGGTGAAAACTACTATTCCTTTTTTTTTGAGCAAGGGATTTTCTTGGTGATGAAAATCATTGTTTATTTTGTTCTATTTAGGGATTTTACTCATTTTTTGGGGGATAAAATGGTTTTTTATGTAGGGGGAGCTTGTCCTTTTTCCAATTATTATCTTCCTAGACCATGCGCATGATAGGATAAGAAAGGGAAACCTTTTTCTTTAGGTATCAAGGACTACTTTTTAGTTGTCATCTTTCCTTGTTTATACTCGGATATGTAATGTGTAATATTGTGTTGGGATTTTGAAATATGAAAGGTACTATCAAAGTGAGATCTTACCTTCTAAAATCCAAAATAGCTTTCTACAAAATTTTAAAATATAACTAGGGATGGTTGAATGACCAGAAAACCTAGTATACACCCTATAACAACTCATTAGTTGTGTTGAAAAACATAGTTACTCACAAGGTAAATGTGAATGACGATGATATGGGGGATGTATGGTTTTTCCCTAAAAGCTTTTGTAAACTAAAATATACACATAAAATATCGAGTGGCCATATAAATATCATTGCTAATATTCATTTGGTATCTATCCTATTTTATGAGAACATCTTAATAAGCAAAAGCCCATACAAAAAATTGCGAGCGTTGATGATTGACAAGGTTTATTTGAGGTTCATGATTGGCATAAAAACATGGTGTCATTCATAAGAATGTAAATATAAATTTTCCAAATGTGAGTGCAATGGATGAAGATGCCTAATTCAATGCAACTAATCAGTGCATGCAATGAAATGCATGATAACATAATGCAAGTGTTTTTTTTTGTATTTTTTTTATTTGGTATTTTTGATAATTTTTATTATTTTTGTGATTTTTATTGTTAATTTTTACATATAAAATACTCGTATATGAAGAATTTTGAGAGGTTCATTCTATTCAACACCTTCTAGCGAGGTTAGGCAATAAGTTCCTGGACCTATTTTTTTGTTAAGATAAAGGTACCTAACCAATTGACCATAAATTTATCTCGTAGATGAGGTGGTAGGTTTGAGTTCTATTGGTTCCCTTTGAGCATAATATCCCTAAATTTAAATTCTCTTAAATTGAATTTTGTATCATAAGCTCATTTAATATGATCTTGATAAATGCGTAGATGCTCAAGAGAATTAACTCATCGTTTATCAAGAAGGGTCAATTGGTCAAAGTGAGCTTTTAGTAAAATGTCATCATCAATGAATTATTTCAATGACATGTGCAACAATGGAATTTCTAATTCCAAAGGTATAATGGATTTTGCATCATACACTAGCAAAAAATGGGGTTGTCCCAGTGAGTGTCTGAATGTTAGTTCAATAAACCCATAAAGCTAGAGGTAGTTGAAGATGCCAATCCTTGTGGTTTTCCTTGATGGTTCTATTCAATATGGAAACTAATTTTTTTTAGAAGCCTCTTTCGGTCCATTTACTTATGGATAAGAAGGTGTAGCAAAGTTGTGTTGAATGTTGTGGTTGTAAGTTAAAGCCCACATTTTTTTTTTATTGTATGATGTACCATTATCTGATATTATTTTGGATGGAATAACAAAATGACATATAATATTGTGGAGTATGAACTCTACAATATGAGCTCCAATTCTAGTTGTCAAAGGGATTGTTTCCACCCATTTGGTAAAATAATTAGTGGTCATATGAATGTGTGATGACCTAATGGAGGAGATATCTTCCCAATTAGATCAAAGCCCCACTGAGAGAAAGGTCACATAGATTGAATAGGTTGTAAGGCCTAAGATGGAAGGTATGAGAGATTGGTATAATGTTGACACTTTACACACTTCTTGACATATGCACAAAAATAGATTTTATTGTGGGCCAATAATAACCCATTCAAAGGATGTGCTTGATGATAGTCATACCACTAAAATGGCCATCATAGGTATTGTCATTAGTTTATGAGATCATTCAAGCAGATTCATGGGGCTCGAATAATGAAGGAGAAGTCCATCATAGCTCTGATGATAAATAATATCTCCTAGAAAGACATACTTGGTCAATTTTTGTTTAAATGCTTGTTTTGCAGTATGCAACAATATTTGAGGGATGTTACCAAGTTTCAAATAATATTTTAATTGGATGATCTAATCTTCATAAGATTTTACTTCAACTAATTGAACAACTTGTCCCTATTTTGATTCATCATACATAAATGCATATTGGCAAAAAACCTTGTGGTGAATGGTCACTCCATTATTTAAAGGACCTTGAAATATCAAAGACCCCTAGGATGCCTATTTCATAAAGTCTTGTGCCTTGGAGAACCACTCTTAATTTGGTTCTATTTGAATCATGTGAACTAATTATTTATTATCAAAAGCTTCATGCAACATTGCTAATTGTGATAACATTTTAACATGGATGGCTGTAAAATCATCGAAAGGATTCTATGGGATTAAGTATCCCAATATACCATTATATACATGAAGCAATTGGAAGTATGAAGGACTGCCTCAATGTCATACCATTCTAGTTTTGCTAGTAACTTGTCCACAAGCTCTTTGTAAGATTTTAAGATAGGATATATACATTGATAAATGCATTTGACTTGGTTAACAATGAGTAAGGACTCACAAAATATATTATACTTTTTAATATTCATGGTGATAGTTATTTGGATATCCAATATGAGAGCATCATATTCAACATTATTTTTGGTACAAGAAAAGTCATGTTTGAAAGATAAGGTCATAGGAGATATTTATGGTGTGAAAAACATGATCCTTGTACCACCCTCTTGCTCACATTTGGAACCATCAAAGAACAAAATCATGTCTTATTTATTTTATAGTTCTTCAGGTTTAGGTGAAACTGATAACGTGAACACTGCATCATCAGGTAGCTCAATTATAAGAGACTCGTCATCCTGAAGAGGAGCCTCTGCTAACTTATTAGCTATGACTTGACATTTGATTGATTTTTGACTGATGAATTCAATATTGAATTCCATAAATAGCATGATCCACTTTGTGGTTCATGTATTATGATATGTGTGACTTATCATATACTGCAATGGGTTTTCTTCTGAGAAAACATACATTGTATGACTTAACATGTAGTGGTGAAGTTTTTTGGTAGAAAATACCACTGCTAGGCAATTCTTCTCAACATATGCATACTTAAGCTCATAACTAACCAAGGTGTGACTAATATAGTAGATAGCATGTTCTTTATTATATTTTTTCTTCTGGTTAAACATGGTACCCAAAGCAAAATTTGTGGCTGAAATATATAACAAAAAAGGCATACCTGATCAAGGTGGAGCTAATACTAGTTATGATGCTAGGTATTGTTTTATATCATCAAAGACCTTATAGCACTACTCATACCAATTGAATGTGACTCCCTTATGTAGCAGTTGATTCAAGGGTTGACATTTATCCGATAATTGTGATATAAAATATTTGATGGACGCTACCTTGTCTTTCAAGTTGCAAATATCTTTAACATTAGTGGGGGGAAGAATTTCTAAAATTACTTTTACCTTTGCAATATTTACTTTAATCCCTTGCTTGAAAACTATGAATCCCAAAAAGTTTCCTGATGTGACTCCAAAAATACACTTTTTAGAATTTATCGTAACATTATGCTCTATCAGGCGATCGAAGACTTCTCATAAAATATTTGCATGCTCTTCACACAAGAGACACTTGGTGAGAAAATCATCTATATAATTTTCTAGGATCTTGTGCATATAGTCATGAAATATATATATCATGGCTTGTTGGTATGTTTTTCCAACATTTTTAAGGTCGAATGGCATAACTTTATAACAAAATGTTTCTCATGGCATAGTAAAAGTTGTTTTATATTGATATTAAGGATTGAACCAAATTTTTTTATAGCCTAAAATATGACCATAAGGGATAACATCTCGTGACCAATAGTTGCATCTACAATAGCATATATATTAGGCAAAGGAAATGCATCCTTGGGTGTTGCTTTATTTAGATCTCTAAAATCCATACAAATATAAATATTTTCATCATGTTTTCCTATGGGTACCATGTTAGATATCCATTCAATAAAATTAATCAGTTGGATGAATTCCACGTCTAACAGTTTTTGTAGTTCATCATTCACCATTAAGGTGATTTTTGGATGTATTTTTCTGAGCTTTTGCTTGATTGGCTTCATATTTAGGTCAAAAGTAAGATTATGGGTGACCAAATTTGGACTAATACCTGGCATACACTTATACAACCAAGAAAATATGTCATTTTTATCTATCAAAAGAGATGTGATGATGGCACATTCTTCAATATAAAGACTCTATTCTAGTTTTTCTTTCTTATGATCATCATGCTCATTGTCAATATCTATATCAAAAATTTTCTCAATTGAAGTATGGGACCCATCCTCGAGTTGATGAGTTGTAGGGATCAAGTAGATGTCATTTGATGGATTTGGAGGATCTATCATGTCAGATTCAACCTCAACATTATAAACATCCTGAGTTAGCCTTGGAGTGAAATGAAGTGGTTGTAGAATCTCTTCACATGGGAAGAAATCCTAAAGTGACGATGATAATGCGGTGTGATCAAAATAAATTACCTCATGATTGAGGTGCAATAAATTTAAAGGGTCACTGGTGTTATGGAGAGGTGTGATTAGGTCAATGGAAATCATGTTTATGGATGTTTGGTAATTTCTATTATTGTACAATGAGAACCTATCAATTATAAATGGCTATGTATGTGCTAGATGTGGCTTAGGAGGAAATGAGATTTCTAGATCCACTTTAGGAGTAGAGAATATGATTGGGTCCTTTGGTAGTAGTAGCTACATCCAGTTAGACAAGGGAGGAAACACCCTATGATAGATATCATCTATGTTAATGAGGGACCTAATATGTTTGACATATCCTCTATAGTTGTTAAGATAATTATGGTGGCAAGGACCTAGGTATGCAACTTCTATTTCATCATTGTATTCATCATCTTCTTCAATACAATCATTCTCAAAATTATTATTTTGGAATCCTCTTGTTGGTTGGTCTCATCAGATGATTCATTGGTAGAATCAGGAGGCTTGATGGATACCATTGTATTTGGTAGATGATCAACAAATAGATGAGAAAGGTCAGGATCGATGTATTTATTATCATCAATGTCTTCCCCAAAATTTTATATACTTTATTTAATATTAATAATGTTTTTAATCCTTTACAAAAAATTTCATTTTATTATATATATCTATATCTATGCAAACATTTTTCTATTGCATACCTAAAAAATAGATCTTTAACAATATGTTGTTTCATATTTAAGCCAATGTATTTTCATAAAACTAAATGCAAATAATTTATGAAAAAAATATAGTTTCTTGTTGATGTTAATCGCCAAAATGAATTCTAAAATTAGTTGTGGTGTCTTGATTTAAATCTATGAAATTTTTTACATAAACACTACAATGTTCTATTTTATGTCAGTAAAAATTGGTGATATGATTGAACAACTATTATAATATTTTAGACATACTATAATTTCAAAACTGTATGCATGAGGA
The DNA here is from genome assembly GCA_028583015.1 of Wollemia nobilis. NCBI lineage: Eukaryota > Viridiplantae > Streptophyta > Pinopsida > Araucariales > Araucariaceae > Wollemia > Wollemia nobilis. The sequence continues at coordinate 392,153 of JAQPPZ010004147.1, forward strand.
CATGCATCTCCTTCAGTTTGGGGAATGATGAGTGCTAAAACAACACGTATTTTATGGAGTTTAATTCATTTTTTATTTGTAAATTCATGAAAATGAATGTAGTTTTATGATCATTTTATCTTATTTATGTGATTTACGAATGAATTTGATCTTTGATGATAAAAGTGACTTATGCATATATTTTACACAAAAGTGTGCAAGTTCTGTATATCTTGGAAAGAGAATGTTTTAGGAGCATCATAGGGTAGGACGAGGCAAGGCACATACCATATTACATTCATGGATAGACCAACCACAAGGATGATGTGTTAAGGAGCCATGTGGATGGACACTATGGAATGCAGTTACAAAAATATTTTACAAAAAGCGTCTACTTAAATATGTTATAAAAAGGATGTGGACTGGGTCAAACTGTCCAATGCATCAATATGCCAAGTCCAGTGACAACGTAGTAGTATTACAAGGCATATCCGGTCAGCATAGTTGACTGTCATGTTAGCATTATGCATGATCATTTTATATTTATTATTATTATAAAGTTGTAAAGTTATCATATTGTTAAGTTGTTTTGATTATGACACTATGTATTTTATCTTCTCCTAAAATAAAGGGTCATATAGTTGTATTGCTACATCAATGGATTATTTAAATTAATAAATTTTGATTATGTTAGTTTGTTAGTTTGCCACTTGGACCATAGGGATTGTGACAAAGTCCAAGTTGGTTATAGAATATTATAAGTTTAGCTTTTTATTTTTGGAAATATAGTATCCGAATCATCAAGCCAACATAGCCACATGGAAAATACGTGGAATAATTTCATTAAGAATGTCCAAGTGATATTATATATTACAAGGGATACCTTTGAAAAGGTCTATTGTTGAACTAATTCTAGAATGTCAAAGAAATATTGAAATGTATAATGTTCAAATATTATGTATACAATTTTTGAATATTTGATGTTCAAAGATGTTGTCCATTTGAATTTCCAGCAATAAAGAAACAACACTTTTCATCATGTCTTTGGTAACTATGTCATTTGATTTATTATGATTTACTTGTGTATGTAGTATTTATTGTATTTTCCTGTATTCATTAAAATAAAATAATGTTAGTAGTATTAATGCACATAAGTTACTAAAGTAAAATAGTTTAGGGGAGAAAGACTTACATTGTCATCTTGGAGGTATGGACCACTCCTACAGCCGGTCTCTATTCTATCACCCCTAAAATAGAATAGGAATAGTTAGTACATAGATTAAATTTAATTTATCAAGTAAAATAAATTGCATCATCATATACTATAAGGTAAAATTAGATAGTTAAATCAATAGGTTGCAAGTGGATCCACATCAAAAAATATAAAAAGTATTTAATTACATATAAATCATACATTGTATTTTATTTCAATTATGCATAATTTATTTCTTTGTAATTGTTATTATTTTTTGCAAACCTAAAACTAAGATAAATGAAATTATGTTTTACAATTAATAATTGAATATAATATATATTAGATTTCTTCCCTTTAAATCATTTACCCTGGGTTGATAAATAAATGTAGAGTTTATAGCTAGACAAGTCGATAATTCAACTAGGTAATTATGACTGATAAACCATAGTGGTGAGGCTTGGGTGGTCATAGTGATGAGGCTTGGGTTATTCCTAGTAGTGAGGCTTGGGTAATATAAATGATGTATTGGTATGGAATAATCCACCAGATAATTCAAAAGTACTATAATAGTGGTACCTTGCGAGTAGGCAAGTGTGAGCATGATCATTATCATGTTATTGGTAATGGTCTTAGTTAGTTTTATGGATAGATGGAACTAACTAATCACTAAGTAATTACACCATAGTAATCCTACATAGATGATAGTATGTAGGGTTATGGAATAGGATTCACCTTTAAGTGATATGGGCCTTATAGGGTAATCCTTGCATTGGTGTCAAGTTGTCCCATACGAGGTAGTGCAAGGAAATGGGAGGACAACCTTTAACATATTTTCTAATGGTGAGGTTACAAGAAGTGAACCCAAGAATTACGGGAAGTTGGACACTCTTATCCAATTGAGTGTTGTCTATAGTGATAATGAACTTGAGATGGTTATGCCTTAATATTGATGAAATTATTAGGTCTTATTTGTGAGTTGATCCTTGTAGAAACACACACACACACACACACACACACACACACACACACACACACACACACACACATATATATATATATATATATATATATATATAGATAGATAGAAAGCTCTCTCCCTTGGGTTGAGAAAGTGGGTTGTTACAAAAAGAAAACAAAAAGGTATTGTTTAATAAATCTATTAAAAAAAAATTAGATTAAGTATTTTTTATTGCATAATCTATATTCATTTTTTTTTTGCATATCATCATACTACAATAGAATAGACTTAAATCATAAATCTTGGGTGTTTGTTAATTTAACACATAAAAAATATATTTAGGGTAAATCTATAAATACCCTTGCTAAACCAATTTTTCCAAATAAAACCTCTAAGAAGTTGAGAGAATAGATGTTTTTCCTTAACCCAATATGCGACAGGAGGGATCCTACTTCTTTGTTCCCACAACTATTTATGTGTATTAGATTTTTGTAAATAATTCTACTAGATAATCCCCCATGTTTTTTTATGAGTAATGCATCTCAAAATTACAAGCTATGATCCTTTTTCATATTCATGTATCTAAACCATATATAAAATCTTCATTTATGTCTTTGTTATACCATAAATAGATTTTGGCATCATCAAAATATAGTTTCCACTACTTGGGATAAAAGACAAAAGAACTCTTTGCTATACAATCTCAAAATATTCCATTCAAATATTATCCACTAAGGGACATAAATAAGTACACATGACAATACCATTAGCCCATTCCTAAAATTCATCTTGAAAACTAGAATTTTTAGATCTCAATAATTATTCTACAAATGAAGTAATTTATGGATCTAATTCTTTTCAAATATCCCAATAACTATTTCAAATGGAATATTAATAAATAAATAAATCACAATGACTTGGAACTCATTTGTTGGAAATTTTGAGTTAGTTGTGTTGTTATTGATGTCAAGAGTCAGTGTCAGGAATTAGTGCAGGACTTGGTAGAAGAAGGGTTAAAATATTTATATTTTAATTCCAAGATATTTGATCTAAGAGCTCTAGTTTCTTGGTCAAAAGGATGGTTAAATACCTTGAAGAAAAGGCCTAAAGGAAATAATATTATAATATTTATTATTATAATATTAAAGGCAATCATAAAAGGCCCAAGGGTGAAAGAGGAAAACACCTAGGCCCAATGGAAATAATATTATAATATTAAAAGTTTAATTATGCCTAAGGTATTTTATAAATAATTTATAATGTTTACATTATAAATTTATTTATAAATAATATTTTTAAATAACACAAAGTTGGGTTATGTGCAGAAAACCATTTATCTCTTAAAATTGAGTAGGGAGACATAAGTAGTGTTTGGATTGTTTTATGCATAAAAATTCTTAAAAGGGGGTTATTGTGAAATTGAATTATTGAAGTCTTTATTTGAAAAATTTTGGACATAATAAGCCGTACTTGAGTTTTTTTAATATTGTAATCATTGAGTGAGGATTTTTTCTATCTAACCCTTGAGATTGGAAAAGAGGTTAATTGTGATTGAGACAGGTTTTGAGGTTATTTCTACATCAAGAAAAATATATGGGCATATCTTCCTTGTGAGTGAAATATTGTTGGATTGAGTGTTGTGAATGCTAAGTTCAAGTGAAAAGGATTGTTTGATAAGCATTGTTTTGTTTGATTTTGAGATATCCAATATTGATTGATGAGGGTTTTTCTGGAATGAAGGTTGATGCTAGACACCTTTTTTGATAAGCATTATTGGAAATATTAAGTGAGCCTTCATGTGCATTATTAGGGTTTGTGAAATATCATGAGTATCATTGTTATGTAATATTTATTTGATAAGCATTGTTGACTAAGCTATCATTGTTGAGTGATTTTTTGAGTGGAGTTGATTGAGCTTAGTTGATTGGAAGTGTTAGAGTGATAGTTCAAGTTTTGTGAAACAAATTATTCTTTACTAGTTTGAGAAAGAGTTTGAAAGTTACATATTGAGTCTCTAACCATTCTCTATATGTTTCTATGGTTAAAAAAAAGAGTTTGAAAGTGATTGAGCATTGTTGTGAGTGTGAAGCATATTGAGTCTCTAATAATTCTCTATATGTTTATGTGGTAAAACAAGAGAGATTGAAAGTTATTGAGAATTATTGTGAGTGTGAAGCATATTGAGTCTCTAACCATTCTCTATATGTTTTTGTGATATTAAATAAGATTCTATGTGAAGCTTGTTTGTGTGATTGAAAAAGTTTTATGTGATAGATTGAGTTGAGTTGAGAAAGGTTTTGTAAGATATTGTGAGCATATTTGAGTAAGTCCTAGAGAGGACTTAAGGATAGAATTGAGGAAGCTTTTGTGAAAGCTTAAGGATAGATTTGTGTGGCTTTTATGGAAGCTTACAATCATATTGGACAAAATTGAGGTAAGTATTGGTGAAGACTTGTTCAGAATATTTGATGTAAGTCTTGGTAAAAACTTGTTGAGCAGATTGGACAAGTTCTTGAGAGGACTTGTGGACATATTTGAGATATATCTTTCAGAAGACATGAGAGCAGAGTTCTATGATTGATTTGTTCAAACCTTGAGTTAAGGTTTGGGGTAAATCTAGCAGAGTTGATTTTTGATTGAGTTAAGCTTTGTGTTAAGGCTTGAGGATAGATTTGAGGATAGATATTGAGTATATTTGTGCTAGATCGAAGGACTATGTTTAATGCAGATTTGAGGATAGATATTGAGAAAATTTATGCTAGACTGAAGGATTGTATTTAGTGCAGATTTGAGACAGAGATTGAGCATATTTGTGCTAGATCTAAGGACTGTGTTTAATACAAATTTGAGGATAAATATTGAGAATATTTATGCTAGATCGAAGGATTGTGTTTAGTGCATATTTGAGATAGATATTGAGAAAATTTGTGCTAGATCAATGTACTGTGTTTAGTGCATATTTGAGATAGAGCTGATTATGAGCTTTGGAGGTGAGAGAGTAGAGGACAATAGTATCTAGTGGATAGAGATCCCTAAGCCAAGGTAGTGAAGATAGGTCTTCTGAGTGAGGATAGGAGTCTTCAGTGGAGAGAGATACACAAGCTAGTGTAGTGGAGGTAGTAGTCTTCTAGAGGATCACCAACCAGAGCAAAGGAGAAGGAGTTCTCCTATGGATAGATATCCACAAACCAGCTAAGGGTATTAGTGTCTCTTATGGATAGAGATCCATAAATTTTATTAGGATATTGGTGTTTCCTTTGGATAGAGGTCCATAAACATTGTAATAGGGAAAGGATTCCCAAGATATTTGTTGAGAAAATACTAGTGAAATATTTTCTCTATGGAGTAGCCCACATTGGGTGAACCACATTAAATTGGTGTCTCTATTGTGTATGGTTATTTGTGCATTGATTTGATTGCTGCTATTGAAATTGCATTGATATATTGGATAATATTGTTTGGTAAATAAAAGCAAAAAGTGGTCTTATATTGTTCACCCCCCTCCCCCTCTTAGTATATGCTTGTGTTCTTAATCATTCTCTTGTAATATTTTTTCCTTCACAAAATTTATTAAGTTTTTTTTTTCATAAATGAATATGTCAAGCATGTCAAATATATTTAACACAAAATTTGTTAGATTTTATATAGGGGATTCTTTACTAGCTACTCTTGTCCTTAAAGGAATACATAATTTATAGATCTTTAAGAGTTCATATATTATAGTTGTAACCTCCTTATTTAAGAGTTTTAGATTTATTTTTTATTCCTCTATATACATATAAATCCTTAATCGATTTTGAGACCCTTTCAATAAACTATCAATTGCATTACTAGATTATTTTTTATTGCCTTCACTATTTATAAAATGGATATTTCATTTTTCTACACAATTAGACCACTTTATTTGTATGGGTGTATCCTATTTGTCTATGCTTTCTAATTTACATGCTCTAATAATTCATAAAAACTCTCAATAATATCATTTATTCTTTAGAAATATTTTTATATTTTTTGTATCTATATCAATTTAATATTATCATCTAATCCATTCTAATTTCATATTTTATCTCTCTTGAAAGACTATTATTTTCATTCTCAATCATTGATATAATTTGACCAGAAAGTATTTTTGTAGGATTTACTACAAACCCTAACCCCCTATTTAGAAGATTCAATATAGAGCATGCACTACTAATTTTGAAATGTTAACTATAAAGTTATTTTTCTATATTATATTAGAACCTATTTATCATTCATCAATAAAAGTTATTGAAACACCAATATTTCTTCATTATCCCTTGTGGAAAGTGATCCAATAATGTTAATATGTCCACCATATTATTAAACATATCTTTTATTTTTATAATACTAAGCCTATCATTATATCTACTAATTCCATGAAAATAATGAATATTTGAAGACCCACTCTCAATGGTTCTAGCAAATGGATATTATTGTGTCATGCCATAGGTATATGTTATTCACACTATGATTAGTTACATTAGTATTCTATATTAGATTTTTTATACTATGTTATAAAACTATCTCTAATCGATATGTCCTTCTAAACTATTATGGTAAAGAGATACCATATTATTTTAAAACCATTTATATATTGGAAACATAAACTAATATTTTCATGAATCAAACTTCTTGTTCAATTTATCTTTTGATCTCTTATTTCCTTTTCTAGCCAACAAGAGGAGCTACTCTCTATAACACATCAATTAATGTATTTTAAATTTCTTGCCAAAAAATAAATAAATATTTAAATGCTTTTCATAAATAATTTTGGAATATCTTGTCACATTTTGGGATCACCTATATTTATACTACAAGTTCAAAGCTTTATTTAATATATTCATTCTTTATTTTATATAAAATTAATAGTATCTTTACTAACTTCTAGAAAATACCATGTTCTTTGAACATCATCAAAATGCATAAAATGTACCATCTTTTTCAATTAAGTGCCTTAGTCTATAAGAAAAAACTTTTTAGGGTTAACTTTGTGCCTTTGTGGGTTCATCCCCCTAATTAACCTTACTATATTTTGCATGAATATGTGTTGAGAGGTGTGGCCAAGGCTATAGACATCTCCTTCTTATCGATCCGATAACCAAAACCAAATTATGAATGGTGTATACAAGAATGTGTGTTATGGTAGATCCAGAGGTAGATCTTCCCTCTTCTATAAATATTATCTTGTTCTTTGGTACTTGGTACCAACTCATTTTTTATGAAAATAGGTTGGCCCTATGCTCTAGTTATGTAAATTTGGCTCACTATGTGAACCAATGTCCCCTCAAGGCATAGTTAGAGAAGGAAAATAGATCTACAAGAAAGAAATGGATCTAGAAGGAAATTCAAGCTAAGTCGCTTCAAAGGATTTGGGTAGTAATTCCTTAAATATGGGGGATGGAGAAGCTCAACCCCAAATGGATGAGGTTTAGAAGCTTAAGTCTCTCATAGAGGATATTTTGTAACCCTTGAAATTGACCCTAGCCAACCTAGTGGTGATTGAGAAGCCATAGAAGGAGAATAACATAGCCTCAAAGTTTGGTTTTTGAGGTATGTCAGTCAAATATTATTTTTGAAACCATTATTTTTAAGGCTCTTCTTCATAATAATTTTTATGGGCTTGGTATTCGTTCTACTCTTGAGGAGCCGATGATTTAGTTGGTGACCCCTAAGGTAGGGTCTTCGATTATCTACCCAAATATGTATATGGAGAAAGGTTCTCTAGGTCCTAAAATCTAGAGCCAAAGGAAGGGAAATGTGGATGTGGATGTTGAGTATAAGTTAGGAAATCCCACTAAAATGTTTGTGAGAAAAAATAAATAAATTCTCAAATCATGAATGGATCTCAAGCTCTACTCAAACTTGAATAAGGGAAGGATGTATGGGTAAGACATCTAAAATTAGAATATTTTTTCTAGTATATCCATGGGATGTCTAGGGGAAAGAAATCTAATTCCAAATCGCATAAATGAAGTGTCTCTCTTGGAATATTAGGTGCGTAAATGGGCTTTCTAAACAATGGGTGGTCACTACCCTATATAAAGAAAGTTTACCTAATATTTATATCCTACAAGAAACCAAGTTGGATGGTCAGGATATAGAATTTTTTAGAAGAAGGATCTGGAAGGAAGCCTATTTTGCTAAAATCCCAACCAAAGGTTACTCTGGGGGACTCCTATATCTCTTGGATGCCAACAAGTTTTAGGATTCTGTAATTTATCCCATGAATAGGACTATTAATTTTCTCTTCTACAATAGAGAAAGTAATAAAAGGTGGGTTATGACTAATTTTTATGCACTGAACTCTAGTCCTAGTTGAAACATATTATGGAAAACTATGAGTTCCATGAGAAGTATTTTTTCTTAAAAAGTTTGGTGCCTAGAAGTATGTTTTTATTCCCCTCTTTATTTTTGATAAAAATGGAGTGAACTCTCCAATATCGAAAAGCATGGAAGAGTTTGTAGATTTTGTGAATGACAATGAGCTTTTGGATGTTGAGTTGAAGGATTAAAGGTATACTTGGAGTAACAAGAGAGTGGGTAACCAGCTCATCCAAATTAGGTTTAGTAGGGTTCTTATCTCCAAAGAGTGATTTTCATTGTTTGGTAATTTTTATCTCATTTTTTGCCCAAAATTGACTTCAATCATCGTCCCTTATGTCCTGAAGTGGACCAGAAAGAAACTAGATTACCTAGGCTATTTATTTTTGAGGTAATGTGGTGCCTTCATCCTCAATTGGAAGTTGAAATTAGAAATTGGCATTTGATAAGGTTCTAAGGCTCTAGCCTTTCCAAAATTGTTGTGAAGGTTAGAGTTGTTAAAAGTGACCTTAAAGAATGGAATGAAAGAGTTTTTGGGAATATTTTGAAAAATAAAAAAAAAATACCTAAAAAGTCAACTAAAAGCTATTGAATATAAGATAGAACTTGGAAATCAATCTCAAGAGATCAAATATAGAGAAAATGAGGTGTTGGTAAAATTTCATAACACTATTGCCAAGGAGGAAATTTTGTGGAAACATAAGTCTAGGGAACTTTGGCTAAAGGAGGGAGATAGAAATTCCAAGTTTTTTAACATCATGGCCTTGAAGCATAGAAGCACCAACATTATTAGAGAAATTTAAAGTTGATGGATCCATGCTACTTACATTAAGGATATAAGAACTGAGGCTTTGGATTTTTTTAGAAACTTGATAAGGTTGGAAGAGGATTGTAATGAGGAAGCCCAAAATAATTTTCTTGGTAGTATACCTAATATTTTCATGATTGATATAAACCAAGTCGTTGTCTCTCCCTTTAGCAATGAGGAAGTTAGAGCTGCTATATTTGTGATGGAAGAAATGAAAGCTATGGGTTATGATGGTTGCCCCCCCCTAATTTTTTCAAAATTATTGGCATATTGTGGGGAAGGCTATTGATGATACCCTTCAAGAGGTCTAAACCACCAATAATATCTCATTTGGAGTGAATTCTACTTTTTAAACTTTGCCCAATACTATTGGTGCAAAGGAATTTTGTGCCTTTAGACCCATTAGCTTATGTAACACTATTTATCAAAATTTGATAAAGGCACTTGTTAACATATTAAAATGTTTTCTTCTAGCCTTGATTTATTTAGTCCACAATGGATTCATGCTAGGGAGACTGATCATGGACAATATCATAGTTATCCATGAAATTCTTAATTTAGTTGATAAAAGTGGTATAGCCAGTATCCTCTTCAAATTAGACATGAAAAAGGCTTATTATAGAATTTCATAAGATTTTTTGTTAAAGGTTTTGGGAAAATTTGGTTTTCTTCAAAGTTGGATAAAAAAATTTCATGCTTGAATATATTTTTCTAAGTTTTTGATCTTAATAAACAGGTCCCCAAAAAGTTAATTTTCAATTCTAAGAGGCATTCTCCAAGGGGACCCCTTGTCCTCTTACCTCTATATTTTAGTGGTAGAAGGTTTAGGTAGGGCTATCAAATTAGAACCCTATATGGAAGGTATCAAGCCTACTTTTTTTGTGGATCATATTTCTCATCATCAATTTGTAGATGATGTTTTTCTCTCCCTCCTTGCCTTAGTTCTCCAAGTAAATGTGTTGTAGGCCCAAAATGGCCACATCCTTAGAAAGCATTGAAAATTTCATTCTAAGGTATGAAGTTTCCATTTCACACACTTTTTAGTGCATTTTGGAGTGGATCCGTAACATTTGTTTCCTAATCTACCCAACACTTAGTGCAATTTTACCTTGAGCAATTTTGCTTGATTTATAACTTATTTTGGTGTGGATTGGTGATGAGTCCTGATTTCACAAAAGTTTTTGACGATGATGACGTCAGTGTGAAATAAAGTGTGGAATGGACATCGAGAGTAGTTTTTGCATGCTTCAAAATGCCTAAGTGTCGATAAGGTCAATTACGCTAGTCTTAAGAGTATTTTTTTGTGGATTGGTGACAAAGAGTAGAAAATACTGCATAAGGTGTGGATTGGTGACAAAAGAACTTTTACACTATACAGAGTGTGGATTGGCAACAAAAGCACTTTTACATTGCACAGGGTGCAGAATGAAGATAAAATATTTTTACACTATAGCTAGTGTGGAATGGCAATAAAGGAGGAGTTGCACTTTCCCAAGTGTGAATTGGTGATTCTGCATATTTACAAATCAAAGGTAACGTTAGCATTATTTATGGTATGGATTTTAGTTGTTTCAAAGCCAAAGAAGAGAAAAGGAAGGGTAATGATCGGATTGCATCCTGCTCACCTCTTAGTTCATTTTATGCCAGAATTCGATTTCACAGGATCAGGGCTATAATAATGACATCAACAACTTAAAAGTGTAGAATGGTGCTTTTGATTTCCCCACCAATTTGAAGAGTATATTGGGAGGTTTAATCATACTCGTTCACGATGAGGATCAATGGTACAATTTTTTCTAATATTCTTGAAGGATTTAAAAGGTCCAAACTCACCAGATCAAAATGTAATCAGTTAGAGGGAAAGAATATGAAGCATTGAGGATTTTAAAGAACAAGAACCAGATGCGGTTACAGATCTATGATGGAGACAAGCTTCCAATAATTATTGATGAATGAGATGGAGTGTCTAACTGTTCAAAATATAACTACCACCAACAAACCAACAAGTTGTAGAGGTATACTACCATGGTAGATTTCTCACAACATATTTTCTAGAGCTCTCTAGCCAATAATATAATGCTAGCAAACTCTCTATTGAGCTATAAATATACAATATTTGTAATGTCTCCTTAATATTATTTCATTTACAAACTATAAATAGAGGTCGAACCCTCGTTTTCTAAGGTCGTATCCAGTTTTTTTGCTTGCCCTACTGCAAATATTCTTGTAAGATAATGGAAGGAGCATTAATATGATATTTTAACTCAAATTTTTCATCTTCATTATCTTATGCAAGAGGTTCAAATTTTTAAGTTACGTTTCTATTAATACTTGAATGTTTAGTTCATTCCAGCTTTTGGATTACTAGTTGTAAGAGTAGTTGAAATATGTTCTTGATTAGATCTATATTTTTAGGAAGTTTATTTATGTTAAATCTAACTATTGGTCTATTTTGCTATTTGTATTATCAATATTGGGTGCTGGAATTGCTTTCTGCAATATATCTTTGTTTATGTTTTAATGTGTGAAGTTTTCATTAATTTGGGTGATGTTAATCTTGCATGATGGGACACTAAAAATAACTTGTGGAAGCCTTTTATTGTAGTTGCATATGTTGTTAGCCTATCCAAAAAAAAAATTTCATAACATTCCTAACCCTAAAACTTTTCTAACCCTTACCTCAAAACCCTATTTGAGCTTTAATTAAGTCAACCCCATTTTAAGTTGACAAGGAACTAGCCTACTTTGGAGGTTGGATTGAAGTTGTCTTTGGTCCATCCAATTCTTGAGTTTCGAGCTGCGACTATCGGGTGCATGCATCGATAGAAAATTGGAAGATAGAAAGTTGTAGTTTTAAGTACAACTTGATGTCAATTCGATGACCAATAATTTTTGGCATGTCTGGTGGGAATAGTTCATAAGGAACACAAAAACCCATCATATGAGTTATTTTTTTATCTCTATCCGGAGGAATCAAGATTTGGTGAATGATGTTGACCTTGTTAAATGAATAATAACAAATTCACTTGGCGACTCCTTGATATTTAAACCCAAAAAATAATTACCCCTGTAGACCAGTGTCCTTTCATGTATACTAGGTCTTTCAAAAGGAATAACCCTAACTCATATTTTTATTGTGAGCTACCTTATAGAGGGTCTACTATTACCAAAATTTTAAATCAATATTTCCTCTTAGAGAAAGAACTTCCTGAGGAAAATCCTACAATTAATCCAATAGTCCCTCTAGAAGGACCTACACCTAGAAATATGGTAGGAAATGCAGCCCAAAATCATGGAAATTTTCCCCCAAATCAGCCATTACAGAAGTACCCTAGTCGGAATATGGTTGGTACCCTTAGGTTAGCCCATATGAATTCTATTCCCCAGGTTGTGTCCAAAGCTATTACCACTTATGATGGATCTAGGAAGATAGCATATGAGAACTGTCAGGACATTTTAAATCTAGAAGTAATCCACAACATAAAGGAGGATGATGTTATTGTGAGAATCCTAGCCTCATCCTTTAGATAAGAGATTTTGCATTGGTTTAGGACTCTTGAGGATAACACCATCACATCATGGGCAGAATTGGCTAAGTATTTTGTGGAAGAATTCAACAAATATTTTGACCCTTTCTCCTTGCTTAATCAGTTTACGCCCATGCAAAAATCTCAGCAAGAGACTATCTCAGATTTCAATTTGAGATTTAGCAAAAAATGGAAGAGAATTCCCCCTATAGCTAGACCAGCTATATGCTTGGCTTATATGTATTATATCATAGTTCTTAGATTAGATATAGGCTTCCTCTTATCATGGAGTTGGTACGATGCAATATGTATAAATGGATCTGGTACTGGTGTGGTACTATAGTCCCAATCATAAGGGATAAAGAGTTTTACCTATAGATTAACATGGTCATGCACCAATAATGTTGTATAATATGAGGCTTTATGCTTTGGATTGATACAAGTAGAAAATATGGGAATTAATATCCTAAAAATATATTGCAACTTTGAGTTAATCATCCATCAGGTTAGAGAGAGGTGTAGCAGTAAGCACCATTACCTAAAAGTATACAGAAACATTGTGTGGGATCTGATGGAATCATTTGATGCCCCAAATATAAATTTTGTTCCCAAAGAAAATAATAATTTGGTAGACTCTTTAGTATCAAGGGGAGCTAACTTAAACCCTTATATATATATATAGGATTCAAGAAAGACAATGGAATCAAAATGATTTTCACACCTGCAGTACCAGATAAGCAGATTTTTTAGCAAGTTTTTTAAAATTATGAACATATCATTTATATTATTGTAAGAGAAGCCTGTCTCTCTACTTTCCAAGAAGAAAATCTAGAGGAAATTAATCAACATGATGTTATTCAGCTTAGAAATAATCATATACCAAGAGGGTTGGTCACCCTAGAGAGCCTACTTGACAATGAAGATAGGAGAAGGATCAGATCTATGGAATTCAATGATAAAATATACAAAGAAGTTGAAATAGAAAAATAAAAAAAGGCTCAATGTTGGAATATGATATTCTCCAGAGCAAGAATAGGGCATTAAAACTTTATGCATAAAGTACTAAGACATTGTGGCTTGGTCATATGAGGACCTCAATGTATATGACGAAACTATTTTTTCCCATAATAAGCATGACCACTTAGCACATATTGAGCAAGTTTTTCAAAAGTGCAGAGAATTTGGAATTTCCCTCAATGTTAAGAAATCATTTTTTGTAGTACATGAGGGATAATTGCTAAGTCATGTGGTCTCAAAATAAGGTATGGTCATAGATCCAGATAGAATTCGGTCCATTCTAGCTCTTCCACTTCCTGTAAACAAGAAATCCTTACAGTCCTTGTTCGGCCAAATAAAATTTTTCAAGAAGTTTATTTTTAACTTTGCACATAAGGTAAGGCCTATATCTAAGCTATTTAAGAAATATGTAGAGTTCAAATGGAATGATGTGAGGAAACAAGCCTTGATATTATCAAACAGTCCATTACCACAACTCTAGTGCTAGTAAATCCAAATTTTAGTAAAGATTTTATTCTTTACACTTATGGAGTTGAAGAAAATTATACCTCAATACTTACTCAAAAGAATTATCAAGGTGAGGAGCACCCCATATTATTATGGAGTTAGGATCTCCATTATAACCATGTTAAGTATAATTTTATTGAGAAACAAGTATTTATCATGATAAAATCATTGAAGAATTTTAGGCAGTATTTGGTTCAAAGTAAGACCCTGGTATATGTTGTTCACCTAGATTTAAGAAGATTTATTCTGCAAGGTGAACTAGGAGATAAGAGAGTTGGATGGATCACCAAGATCCAGGAATATGATGTGGAGATACACCCCATAAATTTTGTAAGAGGTAGGGCCTTATTCCAAGGTCTAACAGAGGCAGTAGCATAAGCTAAAATGATAGCTTGTCAGGAAATCAAAGATGATCAAATTGAAGGAGTACAACCAGGTGACTTTGATTGGGTAGAATAGATGATAAATTAATTTCAAACTAGAGTATGCCCTATTGATATTAATGCACCACAAAGAAGAATATATATAATTCAAGCTTTGAAGTATGTTTTACTACCATAAGGGCTATACAAAAGAATCCTTGATGGAGTCCTCCTTAAGTGCTTGAAAGATGATAAAAAACAAAAGTTCATTGAGGAGTTCCATGGAGGACCATATGGAGGATATTTATTAGATAGAGTTATAGCTTTAAAAATCATAATATTAGGCTATTATTGGCCTACTATATTTATTGAAACCTTCAAAGTAACTAGAGCCTATGACAAATGTCAAAGGTAGGTAGGGAGGACAATAAATACCTCATTTCCCCTCAAGCCAATACAAGTTGAGGAGCCTTTTCAACAATGGGGGCTGGATTTCATAGGGGTCATCAACCCTCATTGTTAAATATAGCAAAATTATATTCTAACTACCATAGAATACCTCACCAAATGGGTAGAGGTAATTCCTACCAAGAAATTACACTAGGAAGTTGTTATCAATTTTATGGAAAATTTGATTTTAAGGTTTGGATTTCTGGAAGCCTTGGTGAGTGAAAATGGGCCAGCCTTTATAGGAGCTAAATATATTGAGTATACTAGAAAGTATGGTATAATTATTAAGAATACTTTAAATTATTACCCTTAAGGGAATGGACTTGCAGATTCCACTAATAAAAATATATTAAGGATTTTGACGGGATTACTAGAAGGAAATAAAAGAAGTTGGCATCTAATGCTGGAACAAAATTTTTGGGTAGATAGGATTACCATAAAGAGGTCCATAAAGACATCTCCATATGCTTTGGTATATGGAAAGGAGGCAGTGTTACATATCCATTTGGAAATTCTAACACACAAATTGATAAATTCAGAAGAAGAATCAGAGGAAAATCCTGTGGAGACAAGGCTGACACACCTACTATAGTTTGAATAGAAGAGATCTCAGGCCTATGAGAACTTTTAAAAGCATTTTTTGGACATAAAGGTATGGTTTGATAAAAAGGTAAGGTTAAAAAAATTCCAGGTTTGAGACTTAGTTCTCAGGTGGAATGTTAAAAGAGCAAAACCAGGACATAATCAAAAGTTTGACTCCTTTTGGGATGGCATTTTTAAGAGAGTAGAAGTCAAGGAGACCAATTTTTTCCAACATAAATATCTAGAGGGAAACATACAACCAATTCCAATTAATGGTTTTCATCTTAAACTCTAATTTGATTTAAATATAGACTCATTGTAATATTATGTATATATATTGTATCATATTCCCTTTATTTTTGCACTTTGTATTAGGTTTTTTTTAACAATGTATTGTACAAAAAATATAAGAAAAAGAGAGAAAATAAAGAGAAAATTTTGAAAAATTGGCTAAGTGTTCCCATAGGATGTAGCAAGTTCCTATTCCACACTCAAATAGACTAACTACAAAGAAGAAATATCGTTGGGCTCAAATCCACTTTCAAATGAACCATCATACTAGCGGAAGGATGAGCGAGTTCTAATCTGCACCTAAATGAACTACATTTTTAGGAGAATGTAATATGTGTTATTTTTCACACTCAAATGGACCACAATGCTAGCAAAGTGATGAGTGGGTTCAAATCCACCAGGTTTCAAAACTTGTGATGTGCGGAATGAGGAAGGTCCTAATCCACCATAGTTTAGGTTTAAGTTGTACAAAATTAAATAAGTGTCACCAATCCATAATTTGCAAGTCTACATTTGATCTGTGCAGCAATTCCACATCATATCACTTAGAAAAGGGTGAAAGATCCACAATAAATTCTAATTTTCCCATGCTCGATAGATAAAGGACAAAGTGACACCAAAAGGGTTGAAGCGCATTTGAATTTTGACCAATCATAGGTTAGAACACCATTTCCAAGCTACCAAAAGGAAGGAAGGTTGAATTGAGAAGCGTGCCAACAGGAAAGTCATGCAGTAGCCACATTAGTTATGGAAGAAGTGTAGGAACCAAAAATTAAATGGGGATCAAGGCATGTAATTATATCCATTTTATAAGAGTAGCATTCACTGAGAGGAGAAGAGTAGAACGATAGCAGAAGCATTGCCTAAAAATTCTATAGAGAAAATCTGAGTCGTTGTTGACGAATATGGCTTTTGAAGACACCCAAGAAGCTATAAAATCTATAAAAAATATAGTGGACCATTATATAGACAAATTAGAAGTTGTAGCAGATATTGCTCTGGTCCTAACAAAGATATCAAAGCTTTGGAGAAACATCAATAATAGATACAATAAATGAGCGGCCCTATTGGTTGAAGGTAGATGTGATGTACTCTTGTTCTTGTATTTTTATATTTGTGATTTTGTCCATACTTGCCATAAGTTAATAGCGGCCATCGTTAAATTATATGAACCAATGATGAAAGCAGTAAAAAATACTAAAGGCAAAACCCTATTTAGCATCACTGCTACAAATTTTCATAAGTTCTTTTGCCATAGAAGCGGAACCACTTGTAAGACAAAATGAGTTTAAAAAAACTACCCAACTTGGGTATTACTCTATGGATAAACAAGCTAATGATGGTGAGTCTTTCATAAAATGGGTATATAAACAACTCAAGGACATTAGGGCTCGGAAGATATTACCTCAGGTTCCAATTTCCATTGAACGATTTGAACACCCAGAGCTATATTCTATGTTGGACTGCATGGATGGTCTGGAATCTAATAAAATGGTGCAAGGTTGGAAAATATATGTCGCTTATTGCATTTCCAATGAGAGGATGTATGAGGAAGACACAAATAAGAAGGGTATTAGAGTTTTCTATTTTGACTAGCCTAATTTTCTTTCTCAGAGAATGCATGAACAATTAGTAGCACTAAAAAGAAGCTTTGATGCACCTTGTTTTAGGCATTGTTCAAGCCTGATCTGGATGTTCTTTGCTACTATAAGAGACATGATGCCCTAAATTCCAATTAAGGACAATGTGAGTGAAGTAGAACCCCTACTATTTTATTAATAGAATAATCATATAAGAAGTACTAAGTCTTTTTACAAATTCAATTTGGAATTCTTAGGGCCAACATTGAAAATAATGTATGGAGTTTACCCTAGGCTACCACCTCTAGCTGAGAAAATATTGAGAGCAGAAGGTGCAGAGGAAGATGACTAGTATCTCCTCATAGAGGGACTGTATGGATTTATGGGTAAGTCTTTTCTACTACCTCACTTTATCACATAGAGGATATTTGCCTTAGAATATTTAAGGAAAGCAGAATATATAGATTTTAACTATGGCTCTGGAAGAAAGAGAAGATCTATGTTGACCTACTGAAATGTTAGTGATATAATTATTACTAAGAAGCGATAGGGTGAAAAAATTTACCAATACCTATATAGGTTGGGTCTATTCTATATTCCTTAGAGATGGAGTTATGATCTAGATGATATATTCTATAAAGAAATATAGCCTTAAATGGAGAAAATGCCTAAAAATTTGAAAAGATATCTAGACCCCATTTTGAACAAGGCAGAAATAACAAAGAAACTAATATTTTAGAGTGGTATGTTTCTAATATGGATCAACTTCCTCCATGGTTAGAATTTTATGAATAAATTATGGATTTTAACCTAGAAAACAATGTAAAACATCGGTTGAAGGATTCTACCATCAAGGATATTGAGTAAAAAATATAAAAGAAAGATAACCCTCAATCTCAAGAACCTGTTGGTGAAGGGGTATATAATAAGGGAAAATGGAATGAATCCAAAATATCAGACTTGTGGAGGATGAGAATTGAGACTAATAAATAAAAATTCAGGTTTGGCATTAAAATGGATGGTGAATTCTCTAAAAAGTATGGCAATAATATAAAAACTTGGAGATCCAAATACAAGAGGAATATAGTGCTAATATATAAAATGACACAAACTAGGTCTGATTCCCCATCCCTACCTTCAGAAGAAGAATTTTAGGAAGAGGAACTTGATACTTCATTGACTGGTATGGAATTCTTGAAGCCTTTTCAACCTTCAACTAAGCAAATAGAACAATTTCCAAAAGGAGCACGTTTGATGTGTAAAATGCACTATTCTGATGAGAGGGTTGTTAGTGTACCAGTCATAGAAATAGTCAAAAGTCTTAAGTGCCTAGCCTTGGGTGGACAACCTCCAGACACAAACATAGACTGGAATAAAAGGGATGAGAACTTTAGATTTACACCTTTGAGTTTTACCAATACAATAATAGTGGAATTAAATCCCATTTCGTAATAGGTACTACTAGAGAAAATAGTACAGGGAGGGTTATCTAAATAAAAGATAGAAATTGAGAAAGTTACCTTTCAATTTTTTCTAGAGAAAAGCCAAAAGGGTCCCATAAAGAGTTGAGAAAGAAATTTCAAAGAAGTAGAGGTTGGATAAGGAGGATATAGTTGAGAAAACAACTATTGAAGAATCAATACAATAAGAACAACAACAGATCATAGAGATAGATCCAGAAAACCCTACATCAATAGGAAAAGGTATGGTCTCTAATACCTCTTCTCCTATCCCCCCTCTAGATTCCCCAAGGAAATCTCCCTCCCATTCTGAGAAAGAATTTGTAACAAATTTACCTTCTCTACCTCATAGTCCACCTCCTATTTCATCAGTCATTATTAAGGTACAAACCAACCCATCTCCTCCAAGGTCACCTCAAGTTCCACCTTCATCATAAAAATTTTCTCATTCATCATCTGAGATTCCCCTCTCATCATATCCCATAGTTACAACTTCACCATTACCACAACCATCATAATTTGAGAAGAAAAATATTTCTAGTTCACCCCCTCACCCATCTACAAGTCTCACTTTAGTTTCCACAAGTTTACCAATTGCAATAGTGGTATTGGTCATAGATTCCACTATGGTCATAGACTCTATTGTAACTACTTCTGCACAGTAATTATCAATGGTTGATTATGCTCTTATGTTCCTTGTGTCTTATTCTCCTCTTGCTAAAATTTACCCTACCTAGGCAATTTTGTAGATAAAGTAGGAAGCTACACAAAAAATCAATGATTTATAGGTAGAAAAGCTATCCAAGTCTTCTAATAGGATGGCCACTAGGAGAAGAAGGATATTTTTTGATCCAGTTTCAAGTCAAAGGACATATAGATCCATGATTCCCCTTGTGAGAAAGCCTAAAACTCATATGACTACCCGATATTATTGTATATAAGAGTTCATAGAAGATATTGAAAATATGTCTGATGAATATGAATTGGTCATTGCCATATCCCACTTAGAAAAATTTTATGTAAAAAATGATATATTCAAAGAAAATGTGGGTAAGTTGCAAAATCATATTGAAAAGCTTTAGAAAATTGTCAATAATCAAAAAGAAGTGGAGAAATATTTGAGAAAAGAAGCTAAGAGCTGGGAAGAAAAGTTTAAGAAATCTAATAAGCTCAAGGAGTAGGTTAAAGAATAGAAGAAGAAGAATTAAGAACTGGCTAAAGATATACAAAGCTTGAAGCAACAAATTTAGATTGAGAAGACTAAATCTTCTGGTTTTTCCAATGCTGCACTAAAGAAAGTGAGAAAATAATTGCTTTATGTAGTGCTAGAGAAATGATTAGGGTTGTAGTTTATTATTGATTAATTAGATGATGCCAATAACCAACTCCAAATTATTAATTAGGGTCTATATAAAATCGTTGGAGAGTTACAACCTATGGTGATTCCCATTGAGAAAATTCATAGGTTAGTGGATAGTAGACTTAGTGATTCTACTAAACCAATCCCTAATAAGGAGTGGAACATTGCTACAGTTGCTACCAGAATTGTAGTAAATAAGCACAAAGAACTCCAAAAGCCTTGGCTATTGTATGACAAAATTGAAGGAGTAATCAAGTATGTAGTGGATGTTAACAAGGAAATGATCCAAATTAGTTTTAGAGGGTTATGTGTGGAAGATCATAGCTTGCTGTCAGTTGAAGAAATTAAGAAAAGTACTAGAGAGATCTTACAAGATGAGTCTAAAATTGATGTATAAGAGAAACCAATTGACCACGAGTAAGCTTCACAAATAATTAATGATTTTACAAGGCTTAGAGACCTCATGGAAGACTTGGTAAATAGAGGAAGTGTTACTAACTATGAAGATATTGGTGAACTCTAGTACATTTATAAACAACTGAAGGAAACTTCCAACCCCTTAGAAGCAACCTAGAAATAAGCCCTACATATTTTTAATTTGATGGTGTAGTTGTCTGGTGACAATGTTGAAGATAAAAATAAAGAGTAATCTTCTCCAAAGGAAGAGTCTCAGCAAGAAGAAGAACCGAATAGAGATTTTGCGGATCCTAAAGGAGCACAAGTTTAGAAAATTTTATTTTGTACATATGTAGTCATAGGTTTTGTATTTTTGTCTGATTCATTGTTATTATGACATAGTTAGAAATAAATAATAACAACAGGAGTCCAGAGAGACATAGAAAACATCAAGTTCTTGTGAAGGTATTTTTATCATGTATTTTAAGAAGGCTTTATAAGGATAACATAGCTATGTTTTGATGGAGTAGTGAAGCAGTTTTGCTGGAATGGTACAAATATTTATGTTTATGCCATAGTCTCCATATGAATAGTTATCCTCTAGGATGCATGGAGCATAGTATCAATATGAACATTTATTCTCTAAGGTGTTCACTTTTCAAAGGGTAGTTTTCATATGGAATTTATTATTTAAATTATTTTTTGAAGATAAGCATTTTTTACTCTTGATGCCCAATGGATAAGACTCTAAGTTCGATGGCTTTGCAAGAAAATCCACTTGGGAGGCACCAGAATGTAGGCCCAAAATGACCACATCCTTAGAAAGCATTGAACATTCATTCTAAGGTATGAAGTTTCCATTCCTCACACTTTTAAGTGTATTTTGGAGCAGATCCGCAACATTTGTTTATTAATTCGCCCAACACTTAGTGCAATTTTACCTTGAGCAATTCCACTCAGTTTATAACATATTTTGGTGCATATTGGCGATGAGTCCTAATTCTATAAATATTTTTGGTGATGATGACATCAGAATGAAAGAAAATATGGAATGGTGACCAAGAGTATTTTTTGCATGTTTTGAAATGACTAAGTGTCGATAATGTCAATTCTTCTAGTCTCAATAATATTTTGTTGTGGATTAGCAAAAAAGAGCATAAAACATTGCATAAGGTGCATATTGGTGACAAAAGAAATTTTACACTAAACAGAGCATGGATTGGCAACAAAATCACTTTTACATTTCATAGGATATGAAATGAAGATAAAATATTTTTACACTATAGCCAGTGCGGAATGGAAACAAAGGATAAGTTGCTCTTGCTTGAGAGCGGATTGACGATTTCACAAATTTACAAAGAAAATGTAATTTAAGAATGCTTTATGGTGCATATTTAAATTTTTTCAAAGCCAAATTAGAGAAAAGGAAGAGTAATGAGCATATTGCATCCCGCTCAGCTCTTAGTTCATTTTACATAGGAATTCAATTTTGTAGTATCAAGGCTATAATATAAACAAATTATAAGTGTGGAATGGTGCTTTTGATTTCCCCACCAATTTGTAGAGTATATTGGGAGGTTTAATCATTGTCCTTCACGATGAGGATTGGTGGTCCAAGTTTTTCTAAAATTCTTGAAGGATTTAAAAGGTCAAAACTCATCATATCAAAGTGTAGTTAGTTAGAGGGTAGGAAGATGAAGCATCAAGGGTTTTCAAGAACAAGAACCAGATGTGGTTATAGATCTAAAGTAGAGACAAGATTCTAAGAATGATCGATGGATGAGATATAGTGTCTAATAGTTTGAACTCTAACTACCACCAAAAAACTAGCAAGTTGTAGAGGTATACTACCATGGTGGATTTCTCAAAATAGATTTCTCAGACCTCTCCAACCAGTAAAGTAATGCCAAAAAACTCTCTACTGAGATATAAATATACAATCTTTGTAATGTCTCCTTAGTATTCTTTCATTTACAAACTATAAATAGAGGTCGAACCCTCATTGTTTGGGGTTGGTTCTAGTGCATTTTCTTGCCCTACTATAAATATTCTTGTGATCTAATAAAGGAGAATTACTCTGATATTTTGACTCAAATTTGTCATCTTCATTATCTTGTGCAAGAGGTTCGAAGTCTTGAGCTGCATTTCTATTAATAATTGAATGGTTAGTTCATTCCAGATTTTGTATTACTAGTTGTGAGAGTAGTTGAAATTGTTTTTGATTAGATTTGTATTGTTAGGAAGTTTATTTCTATTAAATATAACTATTGGTCTATTCTACTATTTGTATTATAAATATTGGATGTTGGAATTGCTTTCTGCAATATATCTCTGTTTATGCTTTAATGTGTGAAGGTTTCATTAATTTGGGTGATGTTAATATTGATTTATTGGACACTATAAATAGCTTGTGGGAGCCTTTTTATGTAGTTGTCTATGCTAATAGCCTATCTGGCCATTGTTTTTCATAAAATTCCTAACTCTAAACCTTTTCTAACCCTTACCTCAAAACCCTATTTGAGCTTTAATTGAGTCAACCCCATTTTAAGTTGACAAGGAACCAACCTAATCTAGAGGTTGGATTGAAGTCTTTGGTCCATCCAATTCTTGAGTGTCAAGCTACAAATATCAGGTGCATGCCTATATAAAATTTGGAAGATAGAAAGTTGTAGTGTTAAGTAAAACTTGATGTCAATTTGGTGCTCAACAAGTGCTAAAGGAATCTTGGAGGTATTTTAAATTGTAGCTGGGCAAAAGATAATTTACATAAAAAGCAAAATATTCTTTTTGAATACCCCTTAGAAAGGTAGAGGATAATTACTAACATATTGGGTTGTGATGTGGCTACCCTCATATTTGTTTACCTATGAATGCCTTTGTTTAAAGGTAGTATCCAAGATTCACTTTGGGAACTTGTGGTGGAAATATTGTAGAGGAATACGATCGTATGGAAAGGATGCCTCCTTAGTCAAGCTATAAATTCTACTCTTCAAAGCATTACAACCTTCTTATTTATGTTCAAAATTCAAAACATAATCTTATCAAATATTAAACATATTCAAAAGTCATTTCTTTGGTCTTGGTCTAATAAGAAGACAATATTTCACTTAGTTTATTGGGAGTAATTTTGTAGACCTAAAAAGAATTTTGGATTAGGTCTTCATAACATTAAGTAGATGAATAAGTATATGGTTGTAAAATAGGGATGGAATAGGGTAAATCTAACTAAAACTAGTTGGGTCAATTTTTTGTCAACCAGATACTTGAGATAGGAGGATGTTTTGCTTTTTGATCCTATATCAAATTATAGTTCAATATTTTGGTTGAGTTTGCAAAATTTGAGGGCGCTAGTTGCAAAAGGTTGCAATTGGAGGTTGGGTGATGAATTCAAGATTGATTTATAGAAATTTATTTGGCTAATGGACTAGCCTCTTGTGTAGATTCTAGATTTGGCATGTTTGCAGCCTAGGACTAGATTTATCTTTAGGTATAAAGTGGCTAACTTTATCGATGTGGTCAATGGGTTGAAGGTTTGGAAATCATTAGATTAGTCTATTCTAAAAAAATCTAAACATGAAGGTTTTATGTCATTAAATAGAGAAATAAAGAGGATGGGATCTTCTAGGCAAGAGAAAATAATGGATCCATTTTAGTCAAGTCCGCTTAAAATTTTCTAGTTGTCAAGACTCCTCCATGGGTCCCACCTTTCAAAGTATGGCTTAAGGGTTTAATGCCAAAGGTGAATATATTTTTCTAGTTGGAAACTCAAAATAATATTTTAACCATTTAAAATATTTAAAAAAGAGGTTGGTTGATGCCAAATAGATGTTGCCTCTATGGTGCTAATGAGGAATAGACAAGACATCTATTCTTTCAATGCTCATTCTCTGTGGAAGTCCTTAACTCTATTTTAAATTTTTGGGATTTATTTGTGTAGTTTCAAGTTTTCTTATTGATGTTTGCACTCAATGGTCATCTCCTTTTTACTCTCCAAGGCTAAAATATTTTTGGAACTTCTATTTACTGCATCATTTTTGGTGGGTGTGGAAGGAGAGGAATAGTATAATTTTTTAAAAATTCAAAAGAGATCCTTCTTATTTTAGTGCCAAAGTCTTAGCTTCCACCCTGCAAAATGTGTCATATCTAACTTTAGAGGAGGGTAAATTTGAGGAGGCTAATATTGAAAGAAAATTTAGATTCTAATAGAGCAATAGGATTGTTGGTCTTCCTAGTCCTAATCCCTAGGCCCTTGTGAGGTGGGAACCTCCTTTTCTAGTTTAAGTTAAACTGAACTTCGATTGAGCTTCAAAGGGTAATCCTCATAATGTTATCACTAGTGGGTGCTTACGTATGATAAAGGTGGGATTATATTGGTATATTCCAAATTCTTAGATATATAGACTTACCATGTTGTCTAGGCCAAAACCCTTTACCAAGGTCTCTTGCTTATGGAGAATATGAGGTACCAAAATGTTTGCATTGAAGGAGACTCACTTAATATTATAAAATTGGTTAAAAGTGATTCAATTCCTAGTTGGAATATCGAGGCTATAATTATGGAATCTATGAAAAATTCTTTAGGCTAGAGAGGATAGGGAGATAAAGCATATCTTCAAAGAAGGAAACTACCATGCTGACTTTATGATAAACTTGGGTATAATTCTTAATTATCTGTCTATTTGGAGAGACAATTTTCCTAAATACCTTCTTCAGTTGGATTTAGTGATGCATGTTTCTTAATTCTCTGTAAGATTTTATTATTTATAAAGAAAGGTTTTTTGGCGCAACCGTGTGGGAGTGTTGGTTGGTTGGAGGGCTCACCAACACTGTTCTAATTTTTATTTCTTGTATCGAGTTGTAGCTGGTTCACTTGGTGATGCATAACTAGTTGTAGTGCTCTATACCTATTCTTATCCATGTATTGCTAGTCCTAGGACAAGTTTTGTAGGGCATATTCTATTGTAAAAGGTCTGAGGACCCTTTGAAAACTTATTTTATATATAATTAAATATATATAAGGTGCATGATAAATATAAAGAGGAGGAATATGAAAGACTATAAGTTCGAGTTCCATTCATTTAAGACAAAATGGATGAACATTGAAAGAGGGTGCATGAGAGTTGAGCTAAGTTGGACAAGAAAAAAAGAAGAAAAATATGATACACTATAGGTTTAGGATATAATGACAAAACACCACGTGGAAAGACAAAGAAACATGACATGGGAGATGCACTAGAAAATATGAAGAAGAAAGAGGCACATGCTTAACTATAATTTTGAGTTATAATTTTAGACCCAATATTTTTGGACCCATTTCCTTTAGGCTGATGGATCCATACCTGAAAGTATAAGTGAAAATAAAGTACCTACAACTCAGATGAGAAGCACTTAAGTTGTGCTCTCCTTGGTTTTTATCGATGAATTTGGTGGGTTCACCAGGAAACACTTTGTGGTAGTTTCCATGCCTATATAAGGTGGGAGTTTATTAGATTCTTTTATTGACACGCACTTAAGGTTTTGGTCAAATACAAATATACCCTAACTATATGCACTTTTTATTTCATGAACACATCTTCAAACAATGAGACTAATGTAAACTATTGAAAATTGTATATTTATTTCTTTTTCTTGTTTCAAATGATGAAACTAATACAAAATAATATGTGTAGTTATGCATTTCTATTCTTTTCTTTTCTTTTTTTATTTTCTTTTATGAAGATGCTTGTAAAGTGGGAAAGTACAAAATTGATAGACGATAGTCTAATAAAACTAAAATGAATAAAAAATCAAACCCTTACCTGATATGGATGGTTGATCTCAGATGAATTTAAATCTGTCAAATTGAATTCAAAAACATTGATTGAATTCAAATCTATGAAAGAAAATTTGGAAATACCCTACAACTTTTAAATTTTTTTAGAACCTGCAATTTCACAATGGGACACTAAAAATTGTGATTAGTTATGAGGGATATACTTGAGCCATTGCAAGTTTGATTCTTAGTGTTGTGGGCAATCATATCCCCTTGGTCCATTTAGTAAACCATAAGTAAAATGTTTAATTTCTAGATCTAGTGCAAACATATATGTTAAAAAATAAACAACAAAATAGTATAGAATGAAGTGAGTAATGAATACTATAATAACCAAGATGTAAAGTGTGAAATATTGTGATAAACCTAAGAACAAGATTTTACCCCCAGCATGTGTTTGCACGAATTTGAATGATTTTAGAAAATTTGGAAATGTCTTGAATTTTTTTGAATTCGTTCAAATATGCAACGGTCAATTTTAGAATGTTTGCAGAGCTATTTTAGAAACTCTTTAGCAAATTTGAATGATTGTAACAATATTTCAAGTTCATTCTACACCTGTAGTTTGAAAAATTTATGCTAAAGGTTTGTACTCAAAATATGTTAGGATTAAGAGTACACATTGTTAGGATTATTACAAGGCAATAAATTTGCCTCTTTGGTATGTGTGTAAATTTAGAACTCACAGAAAGCATTTGGAAATATTATGAAAATTTTTGAATTCATTAAAACAAGTAAAAAATTTGATCTAATGATGCAAAATGATAAAATCTAAATACTAAATCAAGGTATATGGACTGATTTTACCAATTATCATCTAAAATAATCACTAGAATAGTGATATAATGGCAATATATCCCATCAAATATGTAGCAATATGTGTGAAAAAGCTTCTCTCCACTTCAATATTTTGCAAAATCACCATTAGTTTCTTCTAAAGGTAGTATGCAACTTAAAAAAAAAAACATAGCCGATTAAGAAATCTCTAGGAGGACAAATATGGGTGGGGTTGTTAGAGGAAATTAGAAAATTTCCTAATTTAGGCAAATTTGAACGGCTCCAAATTTTCTAAAAATTAGGGTTTGCCAAAATTGGAGGTAAATCCAAATGATGCGCTAAGTTTTTTTAGGTGCACATTTGATTTTATCAAATTCGGATGTCCAAATTTGATTTGGTCATCCAAATTTTCTAGAAGGAGAAAAAAAATGGGAATCAATTTTAACAAACATGAGAAATGAGGTGGATGGCTGAGAGGGGAGGAGATACGTTGTTGAGGAGTAGAAATATGTTGTTAGGAAGACTAGAAATTTTGAGGTGAATCAAAATTCCATGACTACATTTTACCCCCTCTTTGGTGCATTTATGAACAATAAATGTGTTAAATAAAGATGTAACTATAAGGGAAATGTGTTGTAAAACAAAAATATTTTTACATGTTTTTTGTTATTATTTATTATCTAGAGTACCCCATTCGAGTATTGTGAGAAATTTTAAATTTGTTATAAAACTCAAAATTCACAAGAAAGGGGGTAAAATTAAAAAGCTAGGGTAAAACCTAATTCATTTTTACCCTTGCATTCTGCAAATTATGGATCTAGATAAAATGGCTTCTCCTATTCATCGGGAGCATTAAGTACAAACAAGTGGTAATAGAGCAGGCATACAGATGTGGGTAAGCATTAATTTAAACTTTAAAATTTAAATTTTCCATTATTTTTTTTATTTTTTTTAGAATTTTTTATACAGTTAGCCATCGCACGGTAGAACAATAAAATTTAGATGATTCAAGAAAATTCAGGAGTCTGAATTCATCTGAACAAGCTTTCAAATTCATAAATTCAAATGGTATAGGTGAATTCAAGTGTCCGAATTCAACTGAGTATGTGTTCAAATTTGCAAATATGTATGGTTTGGGTAAATTCAAGTTTTTGTATTTGAATGGACAAGAATATAAGTTTACAAATTTGGTCTTTCTAGGTAGATTCAGGTCTTCAAATATATGTTCACAATGCATCTGATTTAGTGAATTCAAAAACAAATTATGTCTAAATTTTAGAAGGAAGAAGAAATGTACATATTTATAGCATTATTTTTGTAAATTTTTATATTTATTAATTTTTTGATCATGATAATTTACTAAATAATATTTTTATTTTTGTTTATAGCAAGGTGCTCTCAAGAATTGAGAGTGGTGCTATAAGTGGTTTAAGGATCATGTTAGAGAGTTGATTGGTCTCGAGTGGTCAATTCTATAGCTAGTAGGGCTCCTTCACGTAGCTAAGATGCCACGAATAGAGGCAGACTATACTCTCCTAATCTTTATGGTTGAGAGATGGTATCCAAGATCTTCCACATTTTGGTTGTCAATAGGTGAGATGTCATTGACTCTAGAGGATTTGTGGAGAATCCTTCGAATTTATATTAGGGTTCAGTTTGTATATCAATCAATGACCCAAACAAAGGTGGTATAATAGCTGACAAGGGATCCCTATTTTTCTATAAATCAAAGTGGGATCATTATTGAGGGATTGATAGCCACAAAGGGTGTCCAGATTGATAGTGGTGTTATCTAGGATAGTTGTTGGATTGTTGTCATGTCATAAAAGTAGATGACATCTCCCGTGGGCTTTGGTTGACGTAGTTACAGACATGAAGGAGTCCAATAGGTTCTTTGCATGGGGAACTTTTGTGTTATGTTGCTTATATAGGACATTGTTTAATGTCATGTATAAGCATGATCATGGTCTTGTCCTTACCACATTGTTATGTGTGTGGTGTTGGGAGTACATTTTCATGAGGAGGAATGAGGGACTACCATGTTAGTAGGTAGAGGAGGGTCAACCTATAATATTATTATGGGGCCACAAAGGAGGACATGAGAGGAGGACAAGTGATTTAGAGGAGGTCATGCAGGCTATTGACAAGTTATCTGCTCCTTGTATCTATTGGAGACCCTAGTGAGGATAACTTGGTTGGGATGAGGATGGCAAGGAGCTAGTCCAAGTATGGTAGATACAATTTTTATGCTTAAATAAGGAATAGATAGAAATCCATTGGGCTGACTTAGTGCAATTCTATTTTTGGTTAGTATAGGGGATACCCTCAGTACAATATTTTTGGTATCGATAAGTGACATGAGATCAATGACTGCTAGTGGGTATCCAATATTAGTAGGTTCATAGAGCAATATGAGGATGATCCTATGGTGGTACTCCTAGAGGTAGATGACATGGAAGTGGAGGATGGATATCACAAGTGGTATGCCACCATCCTACCTATGAGGAACATGCATGAGAGAGGTGCAGTAGCAAAGAAGATGCAGCGAGCATACCAGACAACTACTTGGTGAATATCTTCCAAGCTACATCAAGGGGAGAGACCTATATCATAGAGGAATACTGGTCCTTAGATGAGATGGGATGGAAAGAGATAGAGGTCATCTCAATAGGAGAGAGTACCTTAGAAAGAGGAGAGTATTAGTCAGTAGTAGGGTGTGTTATCTACATAGCAAGTGTCACCATTGGAGTAGAGTGTGTTATCTCCACAACAAAAGGTTTCATAATCACCTCGATAAGACTCACCTAATAAGGGCATTGCAATGGATATTGAAGAGTCGAGTAGCATTTGGAGAGGTTGTTGCACTATGGGTAGAGAATGATAGTTTGAGGAGTCAAATTTAGTTATTAGAGGCTCAAATATCTCAGTATTAGGCTCTATTAGGATAAAATCAAACTCAAGTATCACAAGTGAATGCATAAATTGCATAGACATAGGCATAGCTCACACAAGAATAACCACAATCATTCTAGACAAGGAGTGTAACCTTAGGCTAGTCTACAAGTAGTGGCTTTCTACACATTACACTATTAGAAACATAGGCAAAGGTGATACGAGCATCATAATAGATGACCTATCAAAAATTTTACTTTTAATTGGCGATTGAGAGTCATAGGGCTACATTGCACCTAGAGTTTGCTGCACCGAGTCATTCTTGATCAGCTTCCAAGATGAAATTTGGGATTCCTTTGTTTCATGTACCTAGACTACCTCCTAATGATAGTCAGAGTTCTAGAGGTTCTAGGGGATTATATACTAAGGTTTATTTTTATTTTATAACCCCTAGTGAATGAGTATGCCAATTTTGGTTGTGGGATACCAGTCAATCTTATGTACTTTATGTGCCTTTTTGCAAGAGTAATATTATACTACTATTTGTGTTTTGTGTTTGTGTTTTTATACAAAATGTAAAATATTTTTGTTGTTTTTTATGATTCTACATAATCATGTTTATGGTCATGTTTTCATGTCTAATACATTTATTATCATTGCTTAATTGAGATATCATCTTAGCAGAGTGAAGTGTTATTTGAAGTAATTGATATATTATTATGTAGTGTAATTGAATTGCTTTTAGAAGAAATTTTTATTTTAAGGAAATATACCCTTATGATTTTGATCAGTCAAAAATAGACCTCGGGAATGTGTTCTTGTATATGACCTTTCTATGGAGGTGTTGGTAAAAATGACCACATCCAGGGAAGTAAGGAGTAGACTTCTCAAAATTTCACTAAGTATAAAAAATGGTCACGATAGCGTGACTTTTTGAACCTAAAGGTAGAACTAAGAAAAATAGTCATGATGTCACAAAATTTTTGGGCCAAGGGGCCAAAAAAGGACCAAAAGTCATGATAGCATGATATTTTGAGAGCAAGGGGCCAAGCAAGAACCAAAAGTCACGACAACGTGATATTTTGAGGCCAAGGGGCCAAGTAAAGGAAAAAAGTCTTGATGGTATGACATTTTTGGAGCTAAATACAGAGCTAAGAAAAATAGTCGTGACAACATGATATTTTTTGGCCAAGGGTCCAAGCAAAGACTAAAATTTGCAACAACACGATATTTTAAATTTAAATATAGTTGGGCCACGATGCCTCTAAGGAGATAAAGGAGATTGTTGTAATAAGAAGATATTAACTATTTCCAATTGAATATTCCATGCTCTCCTAACTGTCTCTCTACCAGAATGAGCCTATGGGCATACTATTGTAACAACTTTCAATTTTTAATGTAAAACTATTATATATAGGATGAGCAACCTAAAAAAATGTCAGATCTTAGATGTTTACAAGGTAACATATAGACTTCTAAGAGCTAATAAAAGATCATCCATTATGGTTTCTAGCTCACTGGTGTATTATCAAGTATGTATGGATTGTTGATTGCTACATAAAGTTAAATTGAATATTACTTGCTCCAATACTTATTCTAAATTTTTGTGGTAAAGTTTTTTTAACTCTAAAATTAGCCATTCCATTAGTCTTATTCTTGAGTAGATTTACATCAGAGGATTAGTTCTATTTTGATGGTTTAAATAGATGCTTCTATAAAAAGTGTTGTTAAGGTTGCTTTACTGTTGTATAATATGTACCTTTAAATGCTTCTAGACATAATAATATTTCCCTCTCTTTACGCATTTACTTCTCTCTTACTTTTCCAAAAGAAGCAAGGAACTAGCCTCCTCTAGATATTGAACTGGGTAAACCCTATTTTAACCTGGTATTTCAATGTTGGCAAAGTCTTGGGTGCAAACGTAACCAAAGGCAGCTTTTGCACCAAAATTTTTTGGCACTCCCGGTGGGACACAATCCCACGTAGTATACAGATCAATGTTTCGATGATTAACTTTGCCCTATTTATTTTTTATGAATCACCTGGTGAATCTACCCAATAAAGGAAACCTAAGAAAGCCTTTACCTATTTTATAGTTACATACCGTATTTTATGATAACTAAATGTAAATCAAAAAATTTGAAAGAACCCATCGAGTTCTTTGAACTAAACCTTGGTAGCCTTAGAGATAATCTTGTTTTAGTTGCTAGAACAACTTCTTCATATACTATTAATACAAGATACACAAATATTTTCCCTACAACCTTCCCTAGTATTGCTTCTAGTGGAACTTTAACTCCAACTACCCATATACCCATAATATTTGGTAGAACCATAATTATAATGGTCACAAATTAACCAAATCTAAATTACCCTTTATGGAACCGTACATGCTCGTTGAATATGGCAGCTCAACATCTGATTCCAACAGTGGCCATGGAAGCACTACCCTAATATGAAGGTACTAGAAATATGGCTTATGAAAATTGTTAATATGTAGTCGTGTTAGTCGTGATACATAACGTCACCAAAGAAGACATTATGATAAGATTTCTAGTCATTTCCTTGAAGGGAAAATACTCTATTGGTATAGAGCTCTTGAGAATCAAAATATATCTACTTGGGCCCAACTTACTGGTAAAATAGTGGAAGAATTCAATGAACATGACCCATTCTATCTACTAAATTAGTTTATTATCATCCAAAAGCACCCTCAAGAGGATATTGTTGACTTTAACATAAAATTAAATCGTACTTGGTAGAGGGT
Organism: Wollemia nobilis; assembly: GCA_028583015.1. Taxonomy (NCBI): domain Eukaryota; kingdom Viridiplantae; phylum Streptophyta; class Pinopsida; order Araucariales; family Araucariaceae; genus Wollemia; species Wollemia nobilis. The sequence continues at coordinate 425,215 of JAQPPZ010004147.1, forward strand.
TACTGATGGGTTATTGCTAATGAATGAACAATTGATGTACTATTATCTGAGAGCTTTCAACTAAGATATAAGTATTGCTATCAGGTAGTTCCAAGTATTTATCTTCCCAAATATTTACCAATAATCCTAGAAGGAAAAAAGAGATATGATTACTATTGGGAGGTTCCCTGTGAAAATGATAATGCCTATTTTCTCGGATCTACTGCAAGCATCAAATACTACTTTCCCAAATACTTCTACCAGTCCTAATACAAGTCTTTCTAAATGGACTGGTCAGCCCAACATCCTAGTAATGCAGGCACCTCTCACTTCCCTAATGCTCCTTTTCATTCCTGCACTACCTACAACAGCAATTTCATTTACTCTAGGTCCTCAAATTGTAGCTCTACATGATATGTAAGAATATTTAAAAAATATTATGAATAAGATGACATTAATTAAAAGGAGGGAATCAGAAAGAAATTTCCAACTAAGAAGGTTCCCAGAGGTAACTAAAGATAAAGCCTCCACAAGTGGTAGAAGCTATGATAAATATAACATGGTTTATGCCAATGAAGATAGTGAACCCACTAACACTTCAATAGAGTCAAACTTATTGTGTTCCACATGTAATGATTCACATGGTGAAACTTCTTGCATGATTCATCAATACCATGTTCAGAAGATAGCTATCAAAAATGTTGAGATAACCCTCAAGGGTAAGGTTAATGTGATCAGATAAGAGAATTCGAATTTCATGATGCCTTCTGTTGAACAAGTAGTTGTTCTAACTAGGTCAAGAAATAAACCCTTGTAGGTTAATACCCAAGAGCTTAACCCCTTGGAAGTACCTTCACCTATAAGATACCCTATTGAAAAAATAACCCCCTACAAGAAAAATACCTAGAATTCATGTCATAAAGGAGCAAACACTCATAAAGAAGTGCCTCAGTAGAAGGAAGTATTGATGCAAAGAAAAGGTAGAGATAAACTAAGATACCCATCACTGACTAAGCGTCAAATTATAGATGCTACTAAGGGGTACATGAACAAGCATGATAAAAGTGTAAAATAGAAAAGTGGTGAACCTCTCCCATTCAACATAGTTAAGGAAATGACGGAAAATCCCTCTAAAGCAACTATGTACGAAGCTTTGCAACTTTTTGAGCAGATTGATTTATTGCAAGAATACTTGAGATATATGAAAACAAGAGTAGAACCCCAACTTAGTTAGATTTTGCACAAGCTAGCTTGACATCCACTTTGGGAAAAAATAGACCCTCTCCCTTCTATATATCTTTTCAAATGGAAGGATTGGTGGTACATAACTGTATGATAGACTCTAGAGTTATAACCATTGTGATGCCCAAGGTAGTATGTGACATCATGGGAATTGAATACATCAGGAGTAGTCCTGGTGTCTTGCAATTGGATGGAACCCCTATCAAAATTTAAGATGTAATTAAGGTTATAACAATTGTTCTTCACATACTACCTCAACTCATAGCTATATAAGAGGTAGTGGTAGTGGATCTAAAACCTTATTTTGGTATGTGCCTCTATGGATATTTCACTGCTAAAATAGGAGGATATTTTTCATTAGACTTCTCACACTTGGAAATTCCATTCAAGGGAAAAAGAATGAAAGTATTCAATGAGAAACCTTCAACTTTCCACATTGAAAAGTTTGAACAAGAAGGTAAATCAACCACTACAATGAATATGATGACAGAGGAACTAGGAGATTTAAACTTTATGGAGGAAGCTCTAAACATGTTCCAGGAGGAATACCAGTTCTCTCTCCAAGACTTCAATGCCATGATCAAAATAGATATGGGGAGCTACACAGTTATAAAACCTGAGAAAAGAGACCCCACTCCTCTCCCTCAAGTAGACCTATCTGATCAACAATGGAAAAAATTCTTTGATGGTGCTATATGCAAAAATGGAACTGGAGTAGGTATTGTTCTAATATCTCTAACAGGAAAAGAATTTTTTTTTTCTTATCAATTAACCTGGAGTTGCACTAACAATATAGAAAAATATGAAGCACTCTGCTTAGAACTTTAAAAAGTTGAGAAGATGGGTATCAAATAGCTTCAAATCTTTAGAGACAATGAATTAATAGTAAACTAGGTCACTAAGAAATGCATAAGCAAGAAACACTACCTCAATGCTTATAGGAATAAAGTTTGGGACTTACTTGAGTCCTTTGAATTTTTAAACCTCAAAGCAATTCCAAGAGAAAAGAATACTCATATCGATTTATTAGCTTCATTAGGTGTGAATTTTTTCCCTATCAGAAACGTCATCCAGAAGTCCAAGATAGTTAGGCTAATCTACAGGCCTTCTGTGTTGTATAGGGATACCTTTTGGCAGGTATTTTAAAATTATCAATAGATAGTAGACTTCCTCATCCATGAAATGAATTACTCAAGCAATAGGACTTATGAAGATGAAGAAGACACAAGAACGATCCAGTTAAAAAAGAACCATATCGTAAAAGAGTTGATCACCCTAGAAAGCCTATTTGATAACAATGATAGGTCAACTAGCCATAAAATGAAAGTTGACAATCACAGATATAGAGAAGCTAAAATGAGACCCAATAAATCCATTAAAGTAGGAATTAACACTACGAAAGAAGAAGTAGACCAAATATTAGGGTTATGCAAGGAATTCCCCGAAATCATAGCTTGGACTTATGGTGACCTTAAAGTTTACTCCAAAGAGACTATCCAACACATGATCAATTTCAAAGAAGGCACAAAGACCTTTCAACAAAAGCAAATATCGGTGAGTCCTAATATCGAGGCTCTAATGAAGCAAGAACTATTAATGTTATTTGAAGCTAAGATTGTCTACCCGATCAAGTATTCAACTTGGGTATCTAACCTAGTCTTGGTTAGAAAGAAAAATGGAGATATCAGGTTGTGCATAGACTTCTCTAACCTAAATAAGACTTCATTAAAATATCAATACCCTCTCCTATAGGTCAACCAAATCCTACATACAGTGGTAGGAGTAGAAATATTCTCACTCCTAGATGGGTTCTCTAGGTTCAATCAGGTGTGGTTTAAGGATAAATATCAGTTCAAGACTACATTCATAACCAAGTGGGGGACATTCACCTACCAGAGGATGCCCTTTGGATTATCTAATGTTGCGGTAACCTTTCATAGTGCAATGAATGTGTCTTTCGGGGAAATTGTGAACAAAATCATAGTGATATATATAGATGATATGACAATGCCATCCCATTGAAAGGAGGACCATATTGAACATCTTAGGAGCGTGTTAAAAAAATACAAAGAATTTGGTATCTCTATAAACTCAAAGAAATCCATCTTCGTTGTAAGGACTCTTACTCAGCTATATCATTTCTAAGGCCAGGCTAGCTATAGACCCTAACAGGGTGAAAGCATTGTTAGAACCCCCTCTACCCCCTAACAAAAAATACTTACAATCCTTCTTCGGAAAAATCAACTTCATGCACAAATTCATAGTATATTTTGTGTAAATTTTCAAACCCATGACCTAATTATTGAAGAAGGATTTTGAATTCAAGTGGACAGACTCAAGTAAACAAGATTTCCAGCAAATTAAGGAACAAATAGCCCAAGCCCTTGTATTTGTAAACCCATACTACTCTAGGGGTTTAATATTGTATGTTGTAGGTGAACAAGAGAGCTACGTTGTAGTACTCACTCAAAAAGGGCCTAAAAATGAAGAGAGGCCTATAGCTTTTCTAAGTCAGACTATGCAAGAACATGAAGAGAAGTATACCATCATTGAAAAATAGATTTATGCAATAATTAAGTCTTTGAAAATTTCTAGGCATTTTCTTTCACACATCAGGACTATAGTTTATGTGGTTCAACCCGAAGTTAGGAATTTCATCATACAAGGGAAAATTGGTGATAAAAGAGTTGTTTGGGTGTCAAAGATGTAAGAATATGATATTGAAACACATCTAACCAAGCTGGTAAGAGGCATAACACTATGTCAAGAACTCACTAGGTAAGCCTCATTATAATATGTAGCTTGCCAAACTAAAGAAGCAACCTCAGACGATGATCAACCCTCATAGTAGCTTGATTGGTCTAAATAACTAATTAGGTAATTCTAGAATGGGAAGTGTCCAACAAGTTTGAATGCTTCACAAAGAAGAAGATATAGGGTCCAAGATTTGAAATACACCCTGCTACCTGAAGGGTTGTACAAAAAATATTATATGGAGTATTGCTCCAATGTATAAAGGACGATTAGAAATAGAAGATCTTGGAGGAATTCCACAGAGATTCGTTAGGAGGACACTACTTAGAAGGTACCACTACTTTGAAGATCATAAATACTGGATGTTATTGGCCAACCATTTTCACAAACACTTTCAAGGTAACAAGAAACTATGAAAAATACCATATATACATTGGGAGAAACAAAATCGCTTCAATGCCCCTAACATCCATTCAAGTTGAGGAACCTTTTCAACAATGGGGGTTGGATTTCATTGGAATAATAGATCCAAACTCATCCTCTAGGCATAAATACATATAGCTACTGATTATTTTACTAAGTGTGTTGAAGCAATACCCACTAAAAAAGTAGACCAGGAAGTTATGATGGAATTCATGGAAAGTTTGATCATGAGGTTTTGTATCCTAGATGCATTGGTCATAGACAATGACATGTATTTCATAGGCAAAAAAATTATTGACTTTACATGTAAATATGGTATTTACTTGAAAACATCCTCAAACTATTATCCACAGGGAAATGGATTAGCTGAATCAACAAATAAAAACTTGCTTCGAATCTTGAAGTGGACCTTGAAGGACAATAAGAGAAGTTGGCACTCTCTCAAAAACTAATCTTTGTGGGTTTATATAATAAATATAAAGAATTTTATCAACACATCTCCATAATCTTTAGTCTATGGTAAAGAAGCAGTTCTCCCAATACACATAGAGATGCCAACTAAAACTTCTCAGTCAAACTGGCACAAAGGATGCAGAATCAATGGAGAATAGGTTGATCCAACTCCTACAATTAGAAGAACAGAAGGAACAAGCCTATGATAATTATCAAAAACATATGGTCACCACAAAGAAATGGTTCAACAAAAAGTCCACTATGAGAAATTTTAAAGTGGGAGACTTCATCCTGAGGTGGAATGAAAAGAAAACCTAGAAATAATCAGAAATTTGATGCATTTTGGGAGGGCCCCTTCAAAGTAATTAAAGAAAACATAAACAATCCTAATTGAGAAATGAACAGGGTTAGGTTCAACCCATCCTCATCAGTAGCTTCCATCTGAAGTTGCGCTATAAGTAAAAGGTTTCCCTCTAATTTGTATGTATTTTATGTAAATATTTTCTATTTTACTTCAAAAGGCCACCTCAAATCAAATTGTCATGATTTCACGATATTTTGACATTCAATGGCCACTCCAAGGAAATCTATCATGATGGCATGACATTTCGGTGTCCAAAGGCCACCTCAAAGGAAATTTTCATGATTTCATGATATTTCAGTGTTTGATGGCCACTCCAAGGAAATATATTATGATGGCACAACATTTTGGTGCCCAAAGGCCACCTCAAAGCAAATTATCATAATTTTGTGACATTTCGATGTTCGATGGCCACCTCAAAACAACCGTACCTTTTGAGAAAAAATATTGTCACCTTAAAATTTTAAAAACCTTGCTTTTCAAGGTATCATCGTATCATATTATTGTACCAGAGCAAAGGTGACACCAATTTATTGGCCTAGGATAGCAGTGAAGCGATACCATTGGCCATCACAAAATGGTGATGCATGACAATTGGTTTCTTGAAAGTGGCACATGAACCAAAGCATCTGGAAACATTTGAAATTAGTAATGGGGTTTGCTCCACCAACCGTAGATAATACATGTCACCTTGGCACGTGCATGCATGACTACTTATGCTGCATAAGTCTATCCACCACTCATTTATCCTCCACATTATTTTATTTTGCTCATTGTATATCTTGTTTTTCCAAAATTCTTTTAAGATTTTATAAAGCATGTTATAGGTTTTTCTATACCAAAATCACTACAGGCAACCATGATGGCTTCTCCATAAACCACCAAAGGGAAACACAAGTCGACTAAGAGTGAAAGAGGTCTTTTTGACCCAAACATTCACATCACTAATACCAAGGTAACATGGAAAGACCCAAAGTACATTATTAAATATGTAGTGGTCAGGGTCATAAATAATGTCATGCCATTGTGCCCAAGCACATTTTACTATCATACCCTACTCTCTTACTATTTCTGCACCTAGGTCCACCCCTGCCCTAAATTTATCAGAGCTATGACAAAATTCTATGACTTAAAACATAAAATTGTAAGGAATTCTAAGGGAGGGGTCATATTCACTCTTAACATTGAAGTTTTTATATCTACCTTCATCTATGGTAGAAGGCTAGCAGTAAATGATATCCCTTTAAACCCCATAAATTTGGTAAAATTCTATACTCATACCCAAAACATCAAATTATTTCTGCAAGAGAATTTTTTTGAACCTCCCCCTAAGGGAACCTTGTCGAGATCTCCAATTCCTCTATCTAAATTTAAAAATAGGGAGCTTTTCCATGTTTGCCATGGTGGTAGGGTTAGAATCCAAAACATAGGTCTATGGATGGTAAGTTGCAATGGTGCAATGAGTTTCGAATCCCAAATTCTATGACGCTGCAGTGTAGACCAAAAAATAGGGACACTCTTCTTTTATTGGCCCATATACTTGGCCCAAAAATTACATGTAGGCCTACTCAATATTTAGAGATACATCCTCAATGCCTTTAGGTTTTATTCTTACCTGGTATGGATTTTATTTTTCTTTTAGCTAAAGAATTTAGATTTCATATCTACTACAACGAAGGACCAATATGGGAACAACCTACTCATGTATGAATGGACATTGCTCCTTTTAAAAGTGTAATAATATTACCAATTCAAAATGTAATTATTTGATCATGTGTTAAAAATTATGTATGGTACCATTCCAAGAATTCCCTAAAAGATACAGGATACTTTGCAACACATCCACACAAAAGAAGAAAATTGGTTTATTTTGACCCAAGGAGTGGTCATTAGACTATATGGCTTCATAGGAAGCTATTTTTTCTACCATATTATGTCATTGAGCGATTGTTCACTCTGGAATACATAAGTTAAGCTGAGTATGTCAATTAAAAATTTGGCATAGGGTCTAGTAACATGGGTATATACCTCATGCCCTTCTAGTTTACAGGTGTATCAATGTCAAAGAAAGGGGACAATGAGCAAATCACTTGAAAACTAAAAATTTGAAGTTGATTGAGTTACCACAAAAGTGGAAGTATGACCCTATAGATAAATTTAATCAAAAATAGGCCACCGTCAATAGATATTCCTTTAAAAAATTTCATGCAGTGGATAGGCAGATTGATAGACAAGACATGAACAATGAGGAAGATGAACCATTAGAATGGCATGTTGAACAAATGCATCCATTACCTCTGTGGCATGATTTCTATGAAAACCTAACAGACTAGAGCCTTGACGTGAACCTAACCCACAAGTTAGGTAAAAAGGTTATTAAGAGGATGAAGAAAAAGGAAAATATTGGGATCACACCAAAATCTTAGCATGGTGGCAAATAAGATGTCAACTACAAATGCATACTTGATATGGGACGAAGACTGAAAAAGAGTTTTTTGAAAGGTATGAAAATCACCATGGTGCATGGTTTGACACTCTAATGGAAAAATTACTTCTAGGTATCAACAATATCCGTATTAAGTCCATTGCAAAAAAAGTAGATTCCAACAAAGGTAAAGAAAAAGAGATTGCCATTGAGTAAACAAAAGCTCCCAAAAAGGTGTCTCAAAAATTCATTTCCTCTTCCACATAAGACACAGAGTCTGATGATGATGCCATTATCATAGATAGGAAATGGAAAGTAGAATAAAGGAAGACAAAAGTTGAATCAATGAAGGAAAGAGAATGAAAGAAAATAAAACAAGAAGAGATACACTTTAAAGAAATAAGGGACTTTGAGGAAATAGGGGATCAGGAAGAAATAGAGGACCAAGGGGGAATAGGAAAATCCTTTGAGTAGACTTCTAAACACTAGGATACAGACAACTAAAAATTGGTCGATACGACCAAAAAACCTACCCCCACAGAAGGGGCCCCTAGAAAAGAGTAGGCCCCAGCCAAAGCTGCAACTGATACTGGTGATTTGAACTCAAAGAAAATAACAAAAAAATATACAAAATATCTTGAGAATACACCAGGAACTAGAGATACCAACCCAACAAAAGGATCAGGAATTTCTCCTATCAATATCTCTACTTCTTATTCTCACTTCGAGAGGAATTGCTTCTCCCATTCTGTAGGTTAGGGCGATACCTCCTCCCTCCACTCACTAGCCTCCAACATCACCACCATCAGCCCAAAATGATCCAAAATCATATTTGGTCATCCCCATCGATTCCCTCACTAAGAAATAAAATATGGATACCTCTATAGCCACCATTCCCTTTCCTTATACTACAATTTTATAAACTTCCAATCCATCCCTACATCTTCTTTTGAGAGTAATCCTACAATTACCAAATTGAAAAAGTTAAAAAAGGTAATCTTGGATATTGTTATATGGTTGAAATAATGTAACACCTAGAGCTCTGAAGATATTGCTCACACCAGGGAAGGGATATCCCTAGACCCCATCAACATGCAACATTCTACCATGAAGATGATGTCACTCATCAAAAATCCTGAAGGAGTAATGACCATAGAAAATTACCAAGCTGAAATAACCACAGAAGATATCACTCATCTGCAAATGGAGGATGAGTGGGGAAAAGCTCAATATCACATGGGAATAATATACCTAAATATTGAATATTACAAATAAAAATACCTTAGGGTTGAGCAAGCAAGAAAGCGTTTGGAATAAGCCTTAAATCATTAGAATACAATAGATAAGGCTTTGAATAATGAAGTGAAAAAGTGGGAACTAATGTTTAATGAAGTGGCTCCCTATAAGGAAAAAGTATAGAAGGCCGAGTAACAAATACAATTGCTAAAATAGAAGGTTAAAGACCTTAATAAATAGGTATTATATGATACTAACAAGACCAGTGGGTTATCTAAGGAAAATACCAGAGCAGTCAAGAAAGAAATGATTGGAGACATCCAAAAGAGGAGCATGAAGGGAAGTCCTAATTTTTTGTACTTGGTCAAGATTAAAGAAATTTTGGGTTGGGTGGAATATGAATTCGATAAATCTATCAATCTCCTAAAAACAAGGTTATCCACAACAACAAATATTCAAGTCCTGGATGAAATTATGCAAGAAATACTCAGATATAGAGCATGAGATGAAAAATGGTACCAAGCCAAGCTTACTGCCAGGAAGTTTTTCAAGAGGCACAATTTGGTGACGGAAGCTGCCAAACTAATATAGGAACTCAAGGTGGAAGTGGAGGCAATTTTGAAATATGTGAGCATAGCAGAAAACTATGGAATTCCTATCTCCTAGGACAAATATTCCAACTTATTGGTAAAAGATCAGTTGAAGGCTTCTTGGGAAAGTTTTGTGAAATATGATTTGGAGATTTATAGCTAGGAAGAGTCAATTCAAGAGGAATAAATATTAAGTATAGATCAAGATATCACCCAAATGAACTCATGCCTGCAAGAATTATAAATGAAGTATTGGATTATTTGTACCTAATCTTCAAGGAGACTTTAGATACAAATGAAGAGACTTGGAGAAGAGATTGCACCACCTAAAATGAAGTCGTCCAGGAAAATGATAAGAAAGAAAAGGCTAAAAATGCCTCATTGAGCAGTGCAACAATACCTAGCTAGGAATAAGTAGAGAAATCCATGAAATAAGACACTCCAAATGAATTATTGCATAGATTAGGAAGCATATTTTTGCTTGGTATCATTCCCATTTCTCCTCTTATTTTTTAATTGTTATTTTTACTTCGCTCCCCAATGGATGAAGGATATAGATTCTAATATTTTACTAGAAGAATTACTTGAGGAGGTGCCAATTATATTGGTTAAAATAACCACATCCAGGGGAGTAAGGAGCAGTCTTCTTGAAATTTCACTGCATATAGAAAATAGTCACGACAGTGCAATATTTTAAACCTAAAGGCAGAACTAAGGAAAATGGTCACAACGATGCAACATTTTTGGGTCAATGGGCCAAGAAAGGACATAAAGTCATGATGGCATGAAATTTTTAGGCCAAGAGGCCAAGTAAAAGAAAATAGTCATGACAACATGACATTTTTAGAGCTAAATATTGAGCTAAGGAAAATAGTCATGACAATACGATATTTTTGGGCCAAGGGGCCAAGAAAAGACCAAAAATCACAACAGTGTGACATTTTGAGACCAAGGGGTCAAGAAAGGACCAAAAGTCATGATGACATGATATTTTTAGGTCAAGGGGCCAAGGTGATATTTTTGGAGCTAAAGACTGAGCTAAGAAAAATAGTCATGACAATGCAACATTTTTGGGCCAAGGGGCCAAGCAAAGACCAAAATTCATGACAACGTGATATTTTGAGACCAAGCGGCCAAGCAAGGACCAAAATTCATGACAACATGAAAATTTGAGGCTAAGGGTCCATGTAAAGGAAAATAGTCGCAATAGCATGCCATTTTTGGAGCTAAAGATTGAGCTAAGAAAATTTGTCACAAAACAACATTTTTGGGCCAAGGGGCCAAGAAAAGACAAAAAGTCATGACAACGTGACATTTTGAGACCAAGGGGCCAATAAAGGACCAAAATTCATGACACCATGACATTTTGAGGCCAAGAGGCCAAGTAAAGGAAAATAGTCATGACAACACAACATTTTTAGAGCTAAATACTGAGCTAAAGAAAATAGTCATGACGATACATCGTTTTTGGGCCAAAGGTCCAAGCAAATACCAAAAGTCATGAAAATGTGACATTTTGAGATCAAGGGGCCAAGCAAGGACCAAAAGTCATGACAACGTGACATTTTGAGGCCAAGGGGCCAAGTAAAGGAAAATAGTCATGATGGTGCGACATTTTTAGAGCTAAAGACTGAGCTAAGAAAAATAGTCATGATGACATGATATTTTTGGGCCAAGGGGCCAAGAAAAGACCAAAAGTAATGACAACACAACATTTTGAAACCAAAGGGCAAAGCAAGGACCACAAGTCATGATAACATGACATTTTGAGGCCAAGGGGTCAAGTCAAGGAAAATAGTCATGACGATAAGATATTTTTGGAGCTAAAGATAGAGCTAAGTAAAATAGTTGCGATAGTGCAACATTTTTGGGCCAAGTGGCCAAGAAAAGACCAAAAGTCATGACAGTGAAATATTTTAAATATAAATATAGTCTGTCCACGATGCTTTTAAGGATATAAATGATATTGTTGTAACAAGAAGATCTTAACTATTTCCAGTTGAAGATTCTATGCTCTCCTAACTGCCCCTCTATCATAATGAGCCTTTGGGCATACTATTGTATAAACTTTTAGTTTTTTTGTTATGTAAAACTATTATATATAGGATGAGTGACCTAAAAGAAATGCCAACTCTTATATGTTTACAAGGTAATGTACGTACTATTGAAATATAATAAAATATCATCCATTCTAGTTTCTGGCTCACTCGTGTATTACCTAGTATGTATGGATTGTTAAGTGCTACATAAAGTTAAATTTAATATAACTTGCTTCGATTCTTATTCTGAATTTATATGGTAAAGTTATCTTAACTCTAAAATTAACCATTCTATTAGTCTTATGATTGAGTATATTTACATTAGAGGATTAGTTATTTTTTTTTTATGGTTTAAATAGATCCTTCTCTGAAAAGTGTTGTTAAGGTTTCTTTGTTGTTGTCTAATATGTACCTTTAAATGCTTCTAGCAAAAGCTATATTTCCCTATATTTATGTATTTACTTCTCTCTCCCTTTTCCCAAATATTAAAGGAACTAGCCTCCTCTAGAGATTGAACCGGGTAAACCCTATTTTAACCCGATCTTTCAATGTTGGCAAAGTCTTGGGTGCAAACATAACCAAAGGTATATTTTGCACAAATAGGAGGTTGCCCCATGCGTTGTTCATGAAGTGGGTCCTATGTGAGATTTTTTTGTTATGCAAACATCGAAAGGTTATGATACAAAAAGTAGTTTGAGATTTTTTGATTGAAAGGGATATAATTGATGATAAGTAATGTGTGACCTTAGGTTTAATTTTGATTAAACTTAAGAGAAGTATGATGCAATGTAGATGATTAAGCATGAAAATTGGGATAGAAATATTTCTCTAGGCATAATATTCCTAGTGTGAAGTAAATGGAGAGATTTTATTAGTATTATCTCATGTCATCATCGCAAAGTCTATATGCAACTAGATGACCAAGAAATTATGTGCGATCAATGCAAATTTTGTTTATGATAAGTAATCATGCAATATGATGAAGTGAATACATTGTACTAGGTGGTAAATATGAGATGCAATATTTATTGGTTTTAGGGCCTATTGTTTATGCTAACATTCATACAAATCCATGAAGATATAATGACTTCATCTAATCAAAACTCAAATAGAATCTTGGTCATTTCAGGATGAAATCAAGTTTATCAAGAACCAATGTGTGATTTGTGTATTAATTTCCATATTGAACTTAATTATGATGCAAAATATCTCAAGGATAAAATGTGTGTGATTATTAGGTTAATTTACCAATTTGAATAAGGTAATGATACAAACCAAATTTAAGAACCATTGCATGTGCAAATAATGAATTCATTTATCTTGATTTTGTACTCGGTTAAACATAACTACTTTGTCATACAAGCCATAAAAAGCTAGCTTATCCATAATCAGACACTGGTTTTTACAAAATAAGGTCGCTAATGTGACAAACATGTCACGACGTGTAAGACTACCCCATTTGCAGGTGGATTTCATTCAACCCATTGTTGTTATGGGGATCACCCCACGATTTTTGAATAACTAAGGAATTTTAGGGATTCAAGCTCTTTTATTTTGATTATTTTAATTTGGGGATTCTTGTTCATTTTTGAACTAGGGAATTTTATTTGTTTTCGTGGTAAAAGCCACTTGTATTTTTCTTCTATTTTCCTTTTTTTCTGTACAAGAATACTTGCTCGCTTTTGTGGAAGAGAAAGAAATTTATTTGGATAGGGGGAATCTTGTCCTTTTGTCAATTCTCATCATTCTAGACCATACACATAATAGTATAGCAAGGGAAACCTTTCATTTAAGGAGCTAGGACTACTATGTAGTATAATATTTCTTTATGCAAAATTATTTTTAAGATGTGCAATTGTGTTTTGGTTAAAAAAATATGGTAGAATCGTTTCCCAAAACTTAAAATTTTCTTAATGAGAAATAGTCATTTTGGTTCAAGAGATATTTATAATCAATATTGAGAATCAAGATTTTATTAAAATGTGAATCCTATTAGTGGTTCAATATAAACTCTAAATTTCTTCAAATAAAACCAATATTGACTATGAACCTTGACAACATCGGTCTAATATATAAATACTATAATAACTAGATGTGACTATATGCTATATTCAATTGGACCAAAACTCATGAAAGATATAGGGTAAATGTAGCTATATGGAATATTATTTATGTGAAATGATTATGATTATGAACTGAACTATATGCAACAAAATTTTGTAAGTACAAAATGACTATGTACAATGGTGAACATGATTCTATGCATAATACATTTTAAGGTGCATTATGTTCATTGGTTCCTTAATATTTTTTTGAGCATTAGTATTTTTTTATTTTCTTTAAGAACTACATCTCCAACCTCAAAAAATCTAGTATGAAATTTATTTGAGTATGATATTTCGAGTTTGTCTTGATAAGCATGAAGATGCTCTAAAGCGTTTATGCACTTTTCATATAATAATTCTAATTGGCTTAGTCATCCAATACAATATTCATCTCCAAATTTAGCATATTGAAGTAAAAGTCCTAAAGAAGGTACTTCAATCTCAAATGGAAATATAGTTTTGGCACAATATACCAATACAAAAGGAGAAGCATCTATAGGGGTTTGAACACTAGTTTGATAAGCCCATAAATATAGATATAATTGAGTGTGTAAATATCATCCTGACTTATTAACCAACTTTTTTAAGATTTTAATTAAGGTTTTATTGTATATTTCATCTTGGTTGTTTCCTTTTGGATAGTAAGGAGTACACTACCTATCATGGATTTTGTATTTTGCACAAAGTTTATATATATATATATTTTTTAAGTGGGTTCCATTATCAGAGACAAGAGTATAGGGAATCCCAAATCTATAGATGATTTTATTAAAAATAAATTTTGATACTTGGGTTCTCGTGCAAGAAGCTAATGGCATGCCTTCTACCTACTTTGTAAAGTATTAAGTTTTTTTTATGATGAACTTGTGACCATCGAATAAGATCATATTAATCTTCCTAATAATATCTAGATCCCATTTTGAAAAAGTCCAAGGGGAAGAAATGGCTTGAAGATCTTGAGAAGGAACACAAAAAATATTTGTGTGTTGTAGATATTTATCACATTGATGCACATAATGATTAGCATCCTTTTCCATGGAGGGCTAAAAATATCCTATTCATAGGATATTTTGGCTATGGAACTACCACTAAAATCTCCTCCGCAATATCCATCATGCACTTCACTTAGTGCCTTCTTGGATTCATCTAGGTTGAGACATCTTAAAAGGATACCTTTGAAAGACCTTTTATACATTGTGCTTCCAATTATTATGAAACGAATAGCTCATTTATGCAAAATTCTACATTGATTCCTATCTAGACCATATGCGAATGAGACACTATGGAGGAAGTTAAATATATCATCATACCATGGTTCTGAGGATGTTTCTTCAATTGCAAATACATCCAAGGATTCTATGAAAGACTCTATTAAAGTAGGTTCTAGAATTTTGTTAATGATGATAGTAACATGATCATCATCTAACTCTAAAGGGATGAAAGAAGTAGTTTTTGCCATAGCATCCACAGAACATTCACTAGTATGAGGGATAGCTTCGATAGACACTTTCTCAAATAAAAATATAAGTTTTAAGAGAAGTTCTTTATAAGGATAGAGTTTATCATCTCAAGTTTGGTAAACATTATTAATTTGATTTACCATGAATTGCAAGCCTCCAAAAACTGATAGGATTTTAATATTCAAAGCTAAAGTTGCTTGTAAACCAAAGATCAAGACCTCATATTCTATTGTATTATTTGTAAAAGAAAATTGGAGTTTGAAAGATAATGGGATAATTTGTTTGTGTGGAGATACCAATATAATTCCTGCACCTATGCCACTCAAGTAATGAGCTCCATATAAAAATAGATACCAAGAGTCTTACTGATCGTATTCCAAATTATGGCATTCATATAGAAATTTATTGTTAAGGGATGAGTAGATTCAAGAGGGGCAACAACAAGTTTGTCTACTATGACTTATTATTTAATAGAATTTTTATCAATAAAGGTTAGATCAAACTCACTTAAAGCAAAAAACCATTTCCCTGCTCATCTTGATAAGTAAGGTATACTCATCAAATACCAAAATGGGTCAAATTTTGCTATGAAAAAAGTTTTTTTTCCAAGCATAGAATGGTGCAGTTTCTGTGAAGAGAACACAACAACTAAAAAAAGCTTTTATAAAGGTGTGTAACAAATTTCATAGCCTACCAAGGTTCTACTAATGTAATAAACGGCTTGTTCTTTCTTATCCTCATCATCTTGTACTAACATTGCTCCTAACACAAGTTCCAAGGTAGAAATGTATAAGATGAAAGGATGCTCTGGTCTAGGAGGAACAAGCACTGGTGGTGTAAGCAAATATTTTTTAAGATATTAAAAGGCTTCTTGAAATTCCTCCTCCCACTTAAACATGGTATCTTTCTTAAGTAACTTAATAAAGGGTTACAATTTATCTGCTAATTTATCAATGAAACCATGAATGGATTGAAGCTTACCTTGTAGATTTCTAAGCTTTGTTGAAGTTTTGGTGGTGGAAAATTGATAATATCATTGGTTTTAATCAGATCTGTCTCTATACCTCACATAGATACAATAAATTCCAATAAATTACCAAATTTTACCCTAAATACACATTTTTCTATATTTAAACATACTTTGTATTCGTAGAGCCTATTAAACACTACTCGTAGGTTAGGAATGTGATCTTCCTCCTTAATAGAATGAGCTATTATGTCATATACATAATCATACAAAATTTTATACATCATGTCATGAAACACATATTTCATAGCTCATTGATAGGTTGACCATGCAATCTTTAAACCAAAGGGCATTACTTTCAAATATAAATTTTCCCATGGCGTATTGAAGGTAGTTTTGAGTTGATCCCCTGGTGCTATACGAATTTGATTATATACTAAAAATCCATCCACAAGGGATAACATCCCACTTCCTAATGTGAATTCAATAATTTGATCCATGTTAGGAAGGGTAAAGTCATCTTTGGTACATGCAACATTAATGTCCCTAAAATTAGTACATATTATGATTTTAGTAGTCTCTTTTTTATATACAAGAACAACATTGGATATCCAATCAGAATAGTCGATAGCTTAAATGAAATTGATATATAAAAGCTTTTGTAATTCATATTTAACCAACAAGGCTATTTTAGGATTTATTTTGTTTTATAGGTTTTGCATCAGGACGAACCACCAAATGTTGCATGACTATAGAAGGATCCAAACTGGGCATATCTGCACAGGTCCTTGCATAGTGGATCATTTTTTTTCATGTGAGGATTGGTTTTTCATTCCAATATTAATTTTAAAAATTTATTCTACCAAAATACTCAAATCCCTTTCAAATTTTGGAGGAGCAGGTGAAAAACCCATTTCTTGGAGTCCTTCTAGGGATAGTTTGGCTAGATTATATTGTGTAGTTGTTGTTTGAACATGAGATATGCATGGGATAGATCCATCAAAGAAGAAAATATTCTACATACTTTCTTCATGAGGGATGTCACAAAATAAATCTCCTTCTACACACTCATCTAGAGCAGGAATTATTTTTGGATGGACCACTGAAAGCATATTGCAAGAGAACAAATGAGATTTATTTCTTGTTTCAATATCTATTAAACACTTTTGATTTTGTAAACATTCATCATATGTGATAAGGTGATCATCCTCATAGAAGGTTAAAGGCTCAGATATTTTAGGGATATACACTATACCACATAATATAGGTCATTTATTATCCTTAAAAGGTTCACATATGACATTTTCAAGATGACCTAAAAATTTACCCTTATACCCCATATCACACATAATTTATTTAGATTTTTTATATCTGTTGGAGAAATAAAATTTAGTAATACTATTTTCATCAAAGGTAAAGCTCATTTCTTAATGTTGATTTTATCTGGGGATCATCCTACAAAAATAAAGGTACAATTTCCAACATGATATATATTCCTCTTTTTGTGAGGTAAACTTGTTGTATGTGGGTATAGCGGTAGTTGAGACAAGACAATAGAGTCTTGTATAGCAAAATTAGCATGTTCACCCAGGGCTAATATGGTGGATAATTATGGTATAGTTCCATATATAAGAGAGTATGATGTAGAAGGATCATATGTGCTAGAAGGTATAGGTACTTCATAAGAATATGGTGGCTCAAGCATTGGTAGAGAAGACTTAGAAGTAACAGGTGTTAATGGTGATAGAGCTACAAAAAATGAAACATCAATGGGTTCCATCATTGTAAATATTTCAAAAGGTCTATGATCTCCATGAATAGTGACCAATTGATTTTTAAATTTAAATTTTACACATTAATGCAAGGTAGAGGGGACTGCCCTCATTGCATTGATCCAAGGACGTCCTAGAATAATGTTGTATGATGCTAAGCAAGATACAACAAAAATGGATGTATCCAAATTTCTAGGACCAACTTGTAATAGAATGGACATCACACCACAAGATTCTTTGGTCTTATAATTAAAGGCTTTAATAATCATTTCAGTCCTTCTCAAATCTTCATTTATGAATCCAAACCTCTTGAACAAGTTGTAAGTGTAAATGTTCAAAAATGAGCCATTATCAAGCAATACCATTTTAACACACACATCTCCAATTAATATTGTTATATACATAAGATTATCCGTATGCATACTTTAAGGAGAAATATCTTTATCATGAAAATCAATTTAGTCAATTCGACGAGAGGCCACAAAATTAACTATGGTAGTTGGCTCTATGTCCTGGGGTACCAACATTTGACTTAGGGTATTCATTAATTCTTCCATATGAATAGGTGAAGTCTTAAGGAGATCAAGGAGGGAAATTATAGATGTTGTATTAGATAGTTGTTCATTGATATCAAAAGGAGTATTCTATTGAGGTCAAACTAAATTATTCCCCTTATGTGGTATCTTCAAAAAAAAATGTGGTTGAGCCATATCAATTGGTTGCGTTGTAGATATTTGAGGTTGAGAAATTTGAGCTTGAGCTTGTTGCCTAGTAATGTCTCAAACTGTACCTACAATATTACTTGATTGATATGATGATTATGGAATAACAAATGGGTTGGATGAATCAAAATGAATAGAGTGAGATTTGGTAGTTGATGCTTTTTATATGAAAAGTAGTTGTTGTGAAGAGGGACGAGTTGTTAACATTCGCTAAAATGGTTCCTCTAAAACTAACAAATCTATAATAGATGGGATTGGTCCTAATTCATCTTATGAGTTGTTATAATGAAGATAACTAATGTCTACCTATGATTTTGATTCACTTTCTATATGTTCAAAAGATGAAGGTTGTAACTCTTTTGCTTGAAATTTCTCAAATGTAACTATGGATTGGGTAGGCACAAATATAGTTTGTGGAAGTTGTGACGGTAGGTAATTACTAACCATTCCCACATAATGTGTTGGATGGGGCACATTCTTATAATCTATTTGATTCACAACTTCCTTACCATGACTGGGTAGTAGGTTTTGGAAGATCTCTAGATTTTGATTAACATTTTGTGCCTATTGGTTTTGTGTATTAGCTAGAGGATTGGGGTTTTATGGAGAACTTTCCACTTATAAATTTCCATTGTCAATTAGAGCTTGCACAAAGTATTTCAATATTCTACAAGTGTTTTTTGGATGTATTCCAACTTGATGAAAATCACAATGTTGATCTGGTCTATACCAAGGTTGGGAGATACTTGGTTGTCGTATATCTGGATATTTTATCAAACCCCTTTCCACAAATTATGGCAAGACCATTGTCAAATGTTTATTCAAATTTGTGAAATTTTGTTGTGGAGGTTTTTGAGGTGATTTTAATACAAAATTTTTTGTGGCCTCCACGATGTTAATATTTGTAGGAGGTCTATTATCTATGACTAAAATCCTACCATGTTCTTGTTCTTATATTGATTTTTAGATGATTTATCCTCATCCTTATTTTTAATTTATCTTCTTCTAATAAGTTCTTATTCTACCCTTATTTCTAAATCAATAGCCTCATAAAAAGAGGTTATAGTGGCACTGGCTAACTCATAGGACAATTGTTCTTGTAGGTTTCCAATGAGCATTTCTCTCAAAGGTAGGGCAAAATATAATTTGCCCAAGAGTTTTCTCCATCGGGCTAGAAATTATGTGAAACCTTCTTCTTTTACTTATTTAAAGTTATACAAGTCTTTGATTGTGACATGTATTTCTATGTAGGCACCAAATTGATGCACAAATAACTTTACAGTTTATTCAAAGTTTCTTATGGATTATGTTGGCAATTGATAATACCATTCCAAGGCCATACCTCCTAAGATTTTTGAAAATAATTTTAACAGCATATCATCATATGAAATTTTGTGATATGTTGTCCTAAACTTGCTAAAAGGTTCGATCGGATATTCAATCCCCTTATAAGTTGTAAGAACTGGCATGTGTAAGTGATTAGGATATGGTCTAGTGGTAACAATAGGATCCAATGGTTGGTTACACATTTTCTTATAACTGTACGTAGGCCGATAAAGATCTATGTGGTCTAATTGTGAAGCTAATTATTTGACCATATCTTCAATATGGTGTGGTTTTCCATTATTTTTATTCTGTGCCGCTATGTTTTTATAATGAGGGTAAAATGTAGCTTGTGTTACCACATAAGGAGTTGGAATGGTAATACTTTTGTGCATAGGATTTGAAGTAGTAGGATTGGTGAGTTTATAAGGAAATATGTTTCGTTGAGAGGTTAGTTAAAAAGAAGTAGGGATTTGGATATTTTGATTTCTTTGAGATGTAGAAGTTTGAGAAAATCAGTTCTTGAAATATTGAGAAAGAAAATTATTGTTAACAGATGAAGAAGGTTGTTTTTGAGTGGAAGTAGTTGTAGTGGCAACAGAAAAATAGATTTATGTTGTGGTTTCACGGATGCTTGAATTTGAAAATGAATATCATGAAAAGGTGTAATTTGGTTAGTACCTAAGGAATGATCATTATGTGTGGCATGTTGTAATGAAGGGGGATTATATGAAGTATAACTTGGATATGTCTCTAGTTGTGGGTAAAGTTGAAAAACTTCTTCCAAAGTTGCTTTAATTGAAAATTTGACCCTCTTAAGTTGATATTCTATTTCAAATACATTAGCAATATTAGGCCTATTATGACTTAAAAATTCATAGAAATGTTGCATAGATTCAAAATGGATGTCCTCTTGAGGTCTCATTTTAGGTTCAAAAGGTTCAATTGCTTCTTCTTCTTCATTTTTTTCTACTTATGCTACTTGTTCTTCTTGAATTTCTCCTATATCTATTTCAGCATTAGGATTTTCACATGTTTACCATTCCTTAAATTTTTAGGCATCATTTTTCAATGCTACTCCTAATTTTTTTTAGATTAGATTAAATTAAAAAGCTTTCTTGCTAAATATTTACAAAAACTTCAAATAATTAATCTAGGTGACTCAATCCTCTCAAAATATTTTATGAATATCTTTGATAGTTTCTAAGTCCTCTAGGATCATAAAATGCTCTTATTCAAAAACAAAATCATTTTTCAAAACATGAATGAAATGAGCAAGAGTAAAATTTTTAGTTCCAGAAGTAGGGGGTTGGAATTGAAGTTCGTGGCAAAAATCTTGATAGAGAACTTCTCTAGGTGCTTTATGATATCGTCTATTTTTCTCAAAGGTTACTTTCTTATCTTATATATGTGCTAGAAATTTATGAACAGTTAATGATTCTTCTAAATAGCTTTCCCAAGGGTAAATTATTGAATAGATTCTAGCCCTCTTTGCTAACCAATGCTCACAACTCATTTTAATAGTAGGTGGAGTAATAATTTGCACCTAAGGCTTCTATTATATCAATCCTCTTGATTTATTTTAATTCGTCACACCTTCTCTTAGTGAGATCAAAGTTTTACCACAAATCTCCCCAATTTTCTCTATTGCTTCTAAAGAGGATGTCAACTTCCTGTTATATAAGTTCCTTCCTAAGTTTAATAAGCATCGATTCCTAGGTACTATTATCCAACATTTAATATTATTTATATATATTATCTTAGAAAAAAAAGTAAAAAGTGAAAGATATGAAAATCTTAAAACAAGATTTTTCTTCTAGCTAAAAGTTTCATTTTAAACTATTTTGAAAATTTTAGGCCAATTTATCTTGTTTTCAATTAGGATTTCATCTAGATGTTCACATACAAATGTTTTTTGATGAATTCCAAGTCGTGATGAAGACCAAGTCCTACCAGTCCTTACCTAGTTCATCATGGGTAGCTATATACCTCAAATAGATGTGTGCTATTTTCCACGACTATGACGGTTGTTGGACCAACCAAATTTTAAAATATTGATTAAAATTTTAAGTTTTTTGGGTATAGATGAAATGATAATCTCTTTATAAAGTTTCGTAATACTTCACTGTATATCCCATTATGTCCAAACCAATCAAAGCTACAGAAGAGCAGATCGTATGTGACTCTTTAGGACAATTATGTGAAATAAAAATAAAAGAGTGTGATTCAGTTCAATTGAATATTTATATTTTCATAAGATTTAATCTAAGACACAAGTTTTAAATGATATTTTGAGTTTTTGTTTTTTGAAAACAAATAAAAGCAATAAAATTAAAGTGATGGTGTGGTTCACGTTGGGTTCACAAAAGAATGTAGACCCAAAATTTTTGCACCCATTTCATTTAGGTTGATGGATTCATGTCTGAAAGGGAGAAGGAAAATAAAGTGCCTACACCTCAGACGAGAAGCACTTAAGTTATGCTCTCCTTGGTGTTTATCGATGAATTTTGTGGGTTCACCAGGAAACACTTCGTGGTAGTTTCCATACCTAGGTAAGGTGGTAAATTAGGAGATTCTTTGATTGACACACACCTAAATTTTTGGGCAAATGCAACTATACCCTAACTATATGTACTTTTGCTTTTATGAACACATTAGAAAACAATAAGACTAATGTAAACTATAAAAAATTGCATATTTGTTTATTTATTTATTTATTTATGTTGCAAATTATGAAACTAATTCAAGCTAATATGTGTAGTTATGCATTTATATATATTTTATTTTCTTTTTATAAAGATACTTATAAATAGGAAAGTAAAAATTGAGATATGATAGTCTAATAAAACTAAAATAAATACAAAATCAGACCCTAACCTAATCTGGATGGTTGATATTAGGTGAATTTAAATCTGTCAAAGTGAATTTACAAACATAGAACTAAATCAGATCTACAAAAGTAAATTTGTAAATACTCTGAGATTTTTGAATTTGTTTAAAACCTACAATTTCACAAATGGGACACTAAAAATTATGATTAGTGATGAGGGATCTTCTTGAGCCACTGTAAGTTTGATCCTTAGTGATGTGGTAGTCATATCCCCTTGGTTATTTCAATAAACCATAAGTAAAATGATTGATTTCTAAGTCTAGTGCAAGCATATATGTTCAATAAAAAACAACGAAATAGTACAAAATGCATTGAGTAATGAATGCTATAATGACCAATATGTAAAGTATGAAATACGATGATAAACATGAGAATAAGAATTTACCCCTAGTATGTGTTTGTATGAATTTAGACGATTTTAGTGAATTCAAAAATATCTTGAAGTTTTTTTAAATTTGTTCAAATCTACAATGATCAAATTTAGAAAGTTTGCAGAGCAATTTTGAAAACTCTTTAGCGAATTTGAATGACCATAATAGTCTTTTGAATTCATTTTAAACCTATATTTTGAAAAATCTATGCTAAATATTTGTACTCAAAATATTTTAGGATTAAGAGTATACATTTTTAGGATTATCACAAGGCAAGAAATTGATCTCTTGGTTATGTCTGTGCAAATTCAAAACTTATAGAGCAAATTCAAAAATATTCTAAAACTTATAAATTCATTAAAACAAGTAAAAAATTTGATCTACTGATGTAAATGATAAAATTTGAATACTAAATCAAGTTATATGGATTGATTGTACCGATATTATCTCAGATGATCACTAGAATGATGATAGAATGACTTAAATCTTCTGTAAAATCACCATTAGTTTCTCCTAAAGGTAGCCTGCAACTTAAAAAAAATATAGCAAATAAACAAATCTCTAGGAGGATGAAGATGGGTGGGGGTTGTTAGAGAAAATTATAAAAAATCCCAATTTAGGTGAATTTGGATGATTTTGAATTAACTAAAAATTTGGTTTTACCCAGATTGGAGGCAAATCCAAATGATGTGTTGATTGTTTTTAGGCACACATTTAATTTTATTGAATTTGGATGTTTGAATTTAATTCAGTCATCCAATTTTGCTAAAAGGGGAGAAATGATATGAATAGGTTTTAATGAACACGAGAAATAAGGTGGATGGCTAACGGGGGGAGATACATTACTAAGGAGGGGAAATATGTTGTTAGGAAGACTAGGAATTTTGAGGTGAGTTAAAATTCCATGGCTACAATAATGATAGAATTCCAAAATGAAAAACTAAGAAAAACTATGCATGAAATCTAACTAAGATCAAGAGGAAGAGGCACATAATAGTCTACAAGTTTAAGCTATAATAATAAAAAAACAAATAGAAAATGAAGAAAGGAAACAAATGACTATCAAATTGAGCATTGTGAAAAGAAAGAGGTACATGAATAACTACAAGTTTGAGTAACATTGACAAAATATGTGAAATAGTTCTTTAAAGCATTCCCTTTTGATAGGAAGTGTGTTTCAATATTGAGAAATTTATACTAAGTTATATTTATATTTTTAATTTTAAAACTATTTTTTGTCTTTAAATTTAAATTTCATCATTTCGATATTTATTTTTATATGACATAAAACTTTTAATTTGTATATAAGTTCTTGACAATATTTTGGTTTACCTTGTCATTGAATTCAGTTCTCAAACATCATAGAATAGGTATTTTTGAAAGGTTTTATTATCAATGAAAATTACAAAATATATATATATATATATATAGATCAATTTTTCATAATTAGAGTATTAGTATTAGAAACACTTATAAATTTTTAATTTAATAAAATATTCTCTAATGAACATAAATAAAATACTCTCTAATAGATAGAAATAAAGATGGGTATTAACATGGAAGAAAATTCTAATCATGAAATATGCCACTAGACTTGCACCATCACATTAACAGGTTAGAAAGCAAAAGGGCCAACCCTCAACACACATGCCCAAAATCGATGTTAATAGGGGTGAGGAATCCCACAAAGTGGGACAAAGTATTTGCACATTTAAGTCTTCTACCCCATTGATAAAGAGTATGATAAGTACTGGGTTTTATAAACCACTCAAGTACCAAAACATAGATAATGTGGGATTATTCACAAATACACAAAACTACACTAGGAACAAAATATTTTGTTTAACTCATAATATGACAAAGCTATGATTATTTATTTCTAGTGTCTAGTTAGTGGATGAAGATTTTTATGATAAAATCTCTAGCTAGTAACGAATTTGATAATATAATATTGATGACTAAATGTAATTTAGAAATTATAAGATATTTGATTATATAATTAAATTTTAATATAGTATTTTGATAAAATATTTTACAAATGGTTTATGGAATAACATTTTTATTTTGGTAATTATAATAATAGATTAATTGTGGGTTTTTATAAAAGATTCCAAAACATTATGTACAAAATCAGCCTTGCTAAAAGATATTTCATGCTGGATGGCTGGGTAAATAGAGTAGTTCATAAAAAGACAGGGAAATACAAAATGCACGAGGGCCCCAGAAGACGTGGACAGTCCTGGAAATATTGATCTTGAAATACATTAAAACAGAATAATAGCCGAAGACAATATATCAACAAACTTTGGGAGAAGACCTATGATACAAATTGTTCATCATGAGGGAATATCTGCCTTGGCCAAACTGTCCACCTCAGTTGGGAAATGAGAACGCCAAACAACTGGGCACGTGGTCTTCAGTATTTTTTTGGCCAAGTGATCCGCCACCCATTTACCTTCTCTATAGATGTGCCCCACCTCCCACCTGGCACGTCGAGAGAGGAGCATCCTAGCCTCGAGGATGATATTTAGGACCCACCACGACGGGTCTTTGGAGCCACGAAGGTAGTTCATAATTTTTAGAGAATCACATTTAATAATTAAAGGCCTAGGATCATTCGATATGACCTGCAACACTTTCAACACACCATGGGCTTTGGCAAAATGATTGGTCTGGGGGCCCAAATTTTCACAGTAGGCCAAGATCAGCTTCCCACTATGGTCCCTAACAAGCCCCCCGAAACTAGCGGGCCCCGGGTTGCCTTTAGCAGCCCCGTCAAAATTAAGTTTGATCCACCCCAAAGGAGGTTTGGTCCAAGTGACCTCCCTGCAGCCATTCACTGAGTCAACTCTGGAAGAGGAGCCAAGGTCCAGTATTTTGAAAATAATTGCCTCCCAAGGATTGTGAGGGCGAGAGCTGGGAATAGTTTTTGAATTATCGACAGCAAAGGATAAGGCCTGCTAGGCAACAGAGGGAGCCATTATAGGGATCTTGCCGAAGACTCTAGCATTACGCTCCAGTAAAATTTTCTAGATGGAATGGTGAAAGGCAGCCTCACAAAGGAATCGGAGCTTAGAATTCTTAAAGGGCTTGGGCCATTGGAGGAATGTGTATTTAAGGGAGTGAGGGGAGCACCAGAGTACTTGGAAGGAAGACAACACACAGCTTAGGACCGAATGGGAAAAGGGGCAATGCTAAAATAAGTGATCGAATGTTTCACAGTCACCTAAGCAAAGATAGCACCTGTTGGGAATTGCAAGGCCTCTCTTGTGGAGATTGTCTATGGTAAGGGATTTTTTATAAAAGGCAATCCAAGAAAAGTAATTTATCTTAGGAATAATCCCTTTCCTCCAAATTGCTTTCCACCGGGGGTCCACAACAGCCTCACACGATAGAAGATCATAAGCGAACTTAACAAAAAACCACCCATCCTGCGTGTTGCTCCAAATAATTTTGTCGTATCTTATGACCGAAGGAATTAACACCAATTGGAGGACACTGTACAAGAAATTCACCTCATTATCAAACCCATCCACCATCGAAAGTTTCCATCGAGGGGGAAAGGAACTCCGGTCAATGCAATCAGAAACCTTGAGATGATTTTTTGGATCAATCTGGGCCCTCAAGCCAGCCAAGTTATGATTTACAGCGAGAGCTTCATCTATAGCCCACCTGTCTCTCCAAAAAAGGATCGTGGATCCATCCCCCAAGATCCAACGAGCACCCTTGTTAATCACCGAACGACCCTGAAGCACCGTCTTCCAAAAAGCTAAAGCTTCATGAGGAGACTCAGCTTCTAGGAGAGAATTTTCCCCAAGATACTTTCTTTTAACTATATTGACCCATTTCATTAGTGCATTAATAAGAATTCTCCAAGCATGTTTGGCAATTAAGGCAGTGTTCATGAGCCTGTATCTTCTCAATCCCATGCCCCCTTGGTCCTCTCGAAGGAAAACCTTATCCCACGCCACCAGAGGAATTTTGGATTTTTCTTCACTGTCGGACCAGAGAAAAT
Organism: Wollemia nobilis; assembly: GCA_028583015.1. Classification (NCBI taxonomy): domain Eukaryota; kingdom Viridiplantae; phylum Streptophyta; class Pinopsida; order Araucariales; family Araucariaceae; genus Wollemia; species Wollemia nobilis. Next base: position 452,342 of record JAQPPZ010004147.1, read on the forward strand.
TCCTTTGAATCTGCTCGATTTTGGAATGGATAAACACAGGAAGCATGAAAACAGACATGAAATAGGTGGGAATTCCTTGAATACAGGGTTTGGTGAGGGTTGCCTTCCCAGCTTGAGATAGCAATTTGCCTTTCCAAGTGTTGAGTTTCTTATGAAGTCATTCCAAAATCGAATTCCAGATGTTCCCATCACCTCGCCCGTTGCAAACTAGCGACAACCCCAAATAAGTTGCAGGCAAGGAATCAATAGTGCATTTGAGGATTATGGCAATGCGAATTTGCCTACGTAGAGGGGTATTAACAAAATAAATTTTGCTCTTCAAATAATTAATTTTTTGGCTAGAAGCCTTCTCATACCGGGACAAAATGCGCTTGATAGATTTTGCCTGAGTGACAGACGCTCCAGTGGATATGACCGTGTCATCCACAAACTGTTGGTGAGTGACAGGATCAACTCTAGAAGTAGGCAGAATCCCAAAAATCTTGCTTCGATGGAGGGCTTCAATCAAAGACCAACTAAGGACCTCTGCAAAAAGAATGAATAAAATAGGAGATAGAGGATCACCTTGTCTGAGGCCGTGAGCACTCTAGAAGAATCCAACAGGGGACCCATTGATTAGCACAAAAAAGGACAGAGTGGAAATACAACTATTCACAAGGTCAATCCAGTGATGATGGAAGCCCAACTTGCAAAGGACAGCACAGAGGAACCTCCTGTCCACTCTGTCAAAAGCTTTATTCATGTCTAGTTTAAGGAAAAGTGCAGCATTCTTGGAACATTGGGCAGTATGGAGGGTTTCATGAATAGTAATGACATCGTCAAGGATGTTTCTACCCTTAACGGTGCTCCCCTGAGCTGAACCTACCAAAGAGGGGAGGAGGGATCTCAGACGATTGGCAATGGTCTTGGTAAGAATCTTGTAGAAAACATTGCAGAGGCTTATGGGACGATAGTCAGAAAAACTTTTGCAGGCGGGTGACTTAGGAATGAGAGCTAGGAAGCTATAGTTGAGCTTCGAATGGATGGATCTTGATGCTTGGATTTCTAAGATAGCCTCACAGACATCATCCCCACAACATCCCACATAACTTGAAAGAATCGAGGGGAACCTATCAAGCCCGAGGGCCTTATCTGGTTGCATGGAAAAAAGAGCATCCTTAATCTTGAAATGGGAAAAATGTTCTAGGAGTTTAATACTTGCCTCATGGGGGACTTTGGTAGGGAAATTAGCAAGCAAGGATTTCTAAACTTGGAGGACACTATCAGGAGGAGCACCCAACAAATCTTGGAAGAAATCGACTACTTCGCTTTGAATTTCCTCAATCTCCCTGGTAGTGCGCCCATCCTTACACAACACCTGTTTGATCTTGTTGGCCCCCCTTGTCTCATGGTAGACACATGGAAAAACTTTGAATTTGAATCACCGCTCTTCAGCCAGAGATCCTTGGACTTCTGACACCAAAACATTTCCTCACTAGCAAGAATGGAATGATAGTCCACCAGGAGGCCCTGTTCCTCCTCTCTAAGGCCTTCAGAATACCCTTCGACCTCCATATTCTCCTCTAAAATCTTCAAGCGCTCAGATATGGACCTTTTAGACTCAAAAATGTTGCCAAAAACCTCCTTATTCCATGCCTTTAAGTTCTTTTTAATCATCTTAAGTTTGAGGGCCAGTATTTTGGACGCTGAACCAACCACCGTCACTTGCCACCATTCCGAAACCAACTTTTTGAAATCTTTTTGGGAAATCCACATGGACTCAAATCTGAAAGGGATCTTAAACCTAGGCCCGCTAGTGGCCTCTAATAGAATGGGATTATGGTCCGACCTGATTCTTGGCAAAGCTGAGAGAGTTGCAGCACCAAGGAAGGGAATAGCTTCGTGGGAAATGAGGAACCGGTCGAGCTTGACCTGGATGAGATTGCTCCCAATACTCCTGTTGCTCTAGGTGAAGGATTCCCCCTTAAGTTCGATGTCTAGCAGATTATTGGATGAAACAAAATCTCTGAAATCCTCCATGCTATGGCTGGCCAGCTCAGCGCCTCCCTTCTCTTCAGAGGGATGAAGAGGGCAATTGAAATCCCCTCCCACAACCCATGGGAAGTCACTAAAACTTTCTCTCATCAGAGATATGGTTTTTGACAACTCAGCTCACTCCAAAGCAGAGTTCAAGGCGTAAACATTGGTCAAAATCCATTAAAAATTATCAACCTTGGAGTGATACAGGACATTGATAGTCCTTCTGGAAGCCGATAGAAAACTACCCTCGACCTTGTCAGAGTCCCACAGCACCATGAGACCGCCTGCAAAACCTATTGCAGGGCTAGAAAGGATATTTGGCCTTGGCCCAAATGGCCTTGGCAACCTTGATAGAGGCAGAGGCATCAAACTTAGTCTCCTATAAAATGAGGATGGATGGGTTAGACTTCTTTCGAAGATCGGCGACCATCCTATGTTTGGCCGCTCCGTTAAGACCTCTCACATTCCATGAGAGGATTTTCATTTGGACATTTTACAAAATTTTTTGCCTCCCTTTCCTTGCTATATGGGAGGTTTTGGGACAGGCAAATCACCCACCAGGAAGTCAGAATTTTCTTGAAAAAGCAACCGTTGGGATCCATTTGCAATGTCTGTTGTCGTTTCCTTATCCCTTCTTTCTTTGTTAGGAGGTTTCCCTTGTTTTCTTTCATAGCCAAAATCCACCCCTTGCTTCTGGATTCTAGTGTGTTGCAGACTAATGTTGCCATGTTGTTCATCCCTCTTGCCCAGCAGATACTCTTCTAGTAGGGACTCGGGAGGTTTCTAATTTTGACAAATAGGGGAATTAGCCTGAGAAGACATACAGGAAGGAGACTGATCCTTTTCCACTTGAGGTTTTGGGTGGGAAATTGCATTGCACAAAATGGTGTCTGACTCAGGGAGAACCCTAGAAGGATTTGGAGACTCAGGCACTGACACTACAGGGTATTTTGGTTGTTTTCCTTCTTGCTCCGGGGGGTTACCAGAAGCCCCACCCTTTATCCCTAGATTTTGAAGAGGACAATTTGACTAAAGATGCCCCTGGGAACTGCACTAGGGGAAAAATGCTGATCTATTTTCATAATTAATGACTTTCTTATGAAGAACGGAGCCTCTAGACTGAAGAGTGATGGAGGATGGAAGGTTTGACTCCAAATTCGCCAGGACACAGAAGCGAGCTTGGACAAATCTGGTTCGGGCCCGAGTGGGAGGGTCAATGGTGACCAACTCACCAATGGAATGGGTGATACCCCTGATAACATTTTCATGCCAACAAAAAAGGGGAAGGTTCGGTAGCCTAACCCATATTGGGGCAATATTAATACTTTGGGTTTCGAGGTTAAAATCCATCCCCCACTTCCTGAGAAAGAGACTCCTACGTCCCAAAAACCAAGGGCCCCCAGCCAAAATTTTATAGTAATCCTCCGCATTATTCAGCCTAATTGCAAAAAAATCCCAAGATAGGGCAGCCAGCTCCATATGACCCGAGGTCTACCATTTTCCTACCGCCCACCTGCGGATGGTCTCCATATCGGGACGCCCTCCAATAAACTTCCCGATTAGGGTAAATTTTTCAAATTTGACGAAACTTGATAGGATTTCCTTCGAGATGTCTAGTTCATCCTCGGATGGAAAGAGGTCCTTAGTGAAAATACCATTTGGGATTTCAGAAGCCGCTGCCTCTGCATATGATTTCTATTAGCAGTCTCTCCCTTTGTCAGGCGGATCCTTCCCGCATCTGCTTCCATATTTAGGTAACTCTGTCGAGCCTCCATTCTCTGACTACCCTCCCTCTGCCTTGTTGCAGCCCTCCAACTTGCTGGTTCCCAGGTTCACAGTGTTGGCACTCCCGCTCCAGTACCCTCCCGCCGCTACCTTCCCGCTCATCGCTGCTCCCAAACCAGAGTTCAGCTCTGGTCAACTTTTGAATTAGGGCCGTTTATGGAATAACATTTTGGTTATCATATTTGGACCCACTATTAGGTTCCAATGAATATATAATATAAATCCTCAGGATTTATTTAATATCCAAGTGCACAAATCTAGCCTATGTAAAACTACTTATAGGATATGGGAAGTAGGGTTCAATTCATTTCTTCCACTATGCCTTAGGAAAGCTAAGCAATCATTCATAATACTTTAGTGATAGTTGAACAATCATGTATTTTTATGTCTTATAATATAAAAAATTAAGTTAATTATAATGTTATTATGGATATTTTAATATATTTTTTCTTTTCAATAAATTCAAATATATATGTTTTTAATTTCATGTTAACATAAAAAAAATCTTAACATTTTTGTTTTACAAATTTTTAATTGATTTTATAAAATTAACTTTAATTTATATTTTATTGTGATTGTATGACAATAATATTACTTAGTATAGATATTATTTTAACTCAAATGTGTTATTTGTACATGGAGTGTTAATACATCTATCTATCTAAATAGATAGATATATGTGGTATCTCATGTATAGTAATTAATTTAAGTTTGTTTAAAAATTAAACATAACATTTATATAATTTAATTATATTTATATGTGTGTATGTCAAACGAAAACTAAATAAGAAATATGCATGCACACATTACTCAAGAAGAAAATAATACATTGTAATAGGATATAAAAATAAATAATAAATAAGAAATGTTCACTTATGATGTCATATGATAACATTTTGGTTTGTAGAATTGATAAGAGGATTCTTTTTATTATTATTATTAGTAAAAGGGGGTTTTGAAAGGGTCCCAAACCTTTTACATCTTAGATTTAAACATCTATCCTTCATGAAAAAAAGGAGCAACTTGAAAATATGAAAAAGACAACACAACATGAGAAAAGTGACACAAATAGTGATCAAAAAATACAATCACCCTGGAGGCATAGAATCTCTTAGGTACCTAACACAAATTCCAAAGAGGCATCGCTAACTACCCTTCCCAAAAGGGTGCTAAAAAATGGAGTTAAAAAAAAATTAACTCAAATTTTGAACCTAACATCAGATCCAATATGAAAAAGGAAAATCTAAGGTTTCGAAACTGCTCTGAGGCGGGAAGCGATGAACTAGGGTTTTTGGAGCTAAGGAAAATCTAGGGCATCTGTTGGGTTGCCAAAAATATTTTTGGTTGTTGTGGATCTGAAGGCAAGATTGATGCCCCAGGAGGGTCCAATGGGGACTTATCTGGATCCTCTCGTAGGAAGAAATAGCTCTTATGTTTATTTGTTAAAATATAAATCTCCTTCCAAGACTGATGAAGCTCAAAGAATTGCATTTAAAATGCTATTTACGGCTACTGGAAATAGATCAACAACTATCGAGTTAATGGATGCCTGCCATAGGCCGAATCAAGGCCCAATATTGTCATTGATCCAAGGATGGTCGAAGAAACAGTCTTATACAGAGCCAATCACGACTTGATATGTAAATTCATGGGTATTCGCCCTACCCTAATTTTTTTGCACTCTTGGGTCCAAAAAAACTAGGAGCCTCATGGTGAGTACTCGTTATGGTTTATTAGAAATGGGTATTTTATTGTTAGTTTTTCTTCTCTGGCCGATATAATTAGGGCTTTCGAATAAGAAATGAGGAATCATGGTCTGGTAGGATTATTTTTTCAACCCTAGAGAGTGGGATTTGATCCTCGAATTGAACCCATTGTTGTCCCAGTTTCGATTTGTTTATATGCTCTTCCAATGGAGTTTTGGAGTGAGCAAGTTTTGGAGATGATCGGTAATTCCCTTGGAAGACATTTGGGTGTCCCCAAAGACACAATAGAAGGGAACATAGTTTTTTATGCAAGAATATGTGTGGAAATGGATCTTAACCAACCTCTACCAGCAGAGGTAGAACTTGAACTTGCAAGACTATCTTGGATTCAACAACTAGATTATGAGGCTCAACCCTTTAGATGCAGAGTTTGCTACAAATACGGGCATTTGGCCCAATTTTTCCCAAATAATATGAACACAAAAATGGAGGCTCCTATAGGAATGTCAAATCTTCATAAGGAGCGTAAGTCAACAATAAAAAAAGAACCAACCAATACTTCTCAGGGTAAATAAGCTCAGAGAGATGGTTTTGAATAGCCCAAAAGAAGGAGAAGGCAAAAGAAAAAAGATGCTAAAGAGCAAACCCAACTCAAGCCCGCCAATAGGTATGAGATATTCAAGACACTAGTGGACCAAGAGGAACAATTCATGGAAGGAGTGGATGGTAATAGTGAAAATAATATCATCCACGTTCAAGCTCCTCTTTCATCTCCCCCCGTCATAGAGCAGGTAGTTGACCATAGTGAGTTACCACAGTCAGAGAGTGTAGGGGCATTGATAGTGCATAATCAAAAGAAACCAATAATCAAGGATGTCAGCATGGGAATAGCAAAAAAGAATAGAGAAATGCCAACTTTAGGGATAATTCAGGTAGAAAAGAGATAAAAAAATAGCAACTCTCAAAGAGTGGGCAGAAAATCAAATAAGGAATTGCTAGCAGTTCAAGGAGACAAAATGATCATTGGAGGATCAGTGAGGCCAATTGATTCTTACTGCTCTCAAGGTAACCAATGATTATACAATCATGGAATGTTAGGGGTTTAAATAGTAGAACCCATCAATATGTTGTTCGAAGACTATTAGAAAAATGTAAAACAGACTTTTTGCTTATTCTGGAGACAAAAATGTCGTTAGATCTTGTGTGTAAAATAGTTAACAAAATTTGGAGGCGTGCTGGTCATATGGAAGGGGTTGCCCAAGGCGCCTTAAGGGGATTGTTACTCTTTGGAACTCTCTTGAATGGACTGCAATAGAACATCCAGCTTGGAGGGGTGTTCTCACATCACATTTTAAGAATAATGTCATAGTTGAACATGTTTTAATCACAAATTTTTATGGGGCTCAAAACCTTGATGGTCAGAGGCTTCAATGGAAAGTTGTGCATAACATGAGAATCTCAAGGGAATATTTAGACTAGATCATTGTTGTGGATTTTAATGCTAAATTATCCTCTAGAGATCAGGAATGGGGAACCCCAATTTTGGACCCAGGGGATCGACTTATGATTGCCCAAGTCCAGGCTTTACACTTAGTGGATATTAAATGCCCTGGAACCAACTATACTTGGACTAATAAGAGGAGGGAGCCACATAGCAAGAAGGTTAAGTTAGACCATTTTTTGGTTTCAGAGGAGGCATTTGTAAAATGGAATACAAAATTTTAGATTTTGGAGGGTCCAGTTTCAGATCACTTTCCCATTTTGTTGGAAGGAGGGACTAACACAGGGCAACATCACAAACCATTTAAATTTGAGAATTTTTTGCTACAAAAAGAGGAACTTCGAAAGAAAATTCCACAGTGGTGGGAAGAATGCCACCCAACATATGGGACATCAATGTTTAGAATCCACAAACAACTTCATTATGTCAAAGCTCAACTGAAACATTGGAGGCGAGCTAACAAGACAAACTTCCAGGTCCAAAGAGCTCCTTTGGTGTCAAGATGGGATGAGGTTCAAAAACACTTTAGGGAAGGCACAATTACTGAGCATCTCAAAGTCGAGGATGATGCCATGCATAAAGCAGTTGAGGACATTGACAACCAAGAGGAGACCTACTGGAAACAGAGAGCAAGAACCACTTGGTTATTAGAAGGTGATAGAAATGACAAATTTTTCCATCGGACTGCTTGTGCTAGGAGACAGATGAATAACATGGAAGCTCTTCAATATGAGAACGGACACTCCTTTGATACACTTCTAGGTATGCATTCCCATTCAATGGATTATTTTTCTAAACTTTTAAAGGAAAGTATGGTGCAATATGAAGAGGCTCAAAACGAGGTTATTGTTGTCATACCTTCCATTATCTCTAAAGAAGAAAATCAGACCCTTCTTAAACCCATTGATAGAGAGGAACTGAAGAATGTGGTCTTTGGAATGAGCACCAGAAAAACTCTAGGTCCAGATGGCTTTCCAATTGAGTTTTTTTAGGCCTTTTGGGATATCTTGGAGGAGGATGTAATGGTTGTTATAGAGGAGTCCAGAGGTAGTAAAAGAATGCTTAAATCATTAAATCATACTTTCATTACCTAAATTCAAAAAGGGGATGAGGGGGTACATATTTCTGATTATAGACCTATTTTCTTATGCAATGTGATATATAAAATAATCACAAAGGTAATGGTAGAGTGGCTCAAACCTCTTTTACATAACATTATCTCCTTAGAGCAAGGGGGTTTTGTAGAGGGTAGGCAGATCCTGGATGGGGTGGTTCTAGCCCAAGAGGCAATCCAATCAATGCAAACATCTGGTAATAAAGGAATGTTTATAAAAATAGATATTTCAAAGGCTTATGATAGGGTGGAGTGGAGCTTCTTGGCAAAGATGATGGCAGCCTTTGGTTTCTCTCAGGATTGGATAGAATGGGTCATGAGTTGTGTCTCTACTCCGACATACTTTGTGTTAATCAGGGGTCTACCATCGCAAAAATTTGGAGCCACTCAAGGCCTTCGTTAAGGGGATCCTTGCTCTCCCTATATTTTTCTCATATTGGCTAAAGGACTAGGTAGACTTTTCTTGAGGAGAAGACAACAAGGTTTGATAACAGGTATCAAGGTGGGTGAGGAATTTTTGACTCACCTACAGTTTATGGATGATACTGGATTGGTGGGAGTGGCCAGCTTCAAGGAAGCAAGAATGATCAGAGATACTCTTAGTGTCTACCTTAGGGCTACAAACCAAGTCATCAATGATAAAAAATCCAAAGTGGTCTTTTTCAATCTTGACCAAAGGCTTTAGGACATATTTTTAGAGATCTTGGGATTCACAAGGACTTCTCTCCCAGTGGTTTACTTGGGGGTCCCTTTGCACTTTAAAAAACTAAAAATAGATATCTGGAGGAATCTTTTGGATTGCATAAAGGATAGAATTAATCATTTGTCTCACAAATGGTTAAGCTATGGGGGTAGATTAACTTTTTTACAATCAGTCATTCAGGCCATGCCAATTTATAAATTCTCTATCCTGGTTGCCCCACATACTATTTGGAAAGAGTTGGACAAGATGGCTAGAAAATTTTTATGGGAAGGAGTAAAAGGAGAGAGGAAATGGGCCTTAGTAGGTTGAGACAAAGTAACCCAGCCCAAGGTAAAAGGAGGTTTGGGTCTGAGAAGATCCAAGATAAATAATAAAGCTTTGGCTGGAAAGCTTTACTGGAGGTGGATTTCCCAACCAACTTCCTTATTCAGTAGAATCCTAACTAGTAAATATGTGGGACATGTTAACCCAAATGAGGTGGGTCATTTCCCTTTGGATGGTACTGGTTCCTTAGTGTGGTAGGCTCTCAAGTTAGGATCCCAGGTAGTAGAAGATCGATTATTTTGGAAAGTGGGGAGAGGGGAGAAGGCACGATTTTGGATAGATTCATGGGATCAATACCCACATATCATTGTTGAATTTCACTTGATGTTTGAATGCCCTTTCATGCACTAGATTTGGAAGAGATGGTTTTCATATTATAATATTCAAGTTAATGGTGACTTGAATTGGATTAATATTTGGGAAAGATGGAAGAGGGATAGATTTAAATCTAAAGATCTTCGTATTGGTTGGGGGCTTGGATTAAACTTTATTTGGTGGCAAGTGTGGTTGGAGAGAAATGCTAGAATTTTTAGAGAAATCTTTTCTTTGTTAGATGGAGTTTGGCAGGTCATTTGGAGCAAAGTCACAGAAACTGTGGCTGTCTATGCTAAAGAGCAAACTCAAGTTGTTATTGGGACAATGGAAGAGGGAGTTGAAGTGCAATAGGGACAGGCTAAAGCTAGTTGGAAACCACCCCCAAAATGTTGGATTAAAATTAATAATGATGGAGCTGCAAAATGCAACCCAGGTAGAGCCAGAATTGGAGTGGTTTGCCGAAATCATGTTGGAATAGTGCTCTATTGGGAACTGCAAGGCTTGGGAAGAGCTAAAAACAATGAAGCAAAAGCCATAGCTATCAAATATGCTTCTATTTGGGCAGTTAAACAGGGCCATAGGAGGATAATACTTGAATCAGATTCTCAAATAATGGTTAGAGCTCTAGATTGCATGAGGAACTTTGCCTTGAAAGCATGGAGGTTGAGGATTATTGTCACTCAAATTAAGGAATTATGGAGAGAATTAGATGATGTGATTCCAGTTTACGTGAGTAAATATTTAAACAAAGGGGTCGACATCCTGGCTAAGATGGGTTCTAAGAAGGAGGTAGGGGTTCAGTTGCACAGTGATATGGCTATTGAGGATGAGGTGATTAGGAAGGGTCTTGAAAGGTCCCTGAGCTAATGATCAAAGAAAAAGCAAAGGGTGGTAAGGTGTCGCGATATCACAACATGTTGCTTCGTCACAGCCAAGGGAGGAAAGGTGTCACGATTTCATGACATGTTGCTTTATCATGGCCAAGGGAGGAAAGGTGTCACAATTTCATGACATGTTGCACCGTTGTGGTCACTAGAGGAAAGGTTTCGTGATATCGCGACATGTTGCTTCGTTGCGGCCATGGGAGGAAAGGTGTCCTGATATCGTGACATGTTGCTTCGTCACGGCCAAGGGAGGAAAGGTGTCACGATATCGTGACATGTTGCTTCGTCATGGCCAAGGGAGGAAAGGTGTCACGATATCGTGACATGTTACTTCGTCGCGGCCAAGGGAGGAAAGATGTCATGATTTCACAACATGTTGCTTTGTCATGGCCAATGGAGGAAAGATGTCATGATTTCATGACATGTTGTAGCATCGTGGCCAAGGGAGGAAAGGTGTCATGATATCACGACATGTTGCTTCGTCGCGGCCAAAGGAGAAGAAATGTCACGATATTGTGACATGTTACAACGTCGTGGCCAAAGGAGAAAAGTGTCACGATATTGCGACATGTTGTTTCATCACGACCAAGAGAGAAAATGTGTCGTGATATTGCGACATGTTTCATCGTCACGGCCAAGAGAGAAAAGTGTCATGATTTCGTGACATGTTTCATCGTCACGCCCAATGGAGAAAAAGTGTCACGATATCGCGACATGTGGCTTCGTTGCGGCCGAAAGAGAAAAAGTGTCACGATTTCATGACATGTTGCTTCATCGTGGCCAAGTGAGAAAAAGTGTTACGATATCGCAATATGTTGCTTCGTTGCGGTCGAAAGAGAAAAAGTTTCATGATATAGTGACATGTTGCAACATCGCGGCCAAGAGAGAAAGAGTGTCGCGATATCGTGACATGTTGCTTCGTCACGGCCAAAGGAGGAAAAGGTGTCACGATTTCATGACATGTTGCAATGCCACTGCCCAAGGAGAAAAAGTGTCACGATATCGTGACATGTTGCTTCATCGCAGCCAAAGGAGGAAAAAGTGTCGCGATATCGGGACATGTTGCAATGTCACGGACAGAAGGGAAAAAAGTGTTGCGATATCGTGACATGTTGCTTTTTCGTGACCAAAGGAGAAAAGTGTCACGATATCGTGAAATGTTGCATTTTTGTGGCCAAAGAAGAAAAGTGTTGTGATATCGTGACATGTTGCATTTTCATGGCCAAAGGAGAAGAGGGTAAGAGTGTCGCGATTTCATGACAAGTTGCATCAATAGACCAATCTGATCCCCCTGTGAGCTAGTTAATGGTTCATGAGATTTGGCTCCATTGCAAATCTTCTTTTACTATTGTAAGCATATGTTCTCTTTGATTTTAGCTGGGAAAATTCTCTTCCCAAATTGTAAATTATCTTTGTTTTAATACAAGTTTTTTCAAATTTTTCAAAAAAAAACATCAGATCCAATATGACTACTACTAAAATCCAACCAACCAAAAATTAAAGAATCATAAAGAACATTAAAAACTTGGTCAAAAAGGCCACTATCCCACCTAGGAAACAAACAAAAAATTTTGAATTTGAATAAACATTTTCCATCGAAACCACCAACTGAAAAGGAACCTTAAAAGTCACTTTCAATGTCTCCTTGCTCCTACTTTAGAAACTGGAGACGAGAAAGAATCCAATGGGAGTTTTTCAACACTACCTTTAATTTGTCCATGAGTTACAGGGCCTAGGGACTTAGTATTTTAAAAAAAATTGTTTTGATGAAGGCGGAATGAGCTCCTTCAACTTAATCAAATCCAAATCCATCGTAGGCTCTTCCATCATTTCAGGAGCTAACTCGATAGCCAAACAAGCAAAGGGATTCTCTAAAATATGCATTGAAGGAGGGGTTGAGACCTTGTAGCTATTCCTTTATGAAATGTTAATGTGATTTTTGTCTCTCGATATCATATTTGGATCAATATTGATATTTTTATATAACAATATATGTCTCCTTTGTAGGTTCCTTAGTAGCATCCTTTACCAAGGATCTAGTTGTAGGCTTCAGAAGGCATTATCTAGAGATATGATCATAAGAATTACGCTGAGTGCATACCACATGCTTATTATCATACAATATGACTTGATTTCTATCAACCACCTTCAATAAAAGTTCTATAGACTCACATAGGTTAGCATCCAAATCTACAATCATATGCATATGAGCAAAACCATTTGAGATATTGGTTTAATCAAAGCATCTAGTATAACAAACTCATCAATCAATTTTGCAATGCCCCTCAAAATTACTTCATTCTATAAGTGAAGAGGAAGCCCGACAATCTAACCCATATAGGGCCTAAATTAATTTTTGGGGTGTCTAGGTCAAAATCTGAACCCCATTTATTAAGAAAAAGGTCCCTTATACAAAATAACCAGGGGCCTTCATCCAAAATGGATCTAAGATCTTCTACAACAAAATGTTTAATAAAAACAATCCATTAGAAACAACTACTAGTTCCATATGGCATTTTGGTGACCAGACTAAAGAGACTCATTTCCTCATGGATTCCAAGTCTGGTCTAGCATTCCTAAGAAATTTACCAATAAGGGAGGTCTCACCGTCTCCCATAACAGCCTTGATAAACTTAAAAGGAACATAAAGAGTTGATTGAACAAGATTTAGGTCAAAGATACTGTTAAAAAAAAATCATACCTGATTTTTCGAGTGATCAGTGTAGCATAAGACTTCTCAATTAGGGGATCAGGCCCAAAAATAATAGATGGGGTCCCCATGGAATTGACCACCTTAGGACTCTCCTCACTAAGGTAACTCTAACCAGCAATAGTAATTTTTGACTTATGTTCCACCTCATACCTAATAATTTGTTCCACTACAGGGTTCGCATGACCACCCACACAAGGTTCTACCACATGTTCAACCTCATGCTTAGAAATTTTTTCCATAATAGGGTCTACCTAACAAACTACAAAGGGTTCAATCACATGATCCATCTCAAGCTCAGTAATTTATTCCATAATAGGGTCCACCTTAAGCCTCAATAAGGATCCCTCAAGAGTCTCCTCTACCTCACATGGATCGTTCCTCAATAAACATCCATATTAGAAAGGGCCAACCCATGGATTATCCCATTTTCCCTCCAACACAAGGTCCACCTAAAATAACTCCTTCAGTCAACTCCCAACCACATTGAGGAGAGAAACGACATCATATCCTGAGGAAAAGGGAGAAGGCATCTAAATAAAAAACTCACCAGTCGGATGAAGGGTACCTAACTCCATTGGACCAAACACGTGCAAAGCAGGAGCCAAATATTAGACCACAAATAGGAAAGTAACCTCATTAGGACTAAAGAGGAAGCAAGGGAAATACCAATACCAATGGGTTCAATGGAGGTCTATTTTCTTGTGGTCCACAATTCAACCATCCTCTCCTCAACATATTTCTCCCAGTGAAAACATAAAGGCACAATGGTGATCTCCTAAGAGCTATCTCAGAAAAATCTATCCACCACAATCTCAAACTGTGCCTAAGCCCCTACCACTCAAGCCTCTCGCCTCACTTTTCCAATTTGTAGCTCAAATAAAATGAATATATATAATATTGAATTAAAATTAAATAATTTTAAGTATAGTAAAAGGTTCAAGAAATGTGCTTGAAATATAATAAAGACAAAGTCAGATCAAAATACTTTTAGTATTTCTTCTTAATATTACACTAATTTTTATATTCATTCTTTTGTTTTGAAACAAATGAATAAGACTTAGAGATTCATTATTATTTATTTAAAATATAAATAAAAATAATAATTGTGATTTTTTTCTAATGTAAAAAATAAAAGTAATTGTTATTCTTAAATATAAAAATGATTTATTATTATTTATTTATTTATAAAATATATATATTATAATATATTTATTTTAATATTAATAAAATATTTAAAATTGTTACACAATTTAATAAAGTAAAACATAATTTAAAATTTGATTGAATTTAATTTAAATTGTAAAGTCATGTCATTCAATAAATATGACTATATATATATATATATATATGAAAACTTTTCTTTATTAAAGTTTCCTTTTAATATTAACAAAAATATCAGAATTGTGCAAAATCCTCATCTTAAATATCTATCCATGGCAACTAATCAATTTGAACTCCATCATTGCAATACAATAAAGATTAAATTAAATATTTATTATAAATTTTAACTAAAATTAAATTACACATCTATTAAAATTAGAGCTCTTTATTAGATCTTAACTTATATAATTATGGTACCTAGGTGTTGTAGGTGAGTTGGAGAGGAGAGGGCAATCCTCCAAGGGAGGTCCCAGGTTCGAATCTCCACCCTACAAAAAAGTTGAATTGGGTACCCAAAATCCAATTTGATAATGTTGGTGCGGGCAGGGCGTGACTTTGACGGTGTAGATCTACACCCCTATTTGTGATCTCTCAAACCAAGGCGACCCCACAAAGTTTTTTTTGCTAAACAAAAAAAACTTGGTGTAAATCTTTATATTAAATATATACCATCACAATCAATTAATCAGTATAATAAATTGATTAAATATTTAATATATACTTTAACGTAAAGATTCATTATATCTATCCATACCTATAACTTAATAATTATATATATTTAAAATTTTAAAAATTAAATTAATACTTTAGATGTTTATTTTTTAATTTAATATCCTTAAAATTGAAAAAAAACAACTCTGAACTCTCTAACTTATTGCAATACTACAGTGTAGTACTTCTTGCTCTTGCTTGTCGGACTATGATGACACAGCTGTGTCTTAACTTTATCCATTTTAATTCTGTAGACAACAACCTCCATAATGCTGGCATATTTCAAATCAGAATTTCTGTCTACACTGAGGTTCAAATTTAAGAATAGGGTGCTATATATGACACATTTTGCTATTATAATAACCATTATTTTATTAATTGGAACACAGACCATTATCGCCCACGGTTTCACGTCCGGCAATGGCGGAATATTTCTATAAGAATTCGCGTTCATATCCATATCTGGCATCACGAAAGCATATGGATACATACTCTTTGCACGTAATGAGTCCCAACTTGATACTTAAGCATCATAATCTCTACATTTTTGACTGGTTGAACAAACTACGTGGAAAATTGTTCCATATCGAAAACCCCTTAATACTGACTCGAACTGTTCCACATATTATAGTGAGATTCTCAATGAGAATACAACCACTCATGCTAACCAATGTTTGATTGTTCAGTAACGCAATTCATTGATTTAGTGTTCTTACCTTTCTAACCAAGGTTTGATACTTCAATTCGACAACACAGCACTTATCTTGAATTTTATTAGGAAAAGTGTGTATCCTCCAGAAGAAACAGAGACTTTAACAAAACTTCAGGTGTAAGGAGCTAAAATTTGGCTTTTCAAGGATGCCACCACCTAGTAGACCAACCTAGGTTTTGTGGAAAGAGCGATATGCGACTGGACTTTAGTTAAACGAAAAAGCAAATGTTGACGTCTAAGGCCAGATATGGCGTTGCATCAGATGCTTGCGTCAGACGTTTCATTTATTGATAATTTTATTCTGTCAAATACGTGATAAGAACATTGTTCCTTTAAAATTGCCACTTGTTACAAAAGAATAGAGCATCATTCTTTAATATTACTTTTGATTATTGCTATTGTCAAAAGTAAACGAAGGAAAGGAAGAGAGGGAATAATTGTCCTTTTCAAATTATAACGAGGGCCAATGCAAGACAACTAATATATATATTTTTTTCTGTTATGTATTTATACCGGAATCTGAAACCGCGATAAGGACAACTCACTAATTTTTGGCCCAAGAATACTAATATTTTAATAGTCCTCTTCAAAAGAGTTGAAAGCATTAATAATCCTCTTCAAATCTGTTTAGACCAGACAGCCGGCAAAAAACTGTAGTGCTATTGGCCCCATGTGAATGAAGAAATTCTAGTTGTTATTGTGCCTTCATTCTTCAGATGGTCCTTTTTCAATGCCGAATAATACGGTTCCTGTTTTCTCTTGTAAATTATGTTGGAAGATATACATCCAAAAACAATACTGGAATGACCGTATCTTATAAACTTAAGACAAAAAAAAGATTGTAACAATATTCACGTCAGATAACTATGTGGTTAGAATTTTGAGATTTTCTTAGGAAGATTTGTGTGGTTAGGATTTAGAGTTTTTTTTTTTTTTTTGGAAGACTTCGGTTCAAACCAAAATATCAATGGCTAAGATTGAGTTTGATTGCAGTGAACCAAAATATATATTTTTTAATGAAAAGGTCATTGTATTAATAAAATAATACCTAATCATACAAAAAAGGATGGGTAGGATTAGCACACCTCGTAAACCAACACACTAACCATTTTGGTTAGGAGTACACAATAGTGTCAAAAACAGTCCACAAAAATCCAGATAATAACAGCTAAAATAGTGTCAAATAAGCATTCAGAAAGAAAGGACCCAAGAAATCACTGTCAAGGTGGAGGGCCTGAAGTTTTCCTTCATATTGTCATAAGTCCATCCAACAGTTGAAGAAGCCAGAGCCCCCCAGCCATTAGCAGTAGTACCACTAATAGTACGGGTTTGTGCATTTGGTACAATTTCACCCCAACTAGGGGCATCATCTTGCTCAGGAGGCCAAACATCCCAACTAGAGGTCGGGCGAGATAGGCCTCCAACTCCAGATTCTCCACATTTTCCCTATAGGGGGGCTGAGACTACTGTCTGGTTGTAGAGGGTTGCGACCAGTGACAGGTCCCCTGGTGAGGTGACAATCGAGACCTAGAACCTCCCTTGGAAGGGGAAGGAAGAGGCACATGAGCGCAAGGCACATTCTCCCAATGATCCATGAGGGTACGTAAGTACTACAACTCCACATGTACTTTTTCAACCTATACTTGAATCTGTAACCAACAATCAAAGAATATATCATATTTATCTGCAATAGAGAAGACACAACCAACATCTTGTTGAGAAAAACAATTCTATTTTGAGACTTCCATAGATAAAATAGGGTACTAATTCTAAAAATATTCTAAATAACACCCAATTTGAAGGAAACATTAATAGGGTCACCCAAATTAGCATGCACCCAGGTAAAATACTCCTGCATAAAAGATTTGAAAAAATCAAGAAGTCTCTCCCAGGCCGATTGAGCCCGATCACAAAACCAAAAAATATGCAACAACTCTTTCGCCTATCCACAAACTAGGCAAATGAGATTATGAACACCTAGATGCTTGAGCCTATTGCCAACAGACAACCCTTGGTGCAAGAGGCTCCAAGAAAAAAAACTCTGTTTAGGTTCAATATAAGTAGCCCAAGCAATTTGAAACCTCTTATTCCATTGGGAAGGAAGAGAGACTAAGTCCCATATCAGAGTGAGCTTATCAACCATTGAAACTTATGGGGTGAGCCATTTATAACCAAGATGAGCTTTATATTGCAAAATGGGAAGCTCCCCAGGCCAAAACCAATTTAACCACCAAGGTTTTTGAAAATGCTTATGTAGTTTGCTCCAAATAGAAAATGGAATACTATCAATAACCACCTCATAAATATCCCTATCACCAGGATTTAAATTGTAAATTTGACAAAAAAATTCCTAGGGTATCCCACTCCTAGTATGTTGGGAGAAGAAATACAAAATGGAAGCAATACCACGCTTATAGAACCTTTGTGCTCTGACCCACTGCACTAGATCCAAGGGAGAGCCCTACCAAGTGATAACAGGAGACCACCATATATTCATTGAAGGCAAATAGGCACCTCCTTTTTGAAAACTCCCTTTCCAACTAAGACAGGTTTTGAAGGTCTCCCAAGATTTCCAAATACTTTGAATGACAAAAGAACCTTTAACAATAATAGGGATAAGGCCATTAAGAATGGATTCCAATCCCACCCCTTTCCAAATTTCTTCCCCTCAAGCAAACCAAAAGAAATGCAATGCATGACCAGCACATTCCAAGATTCATCCCAAGTTAAAGATCAAGTAATCCATTCAAAACTAGGCCTCCAAAGGCCTTGGGCAAACAACAAATTTACCAGGCTACCCAATGAAAATCTCGTTTGACAGATTCTTTGACCCACAAGAAATATCTCATAAGCTTATCCAACTTTTTATAACAAGATTTGGATGGAACCCAATAAGACGAATAATAGACATGGGTAGTGGCTAAAACCTTAGAAAAAATATGAAATTTTCCTACTAGAGAAAATTTCTTACTAGTCTAGTAAGAAAGCTTCTTGTCCACTTTATCAATAACATACTACCACAATTGAGTAGAGGAACCATGAAACGCAAAAGGAATTCCAAGAAATTTAAACACCTCACTCGACTAAATCCAAGTCCATTGGAAATAACATAGCTAACATGGCAGTTGGGATTGATATTACAGAAAACAAGAGCTTTTTTTCCATTGAATAGAAAAACCATAGGCTAAATAGAACACCTCTAAGAATCTAATAGCCGAGGAAAGGGATTGCTCATCTTATTGAAGCGTTAAGAAAGAATCATGAGCAAAATGACCATTGACCAAATGATGGTCAAAATTGGGGAGAGCAATACCCCTAATTAATCCTTGATCCACCTTATGGGCCAATAAATAGCCAAAAGCCTTTGTAGCAAGAATGAAAAGAGATGGAGCAAGAGGGCACCCCTATCTTATAGAGCAACCAAGAGAAATTTATTAAGATTGACCATTATTAAAAGTAAGAACAAGTAAAGCATATTGAAATAACATAAGAATGGTGCTCACAAACACTAGACCAAAGCCTAGAGCCTGAAGCATGGCAATGATGAAGTACCACTCCATATTATCATAGGCTTTCTCAAAGTCAATCTTAATGAATAAATCATCTTGTTCATAATTTCTTACCCATTCCATACCTTCCCAAATAGCAAGAACATTATCAAGAATGTATCTTCCCTGAAAAAAACCCATTTGTTTAGGTATGACAATCAAAGGTAGGAGAGAGTTAAGCTTAAGTGCAAGGGCTTTGGAAATAATATTATAGCTCACATTAAGAAGGGCAATCAACCTTCAATTAGTGACGAGCTTAGGGCCTCCAGACTTGGGAATAAATTTAACATTGCCTTTGTTAATAATGGAACCCAATGAAACACATTGTAGGGCTTTAAGATACAATTTGTTGAGATAAGAACCAAGCATATCCCATAATTATTTGTAGAATTCACATGGAAAGCCATCAAGACCAGGTGCCTTATCATTGTTTATGAGTGACAAGGTATTTTTAATATCTTTTAGAGAAAGAGGAGTGTAACAGAATAATATTTGCTCAGGAGAAAGAGATTGACTTCTAGCATAATCAAGGGGTTGAGAAGCAAAAACACCTTGATAATGTGAAACAAAGGCTTTGAAAATATTTGGAATGTCTTTGAATATCTTCTCATTCACTTAAATGGCTTGAAATTGGAAATAATGGGTAGGAAGTCTGAGGCATTGAAAAACTTCTTTGGTCACTTTGTCCCCCACTTTCAGCCAATGCATTTTAGCATGTAATTGAGCACCCGTGAAATCATTTTTTAGCTCATGCCAAATGAAATAAAATTGGGATTGAGAAAGAGAGTTGAAAGGAGAGGCTTCAAGCCTGAGATAAGCTTTGGATAGCTCACTCTGCAAGGCAAACTAAGCTTGTTTCCATCATTTTAAAACTTCAACACCCAGAGTTCATAACACCTTAGTTGTTCGTTGAATGACAACAATCCACAACTCAATCCTTCTAGAAAAACAATAAGGTCTAGGAATAAAATTCTAAATACGACATATATGAGCTTTCATGCTAAAGATATGCAAAAAATAAACATTCAAGTAAAACTATGAAGAATGCACTCTAGATTGAAAGTTTAACATTGCCATCTAGAATAAAATAGGTGAATTATCAGACAATGTAGTACCAGGTAAAGTCAACACATATGAAGAAGAAGGTAAAATATGTGAGAACTGAAAGTTGTCACACTCAAAAATTATGGTTCTATCCATTATTTCCAAAATCCTGGTAGAAGCAGCCTAGAAATTGGACAAATTGTACCAAAGATCCCAAGGGAAGTGAGAAGGTGAGAAGCGAGAGTTAGGGTCATAAAGGCAAAGCTTGTTTTTCATAAAAAAACCAAGATTCCCTTTCACCTAAGCACCACCACATTGGGGCATGACTAACCTTGTTAGAATATTTCTCCACCATATTAAAATCTCCACAGAACACCCAAGTGGAAAATGGAAGATTCATGTCAAGCCATCTCCACAACTTACATTGGTAAAAAGTGATGTTCGAGGCATACAAGTTATCCACCCTAAATGATTTTCCACAAATCTCGAGCAAAATCCATACAACTTGATTGGATAGGTCAACACCCCAAGTCACAACATTCTTCTGTAATCATGGTGCAAGGATAGTGATGGATCCCCCTTTTCTTGGGGAATGCTTCATGGCAAAAGAGGCACTTTGTTGCCATAAAAAGTCACATGCACACCACAAATTGAAATAAAAAATCTTAACTTATTGCAAACATAAAAAATTGAGTCTTCCATGCACTAGAGAAACATTTGACATCTCATTACAGACCAAATATTTTTTGATCGGGTCTCTTAGTCCTTGGACATTCCACGAGAAAAAAAATCATTGGGATTTGTTAAGATGCAATATATCCATGATATCCTCTACATCACCCAAACCTTTAAATGAGCCAAAAGAGTTGGAGGTCATGTGGAAAGCATCATTGTTTAGCTTCCAATGTTTGTAATTCTAAACAGAGCTACGAGAGCGGTGAACCTTAAAGGCCTAACCCTCCTCCACCAAAGAATTATCTGGAACCATCACCACTAAGGCAAAAGAAGGGCCTGGCCAAAGAGATTGAGACACTGGTAGAACTAGGGGTTGCATGCCAACAATCGGAGGGGCCGTATCAATAGGAGTATAAATAGCTTTAGTAGAAGCTTGCATGTCTCGAGGAGTAGGGGCATGTTGCACAGTGAAAGCCAAAGCTTCTTGCTGCTTAGAATCATGGGTTTTCCTGCTAGAAATAGTAGTCCATTCTTCAATGTTTCGCGTGAACCATTAGCGAGAGCTATGAGAGTGGGTGAGGGATTTACCTTATATTTTCCCTTCATCAAATGGCACTCCCAAATTTTATGAGCTATGCACTTACACCAATAAAAAGTATTAGACAAATTGATATAGGCAACTCTTTGCTGAAAGGATTGGTCCCTGATCTTGATATCAACAAACTCCTACAAATTCTTGGCAAGGTCAACTTTGATACAAAATCTTCTAGTGGGTCGAGCGGAGAAGAACTTTTCTAGCTTAATACAAACAAACTTACCTAAGGGGGCAGCTAAAGTTTGCAAAAAATTCCAAAGGGGAACAGGAATATCAGGGAATTTAACCCACACCTAGACTTCTAGTGCAGCTTGATCACTGACTTGGGAATCCCTAGAGTAGGGTTACAGAATCAACAAAGAATTATGAAAAATCCATGGTCCCCTAGATAGAACCTTTTATGCTTGAGTTGGGTCTAAAAAGTGAAAAAGGGAATACCCTTTGGTAAGGTTTTGTAAATTCTCCAATTTGACTCCATATGGGTCCCATACTTGCTGGACCTAGGAATGAATAAGGGTAGGGTTATGCATAGTGGCTATTTTCATAAAATTGTCTAAAATTAGGATTTTTAAAATTTGGAATTGGCTAATATTTGGGATCCTTGACCAGGGTCCATTAGCCAAAAAATTCTATGTGCAAATTTTTTTTGGGTCAATTCACCCCAATTTTATAATAATGTGACCATTTTAAGTTTAAATTTTCAACATTACCGCTACTAATAGTGAACCTTCTACACGTGTTTCGAAACTATTCACCTGGATTTTGAAATCGATTCATCAAATTTTTATAAATATATTTTCGGCTGACCCCTTACGCATAACCCTGAATAAGGGTATCATATGGCATACGACCCAAAAAATAACCCACCAAGGTATGAATTTCAATTCATTCACAAGTTGTATGAAATTCATGCAAAGGAATAACATCTTCAACGATAGGACCTTTACCTCGTGATACACTTTCGAAATGAACTTGCACAGACACTTCCCCGGTGTCATTGAGCTCTCCAGTAGACTCTAAATAAACTGAGCCAATTGTGAGCGGTGGCCATTAAAAAGGATGAACTAACACTACCTCAGGGTAATGTTAATGTAGGTAGGAGGCAATACAGATAGTATTTTCCCACCCCTAAACCTACCAAGCTCGACTTCAAACCTCTCCTATTCACAATCTGTAAACCGAACCAAAGTATTTTTTTTCCAAATACATGTTTTCTTTCCACACGTGTATGCAAGCTTAATAAAATTAAGCCAACTCGTTTTTCCCCTCTATTTCATTTTATGTTTTTCTTTCCATATCGATTACAATACGATAGTTAAAAACAAATGACTTTATGAATGATACTATAATAAATTATATTATTATAATAATATATATAGTTATAAATAATAAAATTTAATTATTAAGAAATATATATTTTTTACACAAGAGGTTGCTAAAAAAAAATAGGCCATGAGTAGGGTAAAACTAACCTATCTCATGATGGTATTTTATTAAGAAATATATTAATACTTATATAATTATTTTTTATTTTATTAAATATTACAAAAAAATTTACTCAAAAAAATATTAAAAAATATATAATATTATTATTATTTTTTAATTTTATTTTTATGTTCGTATAAGTGCTTTTACTATTTTTAAGTTTTTTAGTTTTAATATTAAGTAAAAATATAATATTATTTATGTTATTTTATAATTTGTTTCATAATCTTGAGAAAGATTTCAAAAGATATCCTGTGAATAAGTAAAATGTGCAAATTGTGAAATATTGAATATTAAGAATAATCATTACTTATAACATGATTGGAATTTTTTGTAGTTATTTAAATCTAGTTTTAATTAGTCTAATATAAAATTAAACTATTTATCAAATGACACTTAAGAAATGGGATATCTCTTTTGATCCATTCAAAGAAGTCATGAATATGGCCCCTATTTGGGCAAGGCTTCTAAGTTTACCTCTTGATTTCTAGGACATAGACATTTTGACGGGAATTGCTAGGGCCATAGAATCTCCCTAGATTCTACTACCAAAGGAGGAACTAGGTTGACTCATGTGAGATATTGTGTAACCTAGATGAGTTGCATCCTCTATAAGGCTAATCTCATATTTGAGGTCGTGGGACTAAAATATTGAATATGAAAACCATCCTACTTCATTATCCACATGCAATAAGTTTGACCATGTGGGGAAATCCCACCCTAATGCAAGGGGCTCTGTGAATGTATGGAAAAATAAGGCTTATCATCCACAATCGAAATATCAAGACCAAAAGTCCAAGAAACCTAAAATTGAGAAAGGGGAGAGCTATGGTTGTGATACCCATAAGAATAAATCTAAAGGGCTAGAAGTAGATACAAATACGAAGGTGTCCGTCAACGAGAAGCTAATGGACCTCAATCCAATTTTTGAGAGTAATACTCAAGAAGGATGTCCAACAGAGGATATACAAATTATCCAAGGAAAGGAGGAACTAGTGGAGTGTAATCAAGATCAAGGTATAGAAGTCATATATGATTCTAGAGAGGAATAAATGAATATTAAAGGTTTGTATTTTTTAGATTATAATAACCTACGTCAGAGAAGAGAGTCCTAGGGAAATATTAAACCACTAGGGTGGAAGATATTTTAGGGGATAAGTTCATTTTGTCTCATAGTTTTGAGCATGAACCAGAGTTAGCTCTTGAGATACATGTCTCATACAAGGAGAATATTTTGATAGAGAAATAACTTCATCCCAAGGGCAAAGTTACATAGGTAGGCAGCATAAAGGAAACTCCTTTCATGAGAAAGATGCAATATTCAAGGAATAATTCAGACCTAAGGAATAAAACCAAGGTGGGGAGACCTTTGTTAGTTGAGGCAAGAGCTAAGAAAACTTTAAAGAACATTACCAATGGCACTCAAAAAGTCCTAAATTTAATTGGAGGCCATAACTCCAATCATAGTAGTAAATGAAGATTAAATGTTGGAATATTCAAAGGATGAATACCCCTAGTAAGTAGAGAGTCATTAAAAGCTTAATAAAATTTAATAATCCTGATATTTGCTTCTTTAAGAGATGAAGATAGATTCAAATAATATTTTGAGTACCAAAAATAATGTGTGGAGAAAGAAAAAAGTTACATCTAATGTAGTTGATGCAACTTTAAGGGTTTTTGGGACTCTTTGGGATCTATATAGAGTGGAAGGTTCTTGTATCCACCAATCATATAGGTATATTTTAATTTTTATAAAAATAATTTAGATTTCATATGGATCATCACTAATATATATACCCCCAACTATGTTACAAAAAGAAGGAGGCTATGGAGGGATCTAATATAGCTACATAAATCCTTCACCATCCCATAGGTGGTGGTTGGGGACTTTAAATCTCCATTTTTATCTAGTGAGAAGAAATGGGGATCCTAAAGTTTCAATGTTGGGATGGAAGACCTTACAAATTTCATCTCGAAGACTAGCCTAATTAATATTGATCTAAAGGGAAGTAAATATACATGGTGTAAGAGGAGGATTGGGGAAAGGCTTATTTATATTAGGTTGGATAGATTTCTAACCTCTCTAGAGTTGTTTGATAAGTCTAGCAACCTTGTTCCTTCTTACCTCCCTAATATTACCTTTGACCATAACCCTTTGAGTTTGGATATGGTCCTTGGTTTTAAACCAAAATATTCTCATTTTAGATAGAAACGAATGAAGTTTTATCACCCCCAATTGAAGGAGAAAGTGAAGGCTTGATGGAGTGCTGACATTAGGGGAACCAAAATATTTATTTTAGAAAAAATTGACACTTCTAAAAATGAAGCCGAGGTTGTGGAATAGAGAGGTCTTTCACAAAATTTTCAAGTAGAAAAAAGATCTTTGGAACCAGATCCAAAACTTGGGGTCGACAATGCAAACACATGGGAGATATAATATGCTTGATAAGAAGTAAAAGTATCTTCTTAGTGAATAGCATAGTGTACTATAAAAGGAAGAGATTTTATAGAGGTATAATTCTAGATCACTTTGGCTAAGGTAGGGAGACTGTAACACTAGGTTTTCCCACTTATCCATTTTCAAAACCAGGAGTTCCAAAAAAATCATGGATATAAAGGTGGAAAATGGTTCAATGATCCAAAAAGGAGGATAAAATTAAGGATGTAACCATTGCTTTTTTTAGTGACTTATTAAATTTTACTTTGGATGAAAATAAGGATCCATCTTGTTTCATCTTTCAAATATCTCCAAGTTGGTTTCTGCTAAGTTAAATGAGTACTTAATCCAACCCTTCATTGAATATGAAATCAAATTAATCGTGTTTAGTATGCAGAGGGATAAATATTTGGACCCACTAATTTTCCCCTAGGTTTCTTCCAAGAGTGTTGGCACATAGTTTAGTAGGACATAGGGGATGCTCTTCAGGAGTTCCAAACTCACAATGTTCTACTTAAATAATGGAACTCTACTTTTTTAAAAGCAAGGAGCCAACATGTTCAAGGACTTAGATGGATCAACCTTTACAATATCATATATAAAATTCTTATCAAAGCCTTAGCTATTAGACTAAATATACTTATTCCCAGGTTAATTTCTTATTGTCAGGGGGTTTTGTGGCAAAGAGGTATATTATGGATGGTGTTATTACCATTCATGAAGTGTTGCACTCCATGGACCAAATAGGGTCAACAGGTATGAATTTAAAATTAGATATGAGCAAGGCCTATGATAGGGTTCCTTAGACCTTTCTAGATAAATTTTTAGAAAGCTTTCATTTTAGTTCAATTTGGAGAATCTGGGTCTCTTGGTGCATATCTTCCTCTATGTTCTCGATGTTAGTAAATACCAAGCATCATGATTCTTTCCCAACCAATGGAGATTAATCCAAATATACCCTTTATCCCCTTACCTATTCATTTTAAGGGTTGAGGCACTTGGTAGGGCCATTGATTTAGCTAAAAAATAAGGTTAGATTTAGGGGATTAGACCAATTACTTCAATGGAAATAATTACTCATAATCAGTTTTTTGATGTTACCATTGTTGTTGGGGAGGCTTTAATTAGATAAGCCACCAATATAAATAATTTTATCCAAGAGTATGAACAAGATTTAGATCAATGCAACAATTTTAACAAAAGCAAGTTGTTCCTTGTTAACACTTCAACTCTTAGACGGGTCAAAATCTCCCAATTATTTTTTGATATTGTTGATTTCCCCTCAACCAATTTAGGCTTACATTTATTTAAAGAAATAATTAAATATGTGCTATGGAATTCTATGATAGAAAAATTTCAACGTAAGTTGGTGGGCTAGAAGAGGGTTCTAATATTCTAGGTAGGTGAAATGCAACTCCGACAATCTACTCTTAAATATTTACCATTTTATTTTATTTTGATGCTAAAAAACCTTGTAAAAGTGGTCTTTCTATTAGAGAAAATCCAAAGATATTTCTTGTGGTTATAGGTTAAGGATAGCCAAAGGCTTCCTCTTGTATCTTGGGATAAGTGTACAGACGTAAGGGAGTTGAAGTTTTGGACATAAAGTGAACTGAGAAATTTAATGAATCTCTATTGTCTAAGCTTGGCTAGACAATAATCAAAGAAGGAAAAACTTCTTGGGTCAAAGTCATTAGGGAAAAATACTAAGAGTCTTCCATACCCTTATTTAGATGTGACAACCCTCCTAAGAATTCTACTTTCTAGAATGAGAATGTTAACTCTAGATATTTGTTGAAGAAAGGTTTAAAATGGAATCTTGGGGATGACACCACCATTATGTTTTGTGAAGACACTTGGATTACATACAAGCCCCTCTACACTTTAAGAGAATATAGTTATATTTTGGTTACCTTTAAGGATGGATTTGACAACAAGATTTGTGATTATCTTTAATGTGAAAGGCCCTTGATAATATGGAAGGATATCTCTTTTATTACCTCAACTAAGGAGACCCAACATAAGGTATAATTTGTGAAAATTTGACTACTCTCTTATTACATTCCCTTAGGCCCCTCTCAAGACTCCCTCATTTGGTTCCATTCTTCTTTTGAATTTTACATGGCTAGATCAGACTATATGGTATCTAAGGATGAGTCTATTCTTGGGTTTCTTGTTAGTAGAAAGGACATCTTTCCAAAATTTTCTATCTTCATGTAAAGCTAAAAACGTGACACCAAACAATGCTAAATACAACATAATTCAAATAAACCAGATATTTCACAAAAAATGAGAATTATATTAAAAATGGGGAGCCTAAAAATTTTTTTGTTACAATAATGAATTTAAGAATCCTCTTTGATACAATTTCTACAAATATTTCTAGGGTTCTCTGAAACCCTAGCCACAACAAATGGTGGTGTCTTCAGTTGCATATTTTATCCCAACATGTTTGAGTTCTTCTATGTGTTCGATGCTGGGCCACTCTACCTTAATCAGTTTTCCAATGCTTCTGATATACTATCTAATCTGCACACAAAGAAACACCAGAGAGTTAATAATAATAACGAGGGCTCCACTGTGTGAGCCCTTAGAAATCATAACTAAAAACCTAGATATAATAGTATGATTACGAACAAAATTAAACAATATAAAAAAATGAAAAAATAAAATATATTTACCTTATTCATTACTTGTTGTCTATTGATGGTTGGATCTGTTGTAGGTCGATGGAAAGGGTGTGCCCTAGAAACACCCTTGGATATCACTTATCATCATAATAGAGATCTAAAACATAGTTGGGTTCTCGGGAGGTCTATGGAGTGCAACAAGGTGCTCGAGAGTGCGACATAGAGCAATAGGGTGTTCAAGACTGTGGCGAAGAGTAGCAGGATGCCTTATGTTGTGGTGGAGAGTAGCAGGGTGCTTGAGAAATGAGATTAGATTTGCAGAAGTAGATTATATGAAGGCAAGGGATGCAATGACGGCGATGATGAGTGAGGGAATAGGGAATATGATGGATGGAGTGGGGTTAGGGCACAAAGGTTGGGTTGGAATTCTAAGGCACTTCAAAAGCTTGGGGAACCTTAGGGGACTTAGGGAATTCAATCACTTAGGTTTTGGACCATCAAAATAGCTCCTATTTATAATCCAACCTAGGGCATACTAGGGTTTCAATGACACTAATTGTGTGGGTGAGATTAAAGCATATCTAAGGGTGGATATTAAATTTAGGGTGTGGCATGGATTGAGGTAAATGGATGGATGAGATTAAATAAAATCATATGGCTAGGATTAATTAATTTATATAAATATATATAAAATATTATTATTTAAATATATATATAATATTATTATTATTAATGGTGGTAAAGGTAGGATGGAGGACAAGTAGCTATGTTTTGGTGGTGGAAATGGCAAGGAAGCATGGATGGAGGAAAAGTGGCAATATTTTGGTGTCTACAGATGTCCCTTTTTGTACCATGTTGCGTAAAACACAATATGGTGTAAAAATTCAAGACACCTAATAAGGATAGGCACAGAAGCAATGTCTCTCTCTCTTGTTGAAATATGAAGAAAAAATAGAAGGTAAAAGAATAAATAATTTTGAGTTCTTGCGTAGCTTAGACCCTCAATTGGTGAATGATTTCCAAACCAATATCATAAGCCAATTTAAAAAGAATGAATGGAATAAAATTTTGTGTAAATAAGAAATTGGGGATCATGGAATGTGTGAACATTTTTTACCCCAATAGTTGAAGGGTGATTTGTGGAATGGGAAATATGAATGTGTATGTTTTTACCCCAACAAATGAGGGGTTTTAGGAGAAATTAAGATAATGATTGTATTTATTTTTCCCCAACAGATGAAGGTTTTTGTACAAAATTTAGATGTCGTGATCATGTAATATGTATCCCTTTGTGGAAAAATCAGAATCAAATTTGGTTTCCCCAAATTTGGGGTGATTCCATGATGTTGAATAAATTTTGTCGGATGACCTCATTGATATGCAATATAAAGATGCAAAAAATAAAAGGAGTCAACTTTGGAGGGCCTTCTAGTGATTGTAGGATAATTCCTTTTAAATGGAACCAATCACCCTAGCTAGATCCAGTCGCTATGATGACTATCAAGGGAATTGAGAATGATGTGATGTAATTTTTGTCCATGTTTTAAGCCCCATGAACTAGGCCATCAATGATAGCTTTTTAGCAAGATTAATCTGGTCAAAGATTCACTTAAAATGTGAGGAACCAAATTTTATTGTGCTTTCAAACTAGAATATATGTAATGATGATGATGACAAAGTGTTCTTATGGTAATTCATTCATCTTACTGAATTGCATGGACATAAATCGTTGCTATCATACATTATATAGAACAAACTACTATATACAATATTCACTTAAAATATGGCACATGTGGAAATAAATGGATGATGGAGTATTATGTTGGTGAAATTTGAAATTTTGAGGATGAAATTTAATGATTTGTGAAAAATAGAATTGATTGGTGAACATTGGATAGCATGTTGGTCAATTTTGCATCTTTTTGGACACAAAATTCAATTTATTGGACCAAATCAACTCATATTTATACCAGCATTGGTGGGATTATGAGAATTAATATGTATATTACGAAGTTCATATTATGAAAATTTGGACCAGTTTGATATGTTTTGTAAGTGGATTTGAGCTTTTTATGACTTTTGGTCGCAAATGAAAACTATGCATCCAAACTGATTTCTATTTTCACAAAACATAATTTTATGATAGAATTGATGTGTGTATGGAATTTGGTTAAATTTGGATGAGGTAAGCTATTGATTTGATCGATTTTGCATTTTTTCAATTTACACATAAAATACCCACATGCATTTCTGAGTTGTAGTAAATGCCCAAGTGCACTTCATGGTGCCATAAAATACCCTTGTGTGCTTCAGCATGCTTGAAAATACCCATGCACACTTAAACCTATCTAAAACACTGCAAGGCACTTCAGTGAACCTTCAATTATTGTAAATAGTCTACAGGTTGGAAAATGGAGCTCATTTGTGCATTTTCAAGTTTGAGAAGCTAGGTCTAAGGAGTGGAGTGAAGTGAGGTACTGGAATTTTGGTGCGAAAGCTATTGTGATGAAATGGATGAGTGTTGTGGTTGGAGCGTAGGCAATATTTTCCAAGGTAATTTTTTTGAAGACTTTTGGTGTTGTGCAAAATTTGGTTGTTATTTTATTTATTTATTTATTACTAATGAAATGTGTTGATTACTGTAGTCATAGATTTTGGAGCCCCAAAATTGATTTTACCCTCTTGTTCTCAGGATGAGGAAATTATTATTAGAGGTAGATTGGGATGTGCTGAAGGTGGTGGGGCTGGATGATGTGAACCAAATAGATGTGGTGAGGGTGGATGACGTGTACCTTTTAGCTTTGGTTGAAATGTGGGATACGGATAGGGGGACCTTCTAGCTATCGATCAGGTAGGTGATGATTACCCTTGAGGATGTGTATTGCATTCTCAAGGTGCCAGTGGAGGGGTTGAAGGTGGAGGTGGGCTATGATAATAAGGCACATATGAGCAATATGTTTGGGGATAGGTAGGAGGAGGTGAAGGTGGAGTGTGGGGGTCTTCTACGTGTCTGATGTCAGGTCACTCCAACTTAATCACTTTTGCAATGCTTCTGATATACTATATAATTTACACACAAAGAAACACCAAAGAGTTAGTAATAATAATGAGGGCTCCATTGTGTGATCCCTAACAAATCACAACCAAAATCTTAGCTATAATAGTATGAATGTGAACATAATTAAATAATATGAAAATATAACAAAATGAAATAGATTTACCTTACTCCTTACTTTTTGTATGTTGATGGTTGGATCTATTGTAGGTTGATAATGAGGGTGTGCCCTAGCGATACTCAAGGATCTCGCTTGTCATAATAATAGAGCTTTGAAATGCAGCCAGGTGCTCAAGAGGTCTACAAAACATAACAGGGTTCTTAGAAATGTAGAAGAGAGCAGTAAGGCACTCAGGACTCTGGTAGAGAGTAGCAAGGTGCTCGGTACTGTGGTGGAGAGCATTAGGGAACTTGAGAAGTCAGATTATATCTACAAAAGTAGATCAGATGAAGGTAAGGGATGCAATGGTGGCAATGACGAGCGAGAGTACAAGGAATATGATGGATAGAGTGGGGTTAGGGCACAAAGGATGGGTTGGAATTCTAAGAAACTTTGAAAGCCTAGGGAACCTTAGGGGGTTTAGGGAATTCAATCACTTAGGGGTTGAGCCATGAAAATAGCTCCCATTTATAATCCAACCTAGTTCATGCTAGGATTTCATTGACACTAATTGTGTGGCTAATATTAAAGCATATCTACGGGTGGATAATAAATTTAGGGTGTGGCATGGATTGAGGTAAATGGATGGATGAGATTATGTGAAATTGGATGGCTAAGATTAATTTATTTATATAAATATATAAAAAATATAATATATAAATTATTATTATTTAAATACATATATATATATATATATATATATATATATATATAATGGGGGAAAAATGGTGCGAAAGCTAGGATGGTGGGGAAAAATAGATTTTGGTTTCTACACTTCCTTTGGCTTTCCCTTCAAGATATAATCTTAAAAATATATAATCTTAGGAAGAAAGGATTTTGTATTGCAGATATGTGCTTGTTGTGCAAGGTATATGAGGAATAAATCCTACACCTCTTTTTTCTTTGTCCTTTATCAAGGAAATTTCACAACTTGTTGTTCTAAACCTTTTGCTATTCATGAGTGGTGCCTCATTCAATTCTTGGTTTTGTGGAACAATGGTACTTCCACCTTTAAAATTGATAGACTCACGTGTTTATGAAAATTTCCCCTTGCTCATTGTTTCTTGGGTATATGGATAGAATGCAAGCAAAGGATATTTAGAGGCATTAGTAGAGATGGAAAGGGTATTATCCTTAGAATAAATCTTGCTACTTGTGAGAATGTCTCAATTGCCAAGCATTGGAATGGGTTTGAGAAGGGGGTATAAAAGGAGATAACTAAATTTTTGAACTTGGACGCTTAGGTTGGTGTTAACCCTATCATGAAGGAGGATATTAGAAAGAATACTAAATGGAAGGATCTTGAGGAAGGCTAGGTGAAACTTAACTTTGATGATGCCTCAAAAGGCAACCTAGGAAAGCCTATGGATGAAGATGTAGTTAGAACTTTAAAAGGGATTTTGATTGGTGTCTACTCAAAGCATTATGGTATATAAACTAGCCATGTGATAGAAACAAGTTCTCTTTTATCTAGAATAAAACTCTTGTCCCTGCTTAAATATCTAAAGACTATAGTGGAAGGAGGCTCCTAGTACATCATTAACTACTTAATTGGGAAGGGAGAACCAAGTTGGACAATGGAAAAAATATTAAGGGATAGCAAATCCTTGCTACAATCCTTGCAAGAGATGAAAATCATGCACATGTTAAGAGAAGGAAATACAATTATTGGATTTATGTCCAATCAAGGAGTTATTAGTAGCTCAAAAAATCTTTGGTTGGACTCATTTCCTCCAACATGATCTCCTCTTTAG
Organism: Wollemia nobilis; assembly: GCA_028583015.1. Classification (NCBI taxonomy): domain Eukaryota; kingdom Viridiplantae; phylum Streptophyta; class Pinopsida; order Araucariales; family Araucariaceae; genus Wollemia; species Wollemia nobilis. The sequence goes on from JAQPPZ010004147.1 coordinate 485,373, forward strand.
TAATTTATGGTCATCCCAACTTTGATAATGTGAAAGATTTGTAGGTTATTCTCTATCATGGATATGTTTCCGCTAAGGACTAGTTCTATTGCCCTGAGTAGTTTTCCTATTGGGAATTATGGGAAAAGGAAATGGATAGTCATAATAATTTTGTGACCAAAGCTAAATTTTAGCTATATGAGGATAATGAGATGGCCAAATATTGAAGGACTCTTGGGTGATTCTGAAGGTCGAGGTGTATATTAAGAAGTGTAAGGAAGACTTGGAGGTCAATGTAAACCTCTCAAAATATTAGTTAGGCATTATGCTCTCTTGTTCTATTTGCAATATTTTATTGCTAGCTTCTTGTGTTGGTTTTCATGTTTTTCTTTGATTTGATATGTTTATCTCATTATACCCTTTTGGCCTTAATATTTTATCCCTATTGAAAGTTTCTTTTTCCTATGTAAAAGGTTGGGGTACTTCCAAAAACCCCTATTTTTACCAATAATAATAAATAAAAATATAGAAAATAAATTATAAGAAAAATATTAGAAAATCCATAAATAATGGAAATTATACAAATGTTGGGTCTAATGCTTGGTTGAATCCTTATCCTCTTAGCTCTAGATAACATTTGTAGCCATCGGTTCAAACATGCCTAGGTTGTAAATTTCCAAAAGTAATATTATACTAATATGTGCAATAGCTCCATATAATAGATTTCCAGTAGAAACAATTACCAAAGAGAGGAACTCAAACAAATTGTAACACAATTTCAAAAAATGAATCGAGAATTTTATTTGATTATTTTAAGACAAAAGGATGAGTGTATTGGAATATACCAAAATATGGCGCATGTTATATCAAGGTGGAATAAGACGATGTGGATCAATCAAAAATTCATACCCACCAGAAATATTCTTCAAAGAATATTTGGTCACTAGAACTCTTTGTTGATATTACTACAAGATAAATACTGCAAATAAAAGGATATCATGGACCTTGATAAATTCTGTAAATAAAAGGATATCAAGGACCTTTCATACATGCCTAGTGTGAGAAGTATTTAAAAACATTAGATCATTTACTTCATTAATGTTTTTTGCTCCCAAAATTTGGGGTTACTTATTAAAAATATATAAATTTATTTGTAGCTCCATCATTATTAAAATATTTGATGCAATATTTGATTAATTACTTTAAAACTAAAGGATTATGTATTTTGTAGGGGATTGGTCCTACATTTTTTTTAAATTTATGTCTTCAAAGGAATGAATTTTTTTTTTTTAAATAAATCTAAAACCCATGCCTAAGTTTGCAATTATATTATTCCCTCTCTTCCAAATTGTTTGTAGATATGATGTTGATCATGGGAAGTATTAAGTGTAAACATAGTGGTGGTAGCAACTTGATTATAGGATTTGAACATGTATGGAAGAGTCAAAAGTGATAATTGTATAAAATTAAGGTTTCTACTTCAATCTAAGGTAAACTAGAAATGTCCAAAATTTGGCTTACTTAGAAATAATATTTTTTTTGGTGTTTCAAAATGAAATCTAGTAAAATCCATAAAAGGTGGTTTTGTTAAGAAACGTGAAGGCCAAATTCACGTCACTTTCTCAAAATCATATGGAAATTCAAGTAACAATTATGCAATGGCAAGGGCACTTCATACATGGATTAAAATTACAATAAAAAGGGAAATATATTTGAATTTAGGACTGACAGATTATTATTAATGCTATCAACAAAATGGATGTGGAAATTGGATGAAAATAATATTATTATTGGTGTTCATCATCTATTATTAGAGGTAATCTATTAGAAATATGAGGATATATAAAAAGATAAGGAAATCATATAATATACCATTTAGCCAATCATAATGTGGATACTTATCTTGGAAATCATTAAATTTTAGAAGGAAAGTATCCAAGAAAGATTTTGTTTCTTAATGAAAATAATATGGAGTTAAATGTTGAAATATAGCACTTTTAGAGAGTTGAATATATATTTGATCGAAAAATGAAACAAGCCTCACATTCATAATTCTTGCTTTAGATGTATGGATAAATTCAAAGTGTGAAGGATTCATATGATGAAAATCTACATAGTGAGCAAAAAATCCGTTTATAGAGCTAACTAGAAGCAAGTATACCCTAGTTGAAAAAATAAAATACTATATGGTAATATCTATCCAATTAATTGATGCTTTACCAAAATTTATTATCAAGGATAAGATTATTGAAAATTATATAATAATTTTAAAATTATAAGGTTTAATATGTAAGTTCAATGGACATTGCAAAAATGGACTAAATCAAATTCGGTATCAGATTTGTATTATTTCATGATATTTATTTTGAAAGGACTTTTCTCATCATCTACTTGAATTTTTAAGTGAGGGATAAATTACTAGGTGATGATCCATATTTTAGAATAGGAGATAACATATATTTAAGAAGATAGAGAGATAAATCTACTATGGATATAAAAACATTTAAATGGATTCCAATGTGGGTTAGTATTCTTTTGACTCGAAAATTAGCCTTTCTACAAAAAAAAAATGAAGGCAATTTTAGGGATATTCATCTAGGGTTTTTTATTATTAGGGAGCAAAAATGTGTTGTGTACTTGATATGAGTGCCATGGATATTTTAATTTTTTTTGAAAATTAATAATATTAAATTTATGCTAATATAAAACCATCACCAAGTGGATTATAAGTGAAGAACACAAGCTTATACTGAGAGGGGGGGTGAACAGTATAAGACCACTTTTTACTTTTCTTTCCCAATCAATATTATGCAATGTATAGATAGCAATATCAATAGTAGTAATCAAAGCAATGCACAAATCACCACACACAATAGAGACACCAAATTTATGTGGTTCACCCAATGTGGGCTACTCTACGGAGAAAATATTTCACTAAAATTTTCTCAATCAATCTCTTGGGAATCCTTTCTCTATTACAATGTTTATGGACCTCTGTCCAAAGGAGACACCAATCCCCTAATCAATTTTGTGGATCTCTATCCACAAGAGACACCAATATCCTAACTCTGCTCTAGTTGGTGATCCTCTAGAAGACCTCTACCTCCACTACCCTTAGCAAATGGAACTCTATCCACAGAAGACACCTGTCCTCCCTGCTCTAGCTGGAGACCTCTATCCTCAACTCTATCACCTCCAAAGCTCTATCTCAAATCTACACTAAACACAGTCCTTCGGTCTAGCACAAATCTATCCTCAATCTCTATCTCTGGTCTGGCACAAACCTATCCTCAAATATGCACCAAAATCTATCCTTGAATCTGTACTAAACATAGTCCTTTGGTCTAGCACAAATATATCCTCAATATTTGTCCTCAAGCCTTAACTCAAAGCTTGACTCAATCTCAAATCAACTCTGCTGGATCTGCCCCAAACCTTAACTCAAGGTTTGAAAAAATCAATCAATCAACTCTGCTCACAAGTCTTCTCAAAGACTTGTCTCAAATCTGCCTTGTAAGCTTCCACAAAAGCTCACACCAATCTATCCTCAAGTCCTCTCTAGAACTTGTCCAATCTACTCAATAAGTCCTCTCAAGAACTTATCCAAATCTGCTCTCAATCTGTATTGTAAGCTTCCACAAAAGCTTACCCAAATTTGTCCACAAGTCTTCTCAAAGACTTACCTCAAATCTGCTCAACAAGTCCACACTAGAACTTGTCCAATCTCATAGAAACATAAAGAGAATTGTTAGAGACTCAATATGCTCTACACTCATCACAATTCTCAATCACTTTCAATCACTCTCTTAGAAACATATAGAGAATTGTTAGAGACTCAATATGCTTCACATTCACCTCAATACTCAATCACTTACAATCACTCTCTTAGAAACATATAGAGAATTGTTAGAGACTCAATATGCTTCACATTCACCTCAATACTCAATCACTTTCAATCACTCTTTTATCATAGAAACATATAGAGAATTGTTAGAGACTCAATATGCTTCACACTCATCAATACTCAAACTATTTCTCAAAACAATTCAGAATATAGAATAATTTATTTCACAAAACTTGAACAATCACTTCACACATTCACTTGACTAGGCTTAACCAACTTTACTCAACCAATTACTCAATGAAATGATCCTTGCTCACAAACCCTAGTCCAAGCATATGAATACTCACTCAAATATTTCCAACAATGCTTTATCAACCAATCTCACATAACAATGATACTCATGTTCTTTCCAAACCCTAGTTCAAGTTCTTCACTCAACAACTCACTTCAACAAAAATGCTTATAAACAAGGTTTTATCAACAACTCTTAATTCTAGAAAACCTTGAAGCAATAAATCAAAACACTCTCAACAATGCTAACCAAACAATCCTTTTCACTCCAACTTTCCATTCACAATTTTCAACAATCACTCACTAGGAAGAATATGCCCATACCTTTTGTTGGATGTCAAAGTGCCTTTGGAAAAACTTGTCTTAATCACAATTTCCTTCTTTCCAATTTCAATGGTTAAACACAACAATATCACTTCAATACTTTCTCAAAAATATTCCCTTAGACACAAAATAATCACAACTCAATTTATGCCTTATTTCTCCCTTTAAAAATAACACTCATCATAACATACATAAAAAATAATTTCTTTGATACACCTTATAAACTCCAACTTAAAATAATATCCAACACCATAAAATATCAACCAAACACCTTACAACCCTTTCAAAACCTTTGAGAAAATAACATTAAAAATTTAATTTTGCAAAACCCTTATAACTCCCTTGCAACCTTAGAACCAAATAAAAATATGCAAAAATTAATTTTTAAATGCCCAAACTTTATTCCAAAATTTTTGGTGACCAATTATCAAAGCATACCTCTTTCTTCCCCAAAAGGGGATTCGGCGAGATTCGATCCATCGTCTCCTCTATCCTAAGCGCCTTAGCGCTTGGGAGCCCACCGCGTGGGCTACTAAGGCCCACATGAAGGAAGGATAAGGTCCTTCCTCTTATGCCTCTACCGTCGTCTTGTTTTTCATGAATTTCACATGCTTTCTCTCTTCCTTGGACGCAGTGCAAATTACAAAGCTCGTAATATATTTCAAGGCATGGTGATTTTTGGTGGTGTGAGAGTTCCTCCTTTTATACATGTTTTTAAACTTCTCACGTCGGTGCTATTTCATTCGAAATCTAATTTTGAATTTTATTTTCAATAACCCACCTTAGGGTTTTTAACCTTAGCTTAAATTAATTTATAATTAATAATTAAATTAATTAATAATTAATTTAAATAACTTTATAAGTTAAATAAATTAACTAATAAATTAATTTAAAATTAATTTTAAACTTCCTTTGTATAATATTATAATATTATTTATTTGGGATTTTTCTTGCACTTTGGACCTCATCTGACTTCCTGGAACCGGGTCTTGAAATTGAAACCGAAATAGATGCTGCTAACTGAAACTGCCATTGACGGGTTATGTTAGTTCGACATCAATGACCACTTACTTTTGACATCAATGACAACTTATCACTCAAAATGTCCAACAATCTCCCCCTTTGTCATTGATGGCAACCCAAATTATTTTTACCAAATCTTGACCTTTTTCTTGTTCTGCTCCCCCTAGGAAATTGCTCCCCTGACTCAATGCTCTCTCCTTAAACCAAATATCTCCCCCTTACTCAAATCTCTCCCCATTTGACATCAATGGCAAAGGGTTACCTTTGGGGCTCGGGGCTAAGAATGAATCTCTTAGCTTAGCCCCTCCCCCACCTCCTCTTGAGGTGGTTAATTCTGGGGTGGGAGTATTTCTACTCCCAACAAGCACTGGTCTTTACCTTTATCTTATTTCCTTCTCATATGATCCTTTCAATTTCTTTGACTATTCTTATTCTTGTTCCTGTCCATGTCCACATTCCTATTCCTATTCCTATCCATACCCATATTCTTGTTCCTATTCCTGTCCATACCCATATTCTTGTTCCTGTTCCTATTCATGCTTGATTTTGGAATGTCTACTCTACACCATTTTGTTGTATGTCCATCATTATTGCACTTATAACACTTCAATTTCATTATTCCTTGGAGGTGCAAATGTTTTAGAATTTTTCTAAGTGAAGCCATATCCTTTTCTTTCATGAACCCTACAATTCATTGCCTTGTGACCAAACTGATTACATGAGTAGCAATACCCATGGAAAAGTTACATGTTTCTAAAATTCCCATTTTCTTATCTTTCATGTGTCCTGCAGTGTGAAGCCATGTGTCCAAACCTGTGACATGAGAAACACCTTCCATTGAAATTTCCTTGTCTTGACCTCATTGGTCTCTTAGTCTCTCTTAACCTATTCTGATTGTTGTTCCATCTGTTTCTTCTTTGTGCATTGTTCCTTTCCTTGTTGAAATTTCTGTTGTCCAACTCATCCTCAGATGTCTCACTTTCTCTTACACTATCTTCTTCTGAAGTTTCTTCTTCTTCAAAACTTGAGGTTGACTCTTCTTCTTGTTTCTTTTGAGTCTGTTCAAAACCAAGACCTGTTTTGTTTGTTGACCTTCTTTGTACCTTGATCATCTTATCCACAATATTTGAACTCTTTCCAAACTTGTGTAGCTTACTCTTGGATTTTTCTAAATCTTCCCTTAGTAGAGCTACTTCTTGTTCTAACCTTTCACATTCTAAGACCTTTGCTTCTAACTTATCCTTGAACTTATTTGTCTTAGCCATTGACTTGTTTAGATCCTCTATAAGCTTTCTTCTCTCTTCATCGCATTCTTGAAACTGAAACTCAAGTTTAGAGTTTTGCTTTCTTACCTTCTTTACTATGTCAAGAGCATAAATAAGTTCTGCCTTAAGATCATATCCTTCTTTATCTGATTCCTCCTCTATTTTTTTACCTTTGTCTACATCTTCATTTTATTTTGACTTGTCTTCTATAGGATCACCTTCTTCTTCTTCTAGTGCCATTAGAAGATTTTCTTCTGGTCCTTCAAGTGCATCCTCATATTCATCATCACTAAAACTATAACCATTCCTTCTACAACTATCTTCAAGATGTCCAAAGTTACCACATCTAAAACACTTGAGAATTATTGGTGACCTTTTCTTGACTTCTTCCTTTTCTTCAATCATAAATAGGACTTCATCTCTATCATTATCTGAAAAACTAGCATCACTATCACTTGAGTACTTACTTGCCTTGTCTGCATAGTAGCTCCTCTTTTGTCTTTGGAAAAACTTATTCCCTTGTCTACTTTGTCCATCCTTACCTTTATTTTGGTACCTGTATCTTTCTGATTCTCTGTTCCTGTGATCCTATTTTTCTTCATCATTGTTATTTTTAGCTTCTTGAAAATTAGTTGCATAGTGACCATAATTTCCACAATTGAAACATCTAACAGATTTTGTATCTTTAAATATTATTGAATCCTTATTCCTTTTGCCATAATTAGCTTCTTCATCACTGGATGACTCATTGCTTGATTCTGAATTCTTACCCTTTGTCTTCTTAGTAGCTTTGAATGTTGCTTCCTTCTGGGGATTAGGTTCTTTTGTTCTTAACTCAAAAGTTGTAAGAATACCAAGCAACATATCTCTTGTCAAAGAATCACCATCCTTTGATTCTTCTATAGCAGAAATATTTTCACTAAATATTTTTGGAAGAGATCTTAAGACCTTATCACAAACATCTGATTCTTCTATCTTAAGTCCAAGTCCTTGCATAGCATTAACAACTTCATCAACTCTAAGTAGATAAGTACTAATGTTTTCCTCATCCTTCATTCTTAACTCTTCAAATTATCCTTTGAGATTTCGTATCTTTGCTTTCTTGACACCTTTATCTCCTTCATATATACTTTGCAACTTATCCCAAATTCCTTTTGCATCTTGATAGTGCATAACTTTTATGGACTCTGTTCTATGCAAACCTCTCAAAATTGCATTCATTTCTTTTGAATTGTAATGTTGTAGAAGCTTACCTTCCTTATCTGTAGGTGGATCAACTGGGGGTATGTATCCATTTTCCACTGCTTCCCAAATTTCATTGCCAAGTGCCATCAAGTGAATATTCATTCTCATACTCCAATATATATAATCACTTCCATCAAATATTGGTGTAGGATTATCTGAGGACACATTCTTAGAATCCATTGTGTTCTTGAAAGCTTTTCCTTCAAGATGTTAAACTCTTTCGAAGGAACCCGCTCTGATACCAATTGAAGAACACAAGCTTATACTGAGAGGGGGGTGAACAATATAAGACCACTTTTTACTTTTCTTTCCCAATCAATATTATGCAATGTATAGATAGCAATATCAACAGTAGTAATCAAAGCAATGCACAAATCACCACACACAATAGAGACACCAAATTTACGTGGTTCACCCAATGTGGGCTACTCCACGGAGAAAATATTTCACTAAAATTTTCTCAATCAATCTCTTGGGAATCCTTTCCCTATTACAATGTTTATGGACCTCTGTCCAAAGGAGACACCAATCCCCTAATCAATTTCATGGATCTCTATCCACAGGAGACACCAATCTCCTAACTCTACTCTAGATGGTGATCCTCTAGAAGACCTCTGCCTCCACTGCCCTTAGAAAATGGAACTCTATCCATAGAAGACACCTGTCCTCCCTGCTCTGGCTGGAGACCTCTATCCTCAACTCTGTCACCTCCAAAGCTCTGTCTCAAATCTGCACTAAACATAGTCCTTCGGTCTAGCACAAATCTATCCTCAATATCTGTCTCTGGTCTGGCACAAACCTATCCTCAAATATGCACCAAACTCTATCCTTGAATATATACTAAACATAGTCCTTCGGTCTAGCACAAATATATCCTCAATCTCTATCCTCAAGCCTTAACTCAAAGCTTGAATCAATCTCAAATCAAATCTGCTGGATCTGCCCTAAACCTTAACTCAAGGTTTGAACAAATCAATCAATCAACTATGCTCACAAGTCTTCTCAAAGACTTGTCTCAAATATACCTTGTAAGCTTCCATAAAATCTCACACCAATCTATCCTCAAGTCCTCTCTAGAACTTGTCCAATCTGCTCAATAAGTCCTCTCAAGAACTTATCCAAATCTGCTCTCAATCTGTATTGTAAGCTTCCACAAAAGCTTACCCAAATCTATCCACAAGTCTTCTCAAAGACTTACCTCAAATCTGCTCAACAAGTCCACACTAGAACTTGTCCAATCTCATAGAAACATAAAGAGAATTGTTAGAGACTCAATATGCTCTACACTCATCACAATGCTCAATCACTTTCAATCACTCTCTTAGAAACATATAGAGAATTGTTAGAGACTCAATATGCTTCACATTCACCTCAATACTCAATCACTTACAATCACTCTCTTAGAAACATATAGAGAATTGTTAGAGACTCAATATGCTTCACATTCACCTCAATACTCAATCACTTACAATCACTCTCTTAGAAACATATAGAGAATTTTTAGAGACTCAATATGCTTCACACTCATCAATACTCAAACTCTTTCTCAAAACAATTTAGAATATAGAATAATTTGTTTCACATAACTTGAACAATCACTTCACACATTCACTTGACTAGGCTTAACCAACTTTACTCAACCAATTACTCAATGAAATGATCCTTGCTCACAAACCCTAGTCCAAGCATATGAATACTCACTCAAATATTTCCAACAATGCTTTATCAACCAATCTCACATAACAATGATACTCATGTTCTTTCCAAACCCTAGTTCAAGTTCTTCACCCAACAAATCACTTCAACAACAATGCTTATAAACAAGGTTTTATCAACAACTCTTAATTCCAGAAAACCTTGAAGCAATAAATCAAAACACTCTCAACAATGCTAACCAAACAATCCTTTTCACTCCAACTTTCCATTCACAATTTTCAACAATCACTCACTAGGAAGAATATGCCCATACCTTTTGTTGGATGTCAAAGTGCCTTTGGAAAAACCTGTCTTAATCACAATTTCCTTCTTTCCAATTTCAATGGTTAAACACAACAATATCACTTCAATACTTTCTCAAAAATATTTCCTTAGACACAAAATAATCACAACTCAATTTATGCCTTATTTCTCCCTTTAAAAATAACACTCATCATAACATACATAAAAAATAATTTCTTTGATACACCTTATAAACTCCAACTTAAAATAATATCCAACACCATAAAATATCAACCAAACACCTTACAACCCTTTCAAAACCTTTGAGCAAATAACATTAAAAATTTAATTTTGCAAAACCCTTATAACTCCCTTGCAACCTTAGAACCAAATAAAAATATGCAAAAATTAATTTTTAAATGCCCAAACTATATTCCAAAATTTTCGGCGACCAATTATCAAAGCATACCTCTTTCTTCCCAAAAGGGGATTCGACGAGATTCGATCCGCCGTCTCCTCTATCCTAAGCGCCTTAGCACTTGGGAGCCCACCGCATGGGCTACTAAGGCCCACGTGAAGGAAGGATAAGGTCCTTCCTCTTATGCCTCCGTTGTCATCTTGTTTCTCACGAATTTTGCACGCTTTCTCTCTTCCTTGGACGCAGTGCAAATTACAAAGCTCACAATATATTTCAAGGCATGGTGATTTTTGGTGGTGTGAGAATTCCTCCTTTTATACACGTTTTTAAACTTCTCCTCACGTCGGTGCTATTTCATTCAAAATCTAATTTCAAATTTTATTTTCAATAACCCACCTTAGGGTTTTTAACCTTAGCTTAAATTAATTTATAATTAATAATTAAATTAATTAATAATTAATTTAAATAACTTTATAAGTTAAATAAATTAACTAATAAATTAATTTAAAATTAATTTTAAACTTCCTTTGTATAATATTATAAAAGAATATTATAATATTATTTATTTGGGCTTTTTCTTGCACTTTGGACCTCATCTTGTGGATCGAGCAAAAACGCAGCTCAAATAAAATAATCACAGAGGAAAAATAAAATTCTATTATTTAATTGCACCCCTTCATCAACATTAGAACATTACATAATATTGAATATATATATATGTAGGAAATGGAGTTGGAGGAAGAAGTCGGCGAAGGAGGGATAAGGGGAAAGGGAGTTGGAGGGATAAGGGGGAAGAAGGAATAACGGAGGGATAAGGAGGAAATGGAGGGATAAGGAGGGAATATAGGAGGAGGATAGGAGGGGAGTTAGGAAGAAGGAATTTGCCGACAACTCCTGCCGACAAAACAGAAGTAGTTTCACACTTAGGCTTAGAAAAAGATTTTTCTAAGCCACTTTCGAAGCAACCCTATTCACACTTGCAACATTCTCCCCCTTAAAGTTGAGAGGACTGACTACACAGTCTCTCAGCTTTACAAATTGAGCTTTAGTCATCGCCTTGGTGAAGATGTCAGCGACGTTCTCCAAAGTGTGACAATATTGAAGCTCAATAATTTCATGTTCCACCATATCTCTGATGAAGTGGTACTTCATATCAAAATGCTTCGTTCTACTATGGTGGACAGGATTATATGCCAACTGAATGGCACTGATGTTGTCGCAGTAGATTCTGGTTGGACCACTTTGTTGTTCTCCAATCTCTTCTAGTACTTTCCTTAGCCACAAGGCTTGAGTACTTGCATAAGTAACCGCTATATACTCAGCTTCTGTTGAAGATAGCGCTACTACTGTCTACTTTTTTGAACTCCAAGTTATTAGTCCCGATCCAAGACTAAAACAATTTCCTGATGTTGACTTCCTGTCATCAATATTGCTACCCCAATCACTATCATTGAAGCCTACAAGCTTGATAGTGTTACATTTATGGTACTGGATTCCAAAATCCAATGTACCCTTCACATATCTCAAAATTCTTTTAGCTGCCTGCAAATGCAGCTCAGATGGGTTAGCCATAAATCTAGAAACAAGAGATACAACATACTGAATATCTGGTCTGGTGTTGGCGAGAAACATCAAACTCCCAACCATGCTTCTGAAAGTGGTCACATCAACTTTTGGTGCTCCATCATCTTTGCTTAATTGGATCCCATGTCCAACTGGAGTTGCAACTAGTTTTTTAATGCTCCATAGCAAACTTCTTGATCATATCCTGAGCATACTTATGTTGACAGATGAAGATCCCTGTATCTGATTGATGAACCTCCATTCCAAGGTAGTAGTGCATTAAGCCAAGATCCTTCATCTCAAACCGCGTCATCATGGAGTGTTTGAACTCCATATTCATTTTTTCATTACTACCCATAAAAATGAGATCATCCACATACAAGCAAACTATGAGGATGTCATTACCTTGCTTTAGGTAGTAGAGTGTGGGTTCATTTTTGCTCCTGGTGAACCCATAATCTTTGAAGTACCCATCAATGCGTGAGTACCAAGCTCTTGGTGCCTGTTTAAGACCATAGAGTGCCTTCTTCAATCTGTAAACAAGGTGTTCCTTACCTTGCACTTCAAATCCCTGTGGTTGCTCAACGTACACTTCTTCTGTCAAGTAACCATTGAGAAATGCACTCTTGACATCCATGTGTTGGACTTTCCATCCTTTGTGTGCAGCTAAGGCAAGAACTATTCTGATAGTCTCCTGTCTGGCTACAGGAGCAAAAGTCTCTTCATAATCTATTCCATATTTTTGAGTAAAACCCTTTGCCACTAATCTTGCCTTATGCTTCTCAATGCTTCCATCAGCATTAAACTTGGTCTTGAAGATCCATTTACAGCCAACACATTTCTTTCCTTTAGGAAGCTTCACGAGCTCCCAAGTGTCGTTGTTTTTTATAGAGGTTATCTCCTCTTTCATGGCATCTTGCCAAATCTTCTCGAGTACATGCCTTCTCATAACTAGAAGGTTCAAGTTGTGCACTAGTTAACAAAGCATAGTTAACTTGATCTCCCCTAGGTTCCTGCTGGGATTCATCATCACCATACAAGTGCATACTTTCTAATCTGTGTAAAACAGATTCCATTTCACTAGCTTGACTCCTAGTGTATCTTCTTGAAAAAATTTTATCCAACATCTGAGATGATGGATGATACTGTAGAGTTCTCTTACCTTTGGATGGAACATCAATGTCCATTGGTGAGGAACTTACTGATCGCTGTGGAGAAGGACTTGGTGAAGAAGTTGAATCAGAAGATGGACTTGGAGGATGTGTGGGAGGAGACTGCTTTCCTTTCTGTGGGAGCTGTGGTTGCACCTGTTGAGCAACTATATCAGTGGCTTCAACATCACTAAATATTTGGGGCTTACCCCACTCTCCCCCTTCATCAAAAATCACATCCCTTGAAATCACTATCTTTCGAGTCGTAGGATTGTAGAGTCTATAACCCTTTGTGTTTTCACAATATCCTACAAAAATGCATGCCTGACTCTTTGGATCCAGCTTCTTTCTCAGCTCATCAGGAATGTGAGCATATGCCAATGAACCAAATACTCTGAAATACTTCACATTTGGTTTCTTACCATACCAGGCTTGGTAAGGTGTCTTCCCTTTCAAACTTGAAGTAGGACTTCTGTTCAAGATGTGAACACTAGTCCTTGTTGCATCTCCCCAATATGAATTACTCAAATGCTTTGTCTGAAGCATTGATCTTGCCATCTCCACAATGGTGCGATTCTTCCTTTCTGCTACACCATTTTGCTGTGGAGTGTAGGCAGTTGTGAACTGCCTCTTGATGCCATGATGTTTACAAAAATTCAAAAACTGATTAGAGGAGTATTCTCCTCCTCTATCTGATCTAAGACATTTTACAGAATATCCACTCTCACTTTCAACTTTTGCTTTAAAATCAACAAAGCATGCAAATGCTTCATCCTTATGCTTCAAAAAATATATCCAACACATTCTTGTGCAATCATCAATGAAAAGTAGGAAGTAAGAGTGGTTACCTAGACTCTTGGTCCGCATCGGACCACAGATGTCCGAATGCACTAACTCGGAGTGGATAGCTGGCCCGCCATGCTTGTCCATGAGGAAATTTCGATCCGGCATGCTTGCCCAAGGCACACCCTTCACAGACTTCCTTACTATCTTGAATTTTGGGAAGTCCAATTACCATTGCTTGTGAAGTTAGCATTTTCAAACTTGCTGAATTCAAATGACCATATCTCAAGTGCCATAGGACACTTGGATTGGTAATAGCAACATTTGCTAACTTATTTCCTCCTGGCTGGCCAAACTTCAAAGGGAATAATCTATTCTTTGACATTGGCACTTGTGTAATGATTCTATTACTATTGTTCTTGTCAAAAATGGTGCATTTACCCTCATCAAAAATCAACTTGTAATTCTTTTCTAGCATTTGACCAACACTTAAAAGATTGTGTTGAAGATGAGGTGTGTAATAGATATCACTTACTTGCTTGATGCCTTCTTTCGTTGGAACCTCCATGGCTCCAATGCCTTCAACTGCCAATGACTTGTCATCTCCCAATCGGATGCTGGATTTGTATGAGGAGTCTAAAGTAGCAAAGAGTTCTTCTTTGCCACTCATGTGATTTGAACACCCAGTGTCCAAAATCCATGTATCATTCATATTTTGCTCTGTCTGGCCATAAGAAAGAAAGAGATTTGTGGACTCTTCCTCTTCTCCAAAATTTCCAAATTGACTGCTCTGGTTGCTGCTGCTTCCTTGCGAAGTCTTTGACCAACAATCTCGAGCATAATGGCCAGGTTTGCCACAATTGTAGCAAACTTGTTTTGATTTATCTCCTCCTTTTCCTTTGCCAGATTGTTTCCCTCTATATTGTTGTTGTCCTCCTCTATTCTGATTTCCACCTCTCGTTGGATGATCCTCCTCTCGTTAGGAGTTCCTCCTCTTTGATTATTCCTGCCTCTCGCCTCTTTGTTGTCCTCTCGCCATGACCTCTACCTCTTCCTTCATGTATGGCAAAAGCTTTATCATCTCCTTCATAACTGGTGGTAGGAGTTTCCCGTAACCTCTCTTCATGTGAGAGAAGTGAACCAGTTAGTGCATCAAAAGACAATGAGGTTAAGTCTTTGGATTCTTCAATAATTATTGCAACTGAATTCCATTTTGGAAGAAGTGTTCTCAACACTTTCTTCACCATAACCTCTGGCTTAATATCTTCCCCTAGTGTGACCATTTTATCAACTACGGCTTTCACTCGCACGCAGTAATCTCCCACTTTTTCATTTTCTTGCATCCTGAGATTTTCAAAATCTCGTTTCAATGTTTGCAGCTTTACCTGTTTTACTTGGTCACTACCTCTATAGCTTTCTTTTAGGGCATTCCAGGCATCTTGTGCAATTACATAAGAGGCAACTCTAGGGAAGATACTTTTATCTAGGGCAGCATGTATGTGATAAAGGGCGAAAGCATTGTTTTTTTGTGCTTCTTTTCTAGCCTTTTTATCAGCATTAGAGAAAGCTGCCCATTCAGCAGCAGTTGGTTCAGTATAGCCCTCTTCGACTACATCCCATAAACCTTTTCCTATCAAAAGGGTTTTCATTTTAATAGACCAATATTCATAGTCTCCTCCATTGAACTCAGGAATCGGAAGACTAGTATTGGATGCCATTGCAGAATAAAAACAAACTTTATTTGAAGCAAACAAGTACTATAAAGCAGTACAAAGAGATTAATGATTCAAATCAAATCTCGCCTTTTTAGTACATTCAGGTTCTGCTTCGGAACTGCTGCTGATGACAATGACCTCAGGTTCTTCAGGATCCACTTCCTCTGGATCTTCTTCTTCTTCTGCTTCGTCTTCTTCTTCTTCGTCTTCTTCTTCTGCTGCTGCTTCTGGTTCAGGAGAGCGTGGTGAATAGCTCTCACTTGATTCTGCTACCCGTACACTAGGTGTATAACTGGCACTTGCTTGGTCCTCTGGAACAACTTCCTCTGGTACAACTTCCATAGTCTCGGACTCTTCAATTCTTTGTCCGAAAATGTTGTCTTCTGAATCTACCTCGTACCCTGAATCCGGCTTCCTCAGATGATCAATCACCTGATTTTCCAGCTGACAAAACACTGTATGGAGACTTGTTCGTCGAACCCTTTCATCAAAGGATTCCGGTGTCTCTCGTCTCAAAATCGAGAGAAGTGCATTATAACACCCCCCAGACCGGATCATCTAACATTTCACGGGCACATTATTTCTCTTTTTTCAAAAAAGCTCTTCAAACAAGGTTTTTAAAATTTTTATAAAGTCTTTAAAAAATTTAATAAATTTTTTATATTTTTTTAAATTACCTTTTAAATTAATTTATTAAAAAGATAATTTTAAATAAAATATAATTTAAATTTATTAAATAATTTTAAAAACTTTAAATAAAAAATTAAAACCTTTTAAATTTAAAAAAAAAATTTTACCTTTTTTTTACACGCGGGCGATTCGACCCCGCGACCTCCACAAACCCGACGGGCGGGCTTTGCCGCTACACCAAGCGGCCTGGCTGAAATCAAAGCGGACGGCCGCTTAATTAAACCTCCCCGCGGCCGAGGTTTTTAAAAAAAATAAAAAAAAAAATTGTTTTTTTCGTCCTCGTGGGATTCGATCCCGGGACTTCCTCCGTGCACGCGGATCACCCTGACCGCTGCACCACGTCCCGCGGACGTGTAATCAAAGGGCACCGGGGGTAGTAATAATCACAAGGGTGGCAACTTTAAAAAAAAAAAAAAAACTTTGTTTATCCCACATTCGATGGGAGATAGCCGCAGGAGGGTTTTTAAACCCTAAGGCACCTAATGAATATCGACTGCCTTCGGGCAGTCAATCCCGCACTTTTGCCGCACTCGCAGCCAATCACTAACCGCCACGTCTGCACACGTTGACCAATGCAAATCCGCCACTTGTCACCACGTGGCACACTTTTTGACCAATCGGACGTCGCCACGTCACCTCGCCTGCCACGTCAACTATCGCCTCGATCCGCATGTCATCCAGATAGCACCTCGCTCGCCGCCACGTGTCACCTCAAAATCCGTTCCGAGCCACGTGTCACCTCGAGATTCGTGTCGATGCCACGTGTTGCCTCGAGATTCATGCCGAGCCTATGCACGATCTGCCTCGAGATCCGTGCTCGAACGTCTAGCTCTGATACCAGATGCGGATCAAGTAAAAACGTAGCTCAAATAAAATAATCGTAGAGGAAAAATAAAATTCTATTATTTTAATTGCACCCCTTCATCAACATCATAATATTACATAATGGTGAATATATATATATGTAGGAAATGGAGTTGGAGGAAGAAGTCGGCGAAGGAGGGATAAGGGGAAAGGGAGTTGGAGGGATAAGGGGGAAGAAGGAATAACGGAGGGATAAGGAGGGAATATAGGAGGAGGATAGGAGGGGAGTTAGGAAGAAGGAATTTGCCGACAACTCCTGCCGACAAAACAGAAGTAGTTTCACACTTAGGCTTAGAAAAAGATTTTTCTAAGCCACTTTCGAAGCAACCCTATTCACACTTGCAACACATCTGACTTCCTGGAATTGGTCTTGAAACTAAAATCGAAATGGATGCTACTAACTGAAATTGCCACTAACTGGTGTTGTTAGTTCAACATCAATGACCACTTACTTTTGACATCAATGACAACTTATCACTCAAAATTTCCAACAATAAGAAAACTAAATTTTAATCCTTTAAAAGCTATGAGGTTAGACACATCTCAAGAGATTAGAAAATGAAATCAATTGAGAAAGGGAAAAAATGGATCATGAGACACACTAATTAATTAAATAAAAATATCATATTTTTGTAGAATAAAATTTATATCAAGGGCATTAGACTCCCAAAAATATGAAAATTAATCTCTTTTTCCTCATGTGAAGGCCTTCATGATGCATTTAGATATTAGAAGAATCTATGGAGGATGTGAATGATAAGGAATTAGAAGAAATTGGAAAGCATGCAAGGCATGAGGAATATAAATGCACAAGTTTAAATTTAAAAGGAAATAAATTTTTTAAGAATTATATGAAGATTATCTTTATAAAGGATACAATAGAAGTCCTCAAGTGTAATCTAAATAAATCATCTTCATGTTTCTCAAGTAGTGGAAAATAATTTATTTATAATAAAAATAAACATAGTATGAAGTGTGTCCTAAGAAATTTGGATTTAAATATATATGTAATAAAAAATAATATTTTATATATCCATGAAAATTTAGGGACTTTTAAAAAGCATAATAAAATTTAGTATTACGAGGATTACTCTTGAAGTTTAGGGTTGTGAAAGTAGCATACAATAGAATGTGATTTCCAGGCTATCCCTTCACTTTAAATTAAGAAGGGTAACATAAAATAACTATAATAAATTAAAGTATTAATAGTATAGCAAAATGGAATATATGGTTTATGATAAATGATTTGGTGGAAAGAGAAAAATGAGAAATATTCTTCAAGAAAAACCAAAGATAAAAAGAAACTCATAGGGATATTTATATGCAGTTGATGAAATAAAAATTATATATATTAACAAGAAGTGGAAATAATTACATAATTAAAGATAAAAATGTATAAGAACTTGGAATATTTAGGGTATGAATAAGACCCAAAAATGTGTTATCACGGAATAAAAAAAATTGTTAAAGTCCCTAGTGTAATTTAATAAATTAATTTAAAAAGTTTTAATAATGCATTCAAAAGGATTCATACTTAAATCATGATATATGTATTCATATATATGAATTCAAATTTTATAAGGTGGTTACCTAATTATTATATTATCTCTTAATGAAAACGAGATCAAGTATCTTATAGAGGACAAACAACTTTATGGAAATGAGGAATAGATCTGGTGAAAAATTAAGGAGTGTATACTTTAATGTTTAAATATTCTGATGAGACTTTACAATATGGATAATAATGAAAATGTTAAGAGTGAGACCCAAAAAAATCAATTGAAAAATATTTTGACATAAGTTTTTTTATTTTCATTTTAAATATTTTTATAATAACAAACTATATAAATCTCAAATCATTATTTATTTCCATACATGGATGAGATATTTTATAAAATGACATTCCTCAGAAACTAGGGATCTAATTTGAAAAATGGGATACAAATTTAATTATTTAAAAAAATGCACATAATTTAATATTTCCTAGAAGTTCTAGATATACGATAAGTTTTTTCATGAAGGAATGTGCATATTGTATTAGGACTACAATAGAATTATTAGTAAGATAGGTTATCTCAAAATCCATTAGGAATTACAAAAAATTCTAAAATATATTTTTTAAATCTAATTATTTCTAGAAAGCACTTTAAAATTAGTATTTTATAAATGTGGTATTCATTAATATAATTTTTTCTTGGGCAGAAAATAAAACTAAAATTACTCAATATTCTAGGACTCTGATAGGAAAGTCTTTGAAGGCACATGAAGAAAATCTTGGTATAGAAACTCCTAGATTTGAAATATTTCCTTTAGTAGAAGAACTTGAAGTCTTGACTAATTCAATGGTATAGGTGTGTGCTTTGGACCCAGGTATTGGTTCCCATTCAACTAGCCTATTGCAGGGCAACCTCTTTGAGTGCCTTGCAACTAAACAATCAACTAATGTTGAGGAGGATGCCACTCTAGATATAGTTGCTATAGATTTCTCTTCATTATTGGATTAAGCAAAACCTAAAATTGACTCTAGCAATATTTGAAAAGGATATTTATGTGGATTTCTATTGAGTGAAGCTTCTCGTTGAGGGATGAAGAGCTTGAGGAAAGAAACAAAACTAAGTTTCACAAGAACAATATGCAAGAAAAATGGATAGTAGGAATAAGATGATGGGATCGATGATGGAGATTGTAATATGAGTAAGGAAAAATCTTTTGACCTAGGTGCTCGACCCTGGGTTAATATTTGAAAGGTAAGAAAAAAATCTCAAAGAGGGGCTTCATGCTATAACCATTGAATGGAGAACTGGAAATCCTAGATGATTTGGTAGACCTAGCAATTGAACAAGCAGAGTTGTCTCTAGTTGGGAAATTTTTTGGAGTTCAACTAGGTTTGGAAGAGATTAGAAAATAGGTAAAACAAAAATTGAAACCCCTAGGTCATATGGGCATTGTGGCCTTACCACGAGAGTTTTTTTGGGTTAAATCAAACTATTCAATGGACTGTGATAGAATCCTCCAAGGAGGCCCATGGTTCGATGGGAGAAGAGGCATTTTTCTTCAAAAATGGAGCCCTAATTTTGATGCTTTCTTGTAAAGCATTGATATAGCTCCTATCTGGATTCATCTTCCTAGGCTCCAAATTCACCTCTGGCATGAAGAGGTTTTAGCATATGTGACAAGAAATATAGGACAGTTAATTACAGTGGATTCAAAAATATTAGCTAGGTCAAAAATACTTTTTGTGAGAATTTGTATAAATTTAGACTTGAATCAAGAATTAACCAAATATATAAAACTAAATTCCAAATATTGATCTTGGAACCAAAGCATTGAATGATAGTTAAGTGCGGGGTTTGTAAAAAAGGACATCTAAGTGTTGCATGCAATGCACACAAGAATAATTTTAATGGTAAGCATAAATGGGTTCAAAAGTAAGCTTCTCCTCTTCAACAAGCTGAAATTTCAATGAATAGTTTTCAGAACGTAGTTTCAGAATAAAGGGAAAAAAAGCAAGTGACGGGATCAAGAGATCAAGATACATCAAAGGAAGGAGCAATGGAGGATCTTGATAAGGAGGTAAGTAAATTATCCCCAAAACCTAATAAATTGAACAATAATATTCCCCTATCAAATTCATTATTACATTTGAATATTATTGAAGAGATACCAGGTTGATCTGATACAAAACTAAGGGAAACTCAAATAAGGAGAAAAGAAATAGAGGGCAAAAAACAATCCTTAGATAATGAAATCCAAATAGAAACGAAATAGTTTGATGGAAATTTAGGGAATATTAAGAGAGAAATTCAAGAGGTAAACGCCAATATGTTTCAACTCAGAGTAGAGTAACCTGAAGTCATTACAAAGGGTCAATGGACATGGGAGGTGAGACAGGACCAGGTAGACCGTAAGTTGTTTTTACTATTCAAAAATAATCTACCAGGGATGTGGTTGATGGCACTCAAGCAACTTTAAATTTTGAAGGGGGAAGAAGATTTTCACCAAAATAAAAATATGAAAATTTTATCATGGAAAATCAAGGGTCTTAATGCCCCTTCAAACATCATTTGGTGTATACTGTTAGAATAGAAAATAATCCAAATATTATTTTGTTACAAGAAATAAAATTGGACCATATTAAAATTGATAGGATTCAAAAGGAAATTTGGAAAGAGGTAGGTTGGGAATATAGCAAAGCAGTAGTAGCTTCAGGAGGGCTCTTGTACTTGTAAGTACAAGATGGTTGATTACCTTTTTTTTCCACAATCTAAAAAAAAGCTAAAATTGGATTGTAACTAATGTGTATGCCCCTAATACAATAGTTGAAATAAGGCAGTTATGGTTTTATCTAACTCATATAAGAGAAGCATTTGAGGGACTACCTTGGATTCTAGTAGGAGATTTTAAAAATCCTCTAAATACTTCAAACAAGAGAGGAGGATCTTCCACCATTTCAGAAGGAATTGAATATTTTAGATACTTTGTCCATGGTAATGAATTGATGGATGTAGAGTTCAGAAGAATACTTTATACTTGGAGTAATAGAAGGTTAGGAGATCAACTCATTCAAATTCAATTTGATTGGATGTTAATTTATCAGGACGGGTTGACAATTTTTGGTGATTCCATACTCACTACAATCCCAAATATTGGGTTAGATCATAACCCAATCATCTGGGAAATTTTAAAAAATGGTAGGAAGTACAACAATCCATTTAGGTTTGAATTAATGTAGTCTAAACATAAGTATTTTGACTCCATTAATGGTGGCAAAACGATTTCCTAGGATCTAAAAATAATCAAAAAGAAAAAAAGAAAAAGATTTATCAAGAAAAATATTAAGGTGTGGAATAGAGTGGTGTTTGGAAATATTTTTAAAAGAAAATATGAAATAAAATAATAGTTATCAAAACTAGAGATCAAGTTGAATCAAGGGAATCTCACAGAGGAAATTAGACAACAAGAGAGGGATCATAAAATTCTAGTGAGGAAGTTCATTGGAAATAAAATTCTAGGATTAAAATTGCTAAAGGAAGGGGATCATAATACAAAGTTTATTCATGTTTTTACCCTTCATCATAGAAGTTGCAACAAGATCAAGAAAGTTGTTAAACATGATGGATCTCTAGTCAATAATATTAATTATATTCAAGAGGAGGCAATGAATTTCTTCAAGGATCTCTTAGGAACTCAAGAAGAGGAAGATCCAGAAGTAATGGAAACTTTGTTGAATCATATTTCCCATATCATATAGGATGATTTGTAGATCTTTCACTAAAAAGGAGATTAGAAAGGCAATTTTTTATTTGGGAGGTGATAAAGCTTCAGGGCTAGATGATTTTACAACATTTTTTTTCAATATTTTCATAATTTGGTGGACAAGGATGTGGTGGAAGCTGTTCAGGAGGTGCAAGGAACCCATTTTATCCTTATAGATGTCAATTCCACTTTTTTAGATCTAATCCACAAATCTATAGGCACTAGATATTTTACATAGCTTATGATGAGTGGCGTTGAGTCTCATCATTTAATCTCAATGATTTATCAATCTAGGGTGGTGTCCAAGGTTGTCTATGATAGAAGGCTAGGGCAGAGTACAATTCAAGCATTCAAATTTCAAGCATTTATTGGTGAAGCAGATTTTGGTTTAGCCTTTTGGTGTCACACTAAACCTAGTCTAAAGAATGGAAACTAAAATAAATTATAGGAATTGAAAACTAAATCTAAATTGCATAATTTAAAAATTAACTACAATTGCATGAATTGAAATTGCTAAATTGAAATCTAATCTACTTTTGCAGAATTGAAATAACAGAATTGAAATTGCTAAATTGAAATCCTAAGTTACATTTGCTGAATTGAAACCTATTTACTCTTGCATAATTGAAATGATGCTTGTAAATGAAACTTATGCTAAAAACACCTGTCAATGTCCTACCACAAAAGGTCGTCAAGCTTCTGCTACAGGAATTGACAGCAAAATGAAATATGCTAAAAATAGAAAGTTGCTTAAACAAAAAAGCAAGGAAAACATGGAAAGCAAAGTAAAAATGCTTCATATAATTTATCAGCTGACATACACACAAATGTTGTACAAAAACATAATAGAAACACATAAATCACTTAATACAAAATAAAAACAAGAAAATGAAATCTGGCAAGCAATCTATTAATTCTACTACAGCAAAATTATAGATTAAAACCTGCCATAAAATCCCTCCTTCTAGATCTGAAATTGGGCCCATACTTCCTAATATAGAAGGATGTGAAAAGCACTCCTTAAATAATTAACACTCAGAATAGAAAATGATAAAATAGCTACACTTTTATTGATGACAAAACATGCTAAAAACTGTTACAAAAAATTACTGTATAGTCCTAATTGTTGCAATTGAAAACTCTCCTCTATTATAATTCCTAACTGGCTCAACCAGGGAGGGAGTTGTATTATTTATATAAATATTTACAACATATCCCAAGCTCAAATCAGCCTATGTGCTGCTTTACAGTGATTTTGCCAATAATTTTGGCTCTGAAATAAATGTAAATCTAGACAGTTTGTGTTGTAGTAGTAGTCATTGGCCCTTAGAAAGCATCTTAAATGGTGGGAGTACGTGAGAGGAGTCTAGAAATATCTCACACATCTTTCTCCACTTCATAATATGTCATTTTTATCTTACAAACAACTTTCTATTATGCTACAGTTTTTTTGGGTTTATCCTAGAAGAGAATCAAAATTGATCTTTTTCATGAATGGTGGCTTTGGATGGCAAGGATGGCAAAGTCAGATGGGATATATTTTCCTTTAATACTTTCAACCTTATTTCCATTTTTCCACCATTAAAAATAGTCAAAAAGTCGAAAAACACTTTTCTGTTCTCATTCCGGAGATAAGTGGCTCATTCTGAAGAGACTGTATTTCTCATTCCGAAGATGTCTTGTTCATTCTAAAGATCTTCGAAATGAACAACTGTGTGCTCTTTAAATTATTTTAGCTACATTTCTCAATTGTATTAGCCCTCAGGATCAGATTGCAATAGCCTTCATTCATCTCCATGTGTGAATTCCATGCCTTGCTATTCATTGGTAGCTTGCTAGAATTTACATGGTAAATTACTGCATTTTCCAGTTCTACTGCACAGTTGTAAAATATTGGCATTTCTTAAAAATTCAAACAAATTATAACATAGAAAAATTATTCAAATATCAATATGAAGGAGTACATAAAGTTGCTACTGAATTTATACACTTCATACACCAAGTAACCATGCTGAAATAGTGCAACAATGCTGCACAATTGTCCCTGCTCTGTTATACCCTGTTGTTGCCTATTTAGACCATGTGGGAATGCTTATAAATAGGTCAGATGTCTTATGTAGTCCTTCTAAAATTATTTCATCCATATCCTCATGCTTTGCTTGACAACTTCATGGTGTTCCTATAAAGTGACAACTTGCTGATTTTTATATGGCTATTTTTTCTAGATTTTCAGATTTATGACAGTCCTAAACTTTTACCTTCAATGTGGATTTGAAACAAGTTGAAGGGCAGAAAAACGTTCAAAAACCATTGAGAAGTTAATGGATATCAGCATACCACATTTGGTTAATTGAAATGCATATTTTTACTTGCTACTTAATCAAGAAAAATCAGTCACAAAATGCTAAAAATAGTCAAAAACAGAGATATAGTATTCCTAACATAAAATCATGCAAACACTTAACAAATAGTATATTTTAGTCAACTATTTGGCAATTAACTTATCATATGGTAGTCAAACATTGTGTAATAATTAGGCATTTTTGGGCCTCATCAGCTTATACCTATAAGCCTCATGCAACACCTTATACAATATCCTATGAAAAACATTAGCTAATAGGATTAAAATAATTTTACCTTTTATTATTGATGTTAACCAAGGGGTTTTTGTTGAAAGTAGGCAAATATTGGATGGGATAGTCATAATTAATGAGTTTATTCATTCTATGGATAGAATTAGAGAGGCTAGTATGTTTTTAAAATTATATATGAATAAGGCATATGATTGAGTCTCTTGGGAGTTTTTGGAAAGGATATTAAAAAGGTTTGGTTTCAATGAGAACTGGGTAAAGTTGACAATAAAATGTGTCTCCACAACCAAGTTATCAGTTTTGGTAAATGGAGCAGCAACATGATACTTCAGCAGCATACGTGTATTACACCAAGGAGATCCATTATCCCATATATTTTTATTTTTCTTTCAGAGGCCTTAGATCATTCCTTCGAATCAGTGGTCTCTGAAGGTAATGTTGGAGGTTTCAAGGCAGCTCCTTTTTTGGATATGGTATCTCATCAATAATTTTTTTATGATACTATGATTATGTCCAAGGCCTCTATCCTTCAAGCTCGACAAATTAAACTTATTCTAGATAACTATGAACAAGAAACAAGACAAAAAGTTAATTTCAACAAGAGTAAGATCATACTTTCTAAATACTCTAGAGCATAGACAAAGAAGAATTAAGAAAAAAATTTGCTAAGTGATTGGCACACTCCCCTCTTATTACTTGGGAATGCCACTCTTTAAAAGAATAATGAAATATGAGATGTGGAACCTAGTCATAGAAAGCTTTTAAAAAATATTTTCTGGTTGAAGAGGTAATTTATTGAGTCAGGCTGGGAAAGCACAACTAGTTTAGTTCGCCTTATAGAGCATTCCCATCTAATTTATGTCATTTTTAAGATTCATGTTGCTATTAGAGATAAATTAGAATAGATCCAAAGATTAGTTTTATGTTCTAGTTCAAAGGATAAAAATGCTTGTCCTTAGTAAATTGGGATCAGGTATGTTCTAAAAATGAATATAGAGGCTTAGGCTTTAGACTCTTAAAATTATTGAATGAGGCCTTAATTGGGAAAATAGGATGGAAGTTGATTAATAATGATCATTTGGGCTGGGTAAACATTTTAAATGTAAAATACCTAAAAAAGAATAAAAATTTCCTATGTTCAGAAGATTTGCCCAAGGGGTCTGCATTTTGGAATAATCTTATGCATAGTAGAGACGTTTTAAGGAAAGGATCAATATGGAGGATTTGTAATGGGGAGAAAGTGGATTTTTGGAAGAATTTTTGGTTGACTAACCAACCCCTTGAGTTTGACATCGAGTTACAACCCATTAGATAGTTTTTATTAGAAATATTGGGTGAAAAGGTGAAGGATTTTCTTGTTTTGAATTATGAGAGAACTAGGTGGAAAGATGTTAGGTTTGAAGGGTTGACTAAAGAACAAAAGAAATCAGCTCACAAACTCTTTAACCTACTCAATTTTTTTTTTTTTAAAGCCTAAGGGTAGTAATGACTCTCTATTTTGGATTAAATAAAGTAAAGGGGACTATTCTATTAAATTGGGCTATTCCCTATTAGATAAGGAGGTAGTTGGTTGGCTCCCAATTAAGAAGATTTGGATTAAAAATTTAATTTTGAATATTAACTTTTTATTTTGGTTGGATGTTTATAATAATATTTCTACCATTGATAATCTCTACAAAAGGGGCTTCCATTTTGTAAATAGGTGTGCTCTATGTGAAAATGCTTTGGAATCAGTCCAACATCCCTTTTTGGATTGTGTATTTTTCTCTAAAGTCTTAAATTTTCTGCTCAAAAAATTTTCAGTCTCTTGGGTGAAGCCTAACAACATAGTGAATCTATGTTTACAATGGAACTCACCCTTTAATAGCAAGAGATTGAGTGTTTTATGGCACATTTGTCTTCCTCATTTTTTATTGGGAATATGCACAGAGCACAATAATCGCATTTTCATGGGAAAAAAGAGATATGTTTCTTCTATCATTTTAAGGGTTGGGAGTGCCTTAGAGGAGAACTTTAAGGCTTATTTTCCAAAAGAAACCCTAAATATAAAATTTTATTTTCTTCTATATTGGAAAGTTTCCAATTTTTCTCATACTTTGTTGAAGCCTTCTAGAGTTAATGTGTTTTGGGAAATGCCTCCAAAAGACTGGGCTAAGCTTAATTTTTATAGAGCTTCAAAAGGGAATATGGGTGCTACTGGAGCATATGGGGTAATAAGAGATGAGATAGGTAATTTTTAATTAGCATATGTTGAACCTCTTGGTAGTCAAACTAATCATTTTGTAGAATCTAGAGCTCTCATATTGGGTACTCATTTTTTACTGTAAATGAATGCAAGGGATGTCATAATTGAAGAAGAACAAGAAGTAAGTTGAAAAATAGTAGATATGATTGATGAATGTAGAGTGAATTTATAATAGTTGAATTCTATCATAATTCAGTATATCTATCAAGAAGGAGCTGCAAATGTTATGGCCAACATTGGATTTTCATGGGGGGAACTGTAGGAAACTTCCCTAGGAAGTCCTGCTCAACTTCCTTGCTTCCCCTTGGTCTTGTCCCTAGTCCCTAGGACTTCCTTGATATTTCCTTTTAGGTTGGATGGCTTTGCAAAAAATCTCCTTGGATTGGGAGATCATTGTTCCTCTTGTCTGCACCTTTCTTTACCTATTTGAAGGGTCCCTTCATGTGCCTTGGATCTTGGACATCCCTAGGATTTTTGGGTTATTTTAGGGATTCTTTCCTTGGATATCTCAGCTCTTTCCTAGGTTTTTATAGGTTTCTTCTTAGATTTGGATTTTAGGACTTCTTTTGGTGTGGTTTGCTGCAACTTGGGCATGTGGCTTTGGGAGCAGCTCTTCATAGTTTCTTAATGGCTTGGATGACCACATGCTTATTCCTATGGTGCTTCTCTTTCGGTTTTTGGTTGTGGGATTCATGGTAGGATTCTAATTTTTTCATGGCTTGTTGAGGAGCCTCTAGTTTTCATGTTGTTAAAATCCCACTGTATCTCCTTTTCTAGATCCCTAAAGCTCTTTGTTGGTGGTGTTGGAGGTTGTATTTGGGTTTATGACTACATTTTTTGGGTCTTATGGGGACCTATTCTTATTCGATGCCTTGAGGATGCTTTTTTTGGGGTTACCTGAAACCTTCTCATATCTTTTCTATGATTGTGATTTTTCATCTATTGTTTCCTATGGTTTCTAAGTAGTTTTCCTTGTTGTGTGATGCTTTTATGACCTACTGGGATCCTTAGTTCATTGTTACACTTTCAAGACCTGTGTGGGATGTGGATGTGTTTTAGTTATGTGGTTTCTTCTATCATCCCTGATGGTTTCTTGTCCTCTATTTGGTGGATTCTCTGCTCCACCCTACTGTTATGGGTGGTTTTTTATAATTATTAGTTTTTTCTTATGTGGGATGTCCTAAATGCTGGAGCTAGTTTATTTTCCATCATTTCTTAGGTGGGACTTAATGTATTTGCAACTTCTCTGCTCCACTCGCTGGTGTTGGGTGGTTTTTCTTCTTTTTCTAGTTTTCCCCTATGTGGGACATTGAACTCTCGTGGTTTTTGATTCCCCGGTGCCTATTTCATTTTCTTGCCTTTGGGATTTTTCAAATTTATTTCTAGGAAGGAATTTTCGTTCATTATTTTGCCCTTTATGTTTCTCGCTAGGCGGGCGTTTCAAATTTCAAGTTTCCCACTTTCCTTCCTAAAGGCTTTCCTTTTGCCTTCCTAAATTTGTTGCTTTTGGTTTTCCTCAAGCCTTTCCTGGTGTCCTTCCTAAGGCTTTCCTATGGTATTTCCTTTGGCTTATCCTTTTGAATTCTAATGAATTTTTGTAATCAATTTTTGGGTCCCTTGATAAAAACCCACTTTTAATTATAACCTACCAAAAAAAACATTGGAGTTTCATTGTAAAAGAGTAAGTCTTGGTGTTGGACACAAATCTGCCTAAGTACAAGATTTCATCACTTGTGCACCCTAGACTTGGCCAACATTGAAAGGCCGAGAGAAAGAGAAGTCTCTCGGGCCAATCTCTAGAGAGGGCTGGCTCCCAAACTAATCTAAACTGGTTTCAAGATAAGGATGTAGGAAAGAAATGGGAAAATGCGAAAAGAAATGGGAAATAATAGAAAGAGATGTAAATATGGCCGAAGATGATCATTGATGGGGAGAACAACCTCGAACAGCAAATAACCTCAACTAGATTTTGAATCTAAGTAGCAACTGACTCTTAGAATACATATATAGAAATTGGATCATGCATTAACCGTAAGTTTGCTTCCAATTGTACTCCAAATGCTCAAATGCAAATATAGCCAAATTCAAAACAAAAAAATTTAACTTATATTAACACTGGACTAACAAAAGTGACTCATATAGAAAGCAAAACATGCACAACAACTTAGATCACCAACTCCAGAAGACACTAAGAATAGAGCAAAATGCATCTAGGATTTTTGCCTTAATTTCTACAAAAAGATCCTCCTCCCTTTGCTTGAGATTTTACATTGGTATTTATAGAGGTCTTTCCTCTTCCTTTCGGATTACAACATTTAATACATAAAACAGATTTTGAAGAAGCGATCCACAAAATGTGCACTTGAAAAGAGAAACGATCCCCCTTAATCTGCCTCGAAGAAATGACAGTCCCTGTTTTCATGGATCAAAACTAAAAATTAAATAGAACCAAGGGACCATATTTATTCATTAAATGATCATTATCAGGGCAAGCTAGAAGTTGTTAGGAGATCACGAACAAGAGTTTTTAATACTAGAGGCGTCTTTAATTTTGGTGGCTTCAAAAACTGCCTCATGTTCTTCCATCTTGCGCACATAGGTAATCAGCAACATTTAATCTTGGAGCCTCTTTGCCCACGATCTCAAAATCATTTGGAGAGCTTTTATTTGATCCTTATCTTATTCACACGTTCTCCTATGCAATTTTGAAGAAAAATGCAAATAGAACTGTATCGGGCCTTTGTTATTACTTCAGTCATGAAAATGTGATAGGTCACAAAAATGCGACATGTTGCAAAATCGTCACACGTTTACCTTATTGCTTTCTCTTCTGCCACCAGTCACAAAAATGTGATATGTCACAAAATCGTGACATCTTCTCTCCGTTCAGCTTCGTCTTCCATGATATGTCACGAAATCACGACGTTCTCCTCTTTCTTGGCTTCTTCATTACTCCTTATCGCAAAAATGAAACATGTCACGAAATCGCGACATCTTTCACTCGGTGCTAGTTTGTCTGCTTTATCACCATGAAAACGTGACAGGTCACGAAAATGCGACATGTCACAAAATTGCGATGTTTTTTCCATTTGGCTCTTCTGTCTTCAACAAGTCATGAAATCGTGATGTGTTTCTCCATTTGGCTTTATCTCCACAATATGTTGCGAAATCGTGACATTTTCTATCTCCTTGTACTTTGCTGCCTTTGGGCCGTGAAAATTTGACATGTCACGAAATCGTGACATTCCTTACTATCTGGCTACGTTCGTACTTGATCCTTGTGAAAACGTGACATGTCACGAAATCACGATATTTCTCTACACTTTGCCCTTCCACCCTGACATGTCACAAAATCATGACAATTTCCTGTCTTCTCCTTCGTTGTTGCTTTTTGTCGTGATATCGCGACAAGTTTCTCTTGCTTGGCTTTGTTTCCAAAAATGTTGCGATATCGTGACATCTTTCATCCACCTTGTGTTTATCTTCAGCATTTCTGTGATAACGTGACATGTCGTGATATCGTGCCATTCTGTACCATCTGCTCCTTGCTCACTTTTCTATCGTGATATCGTGACAAGTTTCATTGGTGCTCCCCTTGGCTGTTGTATGTCACGATATCACGACAACTTTCTATTACTCTACTCTATGGGCACCGCAAGTCTCAAAAATGTGACATGTCGCAAAATCATGATAACTTTCAATTTAGTGCTCCCTCACTGCAACAAGTTGTGAAACTCCAACATGTCACGATATCATGACATTTTTCTATACTTAGTTGATTTCTACATTTGGACGCCATGAAACTACAACAGGTCGCGATATCATGACATGTCGCGATATCGTGACATCTTACACTTACTTTGCTCTAACACAAAACTTGTAGAGATTTTTGTATTTTCCATTTCAAAGTGCTTGGAGGGACAAACAGAGTAGTTAGTATCTCTATAACTTATGCATTCTCTTGCATGAACAGTAACAACAAAAACAATGTGGCAAAAATGCCAACATTCTTGGTGGCTCGCGGGGTATACAGTTATGTTGTATGCATGAACCTCAGGACTTTATCCATTGGGAAACAGAGTCAAGAAGCTAGAGGGGCAGAAAAAGTGAGTGTTGGTTGATGCTGGAAGTCTCTGCTGCTGCAACAAGATCTTGCTGGCACTCAAAAATAGGACCTTCAGCAAAAATTTATGGAAGAGTAGAACTTCTCTTATTCCTGTAACTACTGCATAAAAATAAACACACACAAACTAAACAAAAACTGTACCTAAGCTTCTAAGCAACACCTAGTGCCCTTGAAACTTTATTTACTAGTCGAGCTATTTACAATATGTACACAAATGTTTGCAACATGATTGGCATGCCGCCACCACAAACCTAGCTTTGGGTGTCTATCCGATGAACCTGTAGTGTCCAGACCATATATGATTGTACTTCAATCAATCTTTGAAGTCCGGTTGGCCTCTTCCCAAAGTTCTCCATGTTGCGAACAAGGTGCAACGTGGCAAGTTATCATGCATGCCGGTACCCATACAATTGATGAATAATGTAGCAAAGAGATTTGCCACATGGAGGGCTCCTTTAGGTACCATCTCTAGTAATGGCCAAAACCAATACCATCATTTTGAAGAGTCCACTGGCTGTGGATCGAGTACATGTTCCTCCAACCCCTTGATGCAACAACAGGAATTCTTCGATGATAGACCTTTCTCTAGGATCTCTTCAGGCTCAACCTCTTGATGAGACATGCTTATTGGGCTCTGGCTGAACACTTACGTGCTATGCCCCGGGACACAAAAAGGGTGCAAAAATGTGCCCTCTTTGCTCTCAGGTTCTGCCACTTGAGCCTGTTCTTCTTCTCCTTCACTCATCTCCTCTTGATCCATTTCCCGATAGAAACTACAAGCAACCATATTATCTATTGCCGGGACAAGGCTTGTCGATTCCCATCATGGGACTTGGATGAAAGCTGCCTCTTGAGCTCCACACAGCTGCATCTCAGGTCTCTGCTCAGTATGAGGAATCTTCCATGGTGAATACTATGCAGGGTAGACAGGAGCGGCGACTACCGGGGAAAGTGATGGAGTTTCTCCCCACTGCCACTTTCTTGACAGGAGCAAAAGTTGTTTCGCTCGCACTACTTCTTCAAATATTTGAGGGAACCTTCGTTCACCTGATTGCAGCAAGAGGAGGCTTATGTCCGGGTGAAATGCATGAACATAGAAGAGGTGGGCTTGGGTGGGTGTCGATTGGATCTCCCCTAGAATTCTCTTCCAACTTCTGTAGAATCAGACATTGAAGTCTGTGATGCTCTCCAGAGGTGCTCTCGTGATGGTGGAGAAGTGCATCAAGAGCTGGAAGGGATCCTGAGAGCCATTGAATGTTCTGATTAGTGCTCCCGCTAAGTCATCCCATGAGCAGATGCTTTTATGCCCGAGCAGTCTATACCACTGCAATGCCCTTCCTTCCAAAGACTGAACCAAAAGTCTGATCATGACATCTTCATGGATTATGTCATGGAGGATTTCCAAAGTAGCAACATCTTCAATATGCTCTTGGGCCATTCCATTAGTGCCATTGTATTTCGTCAATGTCTTCAAGGTGCTTTTGGGAATTTCATGGTAACTTTGAATATTCAGGGGGCCAGGATCATTCTAGCTAGGACATATTACACTTGCCATTATAGCAGCGGTCTGCAGAGATCACGGTTATCGCCACTAAGTCGGAGTCGCTAGGTGCACATACTTTTCTCCGCTTGTGAGGTCAAGGCTACTCACCAAACCTTGATTCCTCCGGGGTGTCTTATTTTAGATTCAAAAGGGATCTATAATCGAGAAATTTGGATCTTCAACTCAATAGAGTCACCAGATGAACTTACAATCTCCACTTTGAGGTCAAGACAGTTCATCAAAAATCTTGATTCCTCCGGGTGTCAACAAATGGAACTTGTGAGTCCCACCGATTATGGATATTTTAGAGACAAAAATAGTCTATCCCATAGAGCATGCCAAAAATTTTTGGCATAGGTGGGTTTGTCAATTTGGAATAGTACTTGTCCCACCAATTATGGATCTTTCTAAGACAGAAACAGTCTGTCCCATCGGGCATGCCAAAAACTGTTGGCACAGGTGGGTTTGTCAATTTGGAATAGTACTTGTCTCATCGATTATGGATATTTTTGAGATAGAAATAGTCTGTCCCACTGGGCATGCCAAAAACTATTGGCATAGGTGGGTTTTTTAATTTGGAATAGTACTTGTCCCATCGATTATAGATCTTTCTAAGACAGAAACAGTCTGTCCCACCGGGTGTGCCAAAAATTGTTGGACACAAATCTACCTAAGTACAATATTTCATCACTTGTGCACCCTAGACTTAGCCAACATTGAAAGGCCAAGAGAAAGAGAAGTCTCCCGGACCAATCTCCAAAGAGGGCTGGCTCCCAAACTAATCTAAACTAGTTTCAAGATAAGGATGCAGGAAAGAAATGGGAAAATGCGGAAAGAAATAGGAAATAACAAAAAGAGATGTAAATATGGCCGAAGCCGATCGTTGATGGGGAGAACAACCTCGAACAACAAATAACCTCAACTAGATCCTAAAGCTAAGCAGCAACTAACTCTTAGAATACATATACAGAAATTGGATCATGCATTAGCCATAAGTTCACTTCCAATTGTACTCCAAATGCTCAAATGCAAATACAACCAAATTTAGAACAGCAGAATTTAACTTATATTAAAACTAGACTAACAGAAGTGACTCAGACAGAAACCAAAACATGCACAACAACTTGGATCACCAACTCCAAAAGACACTAAGAATAGATCAAAATGCGTCTAGGATTTCTATCTTAATTTCTGCAAAAAGATCCTCCTCCCTTTGCTTGATATTTTACATTGGTATTTATAGAGGCCTTTCCTCTTCCTTTCGGATTATAGGATTTAATACATAAAATAGATTTTGAAGAAGCGATCCACAAAATGTGCACTTGAAAAGAGAAATGATCCCCCTTAATCTGCCTCGGAGAAATGATAGTCCATGTTTTCATGGATCAAAACTAAAAATTAAATAGAACCAAGGGACCATATTTCTTCATTAAATGACCATTATCAGGGCAAGTCGAAAGTTGTTAGGAGATCACGAACAGGATATTTTAATACTGGAGGCATCTTTAATTTTGGTGGCTTCAAAAACTGCCTCATGTTCTTCCATCTTGCGCACATAGGTAATCAACAACATTTAATCTTGGAACCTCTTTGACCACAATCTCAAAATTAGTTGGAGAGCTTTTATTTAATCCTTATCTTCTTCAAATGTTCTCCTATGCAATTCTAAAGTAAAATGCAAACAGAACTGTATCAGGCCTTTGTTATTGCTTCGGTTGCAAAAATGTGACAGGTCGTGAAAATGCGACATGTCACGAAATCGTGACACTTTTACCTTACTGCTTTCTCTTTCGCCACCAGTCGCAAAAATGCGACATGTCACAAAACCATGATATCTTCTCTTCGTTTAGCTTTGTCTTCCATGATATGTCACAAAATCGCAACGTTCTCCTGTTTCTTGGCTTCTTCGTTACCCCTTATCACAAAAATGAAACATGTCACAAAATCGTGACATCTTTCACTCGACGTTGGTTTGTCTGCTTTATCATCGTGAAAACATGATAGGTCATGAAATGCGACATGTCACAAAATCACAATGTTTTTTCCATTTGGATCTTTTGTCTTCAACAGGTCACAAAATCACGACGTGTTTCTCCATTTGGATTTATCTCCACAATATGTCACGAAATCGTGACATTTTTTGTCTCCTTGTACTTTGCTACTTTTTGGCCATGAAAATTTGACATGTCGCGAAATCGTGACATTCCTTACTATCTGGTTGTGTCCGTACTTGCTCCTCGTGAAAACGTGACATGTCACGAAATCGTGACATTTCTCTGCGCTTTGCCCTTCTCGCCCGACATGTCATGAAATCACGACAATTTCTTGCCTTCTCCTTCGTTGCCACTTTTTGTCGCGATATCACAAGTTTCTCTTGCTTGGCTTTATTTCCAAAAATGTCATGATATCGCAACATCTTTCATCCGCGTTGTGTTTATCTTCAGCCCTTTCGCAATAATGTGACATTTCGTGATATCGTGCCATTCCGTACCATTTGTTCCTTGCTCGCTTTTCTGTTGTGATATCGCGACAAGTTTCATTGGCACTCCCTTGGCTGCTATATGTCGCGATATCATGACAACTTTATATTACTCTGCTCTGTGGCCACTACAAGTCGTGAAAACACGACATGTCACGAAATCGCGACAACTTTCAATTTAGTGCTCCCTCACCACAACAAGTCACAAAACTCCAATATGTCATGATATCGCGACAGCTTTACTCCCTTGCTTCTGTTGGTTGTTTTTAACCACGAAAACACGACAGGTCGCGAAAATGCGACATATCGCAATATCGTGACATTTTCTATACTTAGCTGATTTCTGCATTTGGATGCCACGAGACTACAATAGGTCGCGATATCATGACATGTCACGATATCGTGACACCTTACACTTACTTTGCTCTAACACAAAACTTGTAGAGATTTTTGTATTTTCCCTTTCAAAGTGCTTGGAGGGACAAACAGAGTAGTTATCTCTACAAATTGTGCATTCTCTTGCATGAACAGTAACAACAAAAAAAATGTGGCAAAAATGCCAACACTTGGACAAATAATTTTCCCTGGTCATTACAAGAGATATGGGTAAAGGAGAAAATAAGGAATGTATCTTTGGAGGAGCAGTAAGGAATGAACAGATTGGATAATGTTCAAAGATGATGGGAATTAGCCAAATTGAAGCAAGTTGATGCAGTATGGTCTTAATTTTTTCTTATGGAGATTGTTGTTTAAGTTTTACTTGGTTGTGTTTTGCTCAAATTTTAGTTTATTTTATTATAAGTTTGTGTTTGTATAGGGTAGTTTTGTATTGGTCAGAAAGTTATGTAGTTGGCAGGTAGTTCTTTATAAAAAATTTATGTTGAACTGTATATTTTTCTAGAATTTGTAAGGGTTTGGGGACCCTAACAACCCTTCCTACCATAATAATAATAAAAAAAATCAAAATGGAGATTCTATAATTTACCAAGGATCTCCTTCCAAAGGGAAGAGTCTTGATTTTTTAGTTCAAGGAAATTTACCAAATTCAAATATGATCCTAGATTCCTCTTCAAAAGGGAAGAGTCTTAGTTTAATGATAGACCTGAGCAATTCTTCAGGATCTCCTTTTGGAATACTAAATGATTCACCATCTAAAGGAGATATTCTGTTTAATTTGGTTGTTTTTAAAAGTTTCAAAGGCTTGCCATCCAAAGGGAAGAAAATATTAGGGTTTGGCCTTGGGACCCCTGGCCCTATAACAAGAACCAAAAAGAAAGTATTTGTAGATGTAGGAATTCAAAAAATGGGAAAACCTTCAAAATACAGAGATCGAGAAAAAATCCATTGAGATTGGCATTGCCAATGGGTCCCAAGTGATCCTAAAGGTTGAATTTAATAGTGATTAGGTGAATTTCTTAGAGAAATATCAAAGCACCAAATCCCAACCTCTGGTTCATGCAGGTGGAGGGAAGAAAAATAACTCCAAGAATCATAAATAAATTTTTTTATCTTAGAATGTGAGAGGCCTCAATGACCATTCCAAAAAAATACTTGTAGCCTCAATGAGAAAGGATTTAGATCCTCAAATTTTACTTTTATAGGAAACAAAACTGAATGAAGATAATTTATTTAAAATAAAAAAAAATGCATTATGGAAGGAGTCTAATTTCACTGTAATTCATGGGCAAGGGTCCTCATGAGTTTTGTTGTGTTTATGGGATTCACAAATAATAGATGGTTTTTTATCTCCTCTCCCAGAAAAATTATAGATATTTTATTTTCTTGTAAGTAATCCAATATAATATGGGTCTTATCTAATGTTTATGTGCTTAACTTAATGGTTGAAATAAATAGATCATGGTCTGTTCTCAATCACATGAGAGGTTCATTTTTGAATGAATTTTGGATGTTAGTGGCAGATTTCAACTCTCCACTTTATCTCTCAGATAAAATAAAGGGAAATTCATCCTCGTCCAAAGCCATGGAGGATTTCTCCAATTTTGTCAACCATTTTGAACTATTGGACCTATATTTAAGAGGTAGTAAGTATACATGGAGCAATAGGAGGGTAAAAAACCTTCTAATTCAAATAAGGCTTGATAGATTTTTTATTTCCAAATATGGATTGGGGTTGTTGGGGGACACTTATCTAAATTCCCTTTCTAAGATAGGCTTCGATCATAATCCCCTTATGTTGGAAGTCTTCCCTGATGGTAGAAAATTCAAGAAACCTTTCAAATTTGAATCCATGTGGATTCAACACCATGCCCTAGAAGCTAATTTAGTAGAACGGTGTTCAAACATTATTTTTGGATCCTTAATATCTTACATAGCTAAAAATGTTATATTTTTCAAACTCAATCTAAAAAGCTAGAACAATATGGTGTTTGGTCACCTTTTCCAAAAAAGGAGCTAAAAAATAGTTATTTGAGATTGAAGCCTCTTTGGAGTTAGGTATTGGGTAGGAAGATCTTAGAGATAAGGAGAAGTCAGTTCTTGCTAAATTTCATAACACCCTTGTCAAAGAAGATATTTTTTGGAGATAGAGGTCTAGAGCCCTATGGTTGAGGAATGGGGACCAAAACACTAAATTATTTTATATCACTGCTCTCAAGCATAGGAGCTTTAATAGAATCAAGGAAGTTGTCAAAGATGATGGATCTAAATTGTTTGACCCCAAGGAAATTAGAGATGAAGCTATTTTTTTAAAATCTCTTAGGCACCAAAAATCAAGGGGATTTATAGGTAGAAAGGATATTGTTATCCAACATTCCCTCCTTAATAAATTATGAAATGAATTCTAGGCTTCTTAGATCCTTTGAGGAGGAGGAGATCAAGAATGTTGTCTTTTCCATGGTAGGGGAAAAAGTGCTTGGTCTTGATGGATTCCCGACCATCTTCTTCCAAAAGTTTTGGCATATAGTTGGGAGAGATGTTGTAGAGGCCATTTCTAAAGTCCAAAGAACTAGATTCATACCAAGAGATATGATTTTATTCCTAAGAGTGTAGGAGCCAAGGACTTTAAAGAATTTAAACCGATCAACCTTTGCAACACCATTTATAAAATTCTATCCAAAGTGTTGGCCAATAGAATGAAATTGTTACTTCCAATTATCATTGATCACAACCAGGGAGGTTTTATTCCAGGAAGACAAATCTTAGATGGAATTATCAAAGTCCATGAGTTGATCCATTCAATGGACAAGATAAGAAAATCTAGAATGTTCCTTAAGCTTGACATGAGCAAAGCCTATGAGAGTGTCCTCCAAATTTCTATAAAAATTATTGGTTCATTTTGGATTTCATTCCAGATGGATATCCCTCATTAAGGAATGCTTCTCAACTCCTTATTTATTATTCATTGTTAATGGAGAGGTCTTGGGGTATTTTAAAAGTGTTAGAGGATTGAGACAAGGTGATCCTCTTTCACCTTCCCTCTTCATTATCCTAGTGATAGCTTTAGAAAGATCCACTAAAGCTTATATTGTCATTAAAGGTATTAAAATTACTATTTCTATTGATCGTATCTCCCACCTCTAGTTTTTTGATGACACTCTTATCTCTACCCTCTCATCTATTCCCTAGGCTAAAGAAATCAGAAGAATCCTCTTGGACTATGAGAGTGTTGTTGGTCAATACATCAACTTTCTCAAGAGAAATTTTTTTTTCCTCAATACTCCCCTTCTCAAGCAAAGGACCATTGCTAGGATTCTTGGGTGCACTATTGTTGAGCTACCTTCTACCTATTTAGGTTTACCTTTGTTTAAGGTAAGAATCAAAGAGGAGCTTTGGAATCTAGTTTTAGAAAGAATATATAAGAAATTGGTAGGGTGGAAGGGATCTCTTCTTAGATAGGATGGGAAAGTGCAACTAGTAAAAGACTCCCTCCAAAGTCTACCAATGCATTTTTTAACCCTGCATAGAATTCCTACAAAAGCTGCTAAAAAATAGAACAA
The DNA here is from genome assembly GCA_028583015.1 of Wollemia nobilis. Lineage (NCBI taxonomy): Eukaryota > Viridiplantae > Streptophyta > Pinopsida > Araucariales > Araucariaceae > Wollemia > Wollemia nobilis. The sequence continues at coordinate 524,662 of JAQPPZ010004147.1, forward strand.
TTCCACAAGACCTTTATTTGGTCAAAGAAAAAAAAATAAAAATGGATTTTTGATGTGGGAAGAACACTCAAGAGGCGAACACGATAATGGCACAATAAAAATCTCTTCCATTATACTCAACCAAAAATATATGTATAGGCATGTTTGCCTTTACAAGTCGACATTTAATATGCATGATCCGTGTGGGTATTAAATGCAATACATCATGATCTGTGTGAAAGGAATAATATTAGAGAATATAATATTAATCCCTATATTTCCTTCCCACTGTAGAAGCATTGGACTCCAATACGTATGCGGTCTAATGAATGCATTAAATGGATTAAATTGTAGTTGAATAATTTAAATAAAATTAAAACTAATTTAAATTAAATTATTTAATGGTTTTTTTGATGGTTGGGTCACATTAATGAAAGGTGGATGCAGATAAAATAAAAAATGGGTAATGGTATTAATGAAAATGGGAATGCATTAAAAATGTGTTTTAATGATGGAAAATAAATAAATTAAATTTAAATATTAATTTAATTTAATTTATTGAAATGTGGCACTAATGATCTCTGTAACTACCAATGATCAAAAACAAGTTGGAAACAATCGAGAAAGGCAGTAAACGTGCATAAAGCACCAAAAAATATATATCTAGCATGGCAGTGGCCATGGAGGCGCATGAAGGAGATCAACCAAATGATGGAAGCAATGGTGATGGCATTTATAAGCTATAAAATGACCCAAAAATGCAAAATGTCACTTGAAATATACACGTGTCATCGAGAATCTATGGAAGGTGATGAAAATATGCATATATGCATTGGAAGAAGATTAAAAGTGGTAGAGGAGTTGAGAAGCCACCAAGGAATATGATGTGAAGGTTGTGTGCTTTGGATCAATGCTCAAAAATAGGAGATCTAAACTACAAAATCATGAATATGTTGGATCAAGGCATGAAATGCATGAAAATATTGGCAATTAATGTAATGGTGGTCAAAAACAAAAAATCAACATCCACGAGAAGAATCATTGATCAATAAAATGATAGCAAAGATGTTGTGGATGAACTAGTAGGCCACAAGATACAACAGGCACGATGACAACGATAGAGATAACAACTTGTTATTCAACTGCAATGACTTCTAGTGATCTTGGATTTGCAATGTCTGAAGGGGTCTGATTTGTAAAAGAAACATCTTCAATAGCAAGAAGAGCAACATTATCTAATGGTATTATGTTGGGAATGTCACCCAAAGACCCTAGTTTGATTATAGGTTTTGCTATATATTCTTCAATATCTAGAACAAGTTCAGGATCTAGTTCTTCATCAGTGAGATATTCGTCAACAACATCTATTTTAGCTTGGAACTACTGAAAGGTGGCGATCATATCCAATTGAATTTGTTAAATTTGTGTGATGAGGTCGAGAAAAATGGTTGAACTTGACATCATGCCATCAGATACAAAAATAGATGATGGTCACGAACAAGAAAGGTGCAATTACACTAGATCATGAGTTGAATGAGCACGAAACAAAAAATAGAGATCACCTCCAAATATGTAAAGATATGCAACACTAGAAATTTCATAAAATGACAAATCCAAGATGAATTCTCAAATCAAGAGCTTTATATTGAGAGTCAGAGAGACCCTAGCTAGTTGAGGGTCAGGGTTCGACGGGACCCCAGTTGAGAGTTTTCAAAAATATGAGTGCTCGAAAGTGTTCACGATAGGGAAAGAGCGTTCACCCATAAAGATCAAGGGGTTTGATTTCTTATTCCTTTTTCAACCAATCTAGTCTTAGGAAGATGATACTTTCCAAAAAGTCTTGCATCTTACTCTGAAACCAATGATGTGGGAAGAACACTCAATATGTAAACACGATAATGACATAATCAAAAACTCCCCCATTGTACTCAACAAAAAATATATTTATAGGTATGTCTACCTTTACAATTTGGCATTTAATATGCACTATGCATGTGAAAGGAATAATTTTAGATAATATAATATTAAATCCCTATCAATTTCATCTTATTTCTTGAGAACAAGTGTGTGAAAAAAAGATGCATGAGGGTTAGGAATGAGAAAAATGATTTTGAAGAATAAAGCTCTTTTGGGAAAGCATTTTTGGTCTATCACCAAACAAGAGAAAAATGGGTGGACTCAAATTATTAATGCTAAATATCTAAATCAAGGAGATAGCTTCTTGAAAGAGCAGATGCCACTTTCTAGATCTACCTTCTCGAACAATATTGTTATATAAAAAAGCCTTGTCCTGAGAGATAGCAAGTGGAGTTTAGGCAAAGGTGAAAATTTTGATTTTTGGGATGACTTGTGTTTGGAAGATGCTCCCCTCTCAAAGCACCCGTCATATGCTTTTTTGAGACCTATATTATCATAATTGTATGGAATCAAAGTAGAAATTTCATTGAAGATGTAACAAACAGGGAAAGATAGAAGAATCTATAGGTTTTTGATTGTAACCATGGGGAAGAATATTGTCTAAAAGAGTTGGACCTCAAATTGAGAAATAAAGTGATAAGGATTCTAGGTATGAAGACTCCCTAATCTAGAATATGGAAAAAATTATACCTTTTCAATGAAGTCTACATATCACATTATGACTGATGATAATCATATTTGATTCTTGGGCTAGCAAATGTAGTTCAAAAATCTTATACCCAAGGTTAGTTTCTTCTACTGGTTAGCCCTTCAAAATAAAATTCTCTCCATAAAAAATATTAAAATTAGAGGTATGATCCTTCCCAACCATTGTTACCTTTATGGAATGAGTGAGGAGATGACTCAACACCTTTTCATTGACTATGGTTCATATTTGTAAATTTTGAATCACCTTCTCTAGCCCTAGATGGAAAACCCTCTATAAATTTGGTCTCTCACACTTCCTATGGGGAGTTTTTAAGGAGAGGAATAATAAGGCATTCAAAAATTGCTCTAGAGACCCAAAATTAGTAGAAGCGAGAATTTTGATTTCTCTATCTAAAAATATATCCAAAAAAAAAAAATTCTCTTGGCATTGATACTTTCGAAGAAGCTCAACTAGCTATCAAGTTGGGCCTTATCAAGATTGACCAAGGCTCTACTCAGGTCAATTCAAGAAGATTGCATGTCATGTGGTTCCCTCCTCTTTTTGGGTGGCTAAAATTAAAATTTTATGGAGCCTCAAAAGAAAATATATGATTGGTAGGTATCAGAGGAATTATTATATATAATAAAGGGGATATTATTTTATCCTATGTTGAGAACCTTAGAACCCAGTCCAACTACTTTGTTGAGGCCAAGGCCCTCTTCCAAGGTCTTGTTTTGTTGGAATTTCTAAATTTTGAGAAGGTAATTATTGAGGGAGATTCCCTTAACTTAATCAACATTCTCAATGGCATCCATAATCCTAGTTAGAACATTATAAATTTAATGGCTAAGTCAAATTGAATCCTAAGAACTTTTGAGAACGTCTAGTGCCAACACATTTTTAGAGAAGCAAACATGGTGGCTAGTTTCATGGCCAATTTAGGAGTTCATCAAGAAAGTACAATTACTTGGAGGAAATTTTTCCCTCAAAATATTAATGTTATCATCATAAAAGACTTTACAAGATTCATGGATGGCTCTTGATCTTATGTGCAACTTGTGTCTTTTATTCTATTATGTTGTTGCCTTGAACCGGCTAGGAATCTTATGTTTATCTAAGAGTAGGTCTATGAAGATGTCAACCATTTATGTGGATGAAATCTCTTGGGTTATGAATTGCTTTAAAAAAAATAGGTCAGGTTAGAAGAAAATATGATGTAGCTTACCCTGACCTTGTTTAGTTTTGCTTGGGAAATCCTTGGATTCCCTTCTTTGCTATTTTTCTCTCCAATATTTGTGGACTAATTCCTTGTTGGTGTGTTTTCCTTTTCTTTCTTCTTTTCCTCTTGATTAAATGTTTCGTTTTTACCTTATTTTGTTTCTCTTTGTCTAGTTTTTATTAGGGCTTACTTTGCAATTATTTTGTATATATGTAAAAGGTTCAAGGATCCTTTGAAAACATCCTCTTTTCATCTAATAAAAATTTACATTTTTGTTAGATAGAATACAATAAAATATCTCATAAGAGAGGTTGAAGAAAATCTAATTTGTTGGTAATTAGAAACATTTTATGTTTATTGAAAATGTAGGTGATTCTAAAAGAAAGTAGTGTATCCCTTTACTTCAATAGTTTTTTTCATTGTCTACATGGAAGAAGGATGACTTCATTAGAGATGGTTGTAAAAAAGAAATGACCTAGAAAGCTTGATATAGAAGTGGGAGATGAGTTGGACTTGGATGAAGATTCTATTTGAATAAAGTTTAGGACATGTTGGGTTAATAAAGATATGAAACACAACTAGCAACAACAAAAATTATTATCTAAATGATACTTCCATTTATGAAATCAGTAGTGACAATAATAGAACTTAGCATTCCACATGCATAATGAGATGTTCCCATCATTGGACCTTTCTAAAAAAATAAATAAGTAAATTATATCAATATGGAGAAACAAATTTATGTTAAATATTTTTAAACAAACATTAGTTGATCTATATTGAGTCTTCAAAATATGAGGTTGATCTATATTAAATATTCAAAAGATGAGGTTATAATTTGTAGTAAATCCTACCAAAATTCTTAGTCAACAAATTATATTAATACTTGACAATAGAATTTATAACCTTCATAGAGAAGTAACGGATGAAGTTAGATTGGATTGTACAATACCATTGAAAATAGATAAACCACCTAAAATAATATATCTAATAAAAATTAAGAGGCGAATAACCAAAGTATTTATATCATAAAATATATATAAATGAGATTCTACTATAGTAAGAAATTACTCTAACCATAGAAGATGAAGGAATGTCTTATTAATATAAAAAGTATCTATAAGAATAAGAAACAATTGGATAGCAACCCCATTGACAAGTTGATTCAAATGTTTGTAAAATCTATAAAGTACTTTTAAATTTTTTTATTTTGGTTATATAATAGAGTTGGTGATACTCACATTATTTATTATTTATTAGTAAATAATAAGTGTAAGTTTTCAAATCAGGGAGGCTGCTCCCACCAAATCCATTGCATATCGTCATTGTTGACTCGACATGAAGGGAACCACTGATTGCTTGAGATTTGTTGACTCGACATGAAAGGAACCACTGATTGTTTGAATCATCATAGACCCCACATGCGACTCACCGTCGTCATAGATCTCATACGCACTCAAAAGATTCATATCAGCCTTCAAAATTTGACTTTTTTGGTAAAATTTAACCAAACAAATATTTACCAATCCAGGCACTAAGGACTGAGGAGGATGAAGCTACAATGTTTGAATTTTGGCTTTTCAGGGATGCCACAACTTAGTAGACCAACCTAGTTACTGTTCATAAAGCGCTTTTGTTGATCTGCGACTGGACTTTAATTAAACGAAAAAGCAAATGTTAGTAAGGCCAGCTATGGCGTTACATCAGATGCTTTCGTCAGGCATTTCGTGTATTGATATTTTCTGTCAAATACATGATAAGAACATTGTTCCTTTGAAATTGCCACTGGTTGCAAAAGAATAGGTAATCATTCTATACTTTTGCTTTTGATTATTGCTATGGTTAAAAATTAAAAAAAAGCAAAGGAAAAGAGGGGATAATTGTCCTTTTCAAATTATAACAAGGGCCAATGCAAGATAACTTTTGTATTTATACAGGAATCTGAAATCGCCATAAGAATAACTAACTAATTTTTGGCTCAGGAATACTAATCTTTTAATAGTTATTTTCAAAGAGTTTTTTTTACACAAGCTCTTTTATATACGCATTCACATATATTATATTTCACTTTCTAAAAAAATTTAAAACTCTGATCACATAATGTACCACAAGAAGCATTAATAGCTATTAGCACATGTGAATGAAGAAATTCGAGTTGTTATGGTCCTTTTCTCTGCCGAATTGTACGAGATATGTTTTTTTCCAAACACATCTTTTATTTCCACACGTGTGCATGCTAGCTTTAACAAAATAAATCCAACTCTTTTTCATTGTATGTTTTCCTTCCCACGCCCATTACAATAGGTTAGTTAATAACAACGGACTTCATCAATGCTTTTTATTATTATAAAAAATATATATAATTATAAATAATTAAATTATATTATTAAGAAATATGTTATTATTTAGGTTTATATGAAAATAAATTATAAAATTGATTTTTATTTTTTAAAATAGTTTGAAATTATTTACATGTTTTTTTTTTATTTGTGGAAAACATCCCAAAAGAGATGCCACTTTCGGGTAAAACCCAAGGAGGCAAGGGTATCCATTCCGCCAAAAACACCCAGGACTCGGACCTGGCCTACCACCTTTGACATACTCAAGGAGCAAACAAACACACAAAACCAATTTACAAATAAGTAAATAACAACAAAAATAATAAAATAAAATAAAAAACATACTCCTTGAGTGTGTCAAAAACAAAAGCACAACCAAACACGCACAATAACATAAAATAAACCACAACACAAACCACATAGAAAAACACAAGAACCATATAACAAAACAAAAACAAGACAAAAACAACAGAACACTACAAAGACATAACCCAAAAAAACATGAAAAATAAACACAACCAAAACCTAAAAATTAAAAAAAAAAAAAACAACCAACAACAGACAATAAACAAAAACAAAAAACATAGAAAACACTCACACATAAAAACACGAAATAACACAAACAAAGAGAAACCCAAGAACAAGAATGAAAAAAACACAAGAATAATAACAAAAAACATTAAAAAAAAAACAAAACAACAAAAACACAATAACAACAAAAAACAACACAAAGAACACAAAAACAAAACAAAATAAAAAAACCCACCCACCTTAAAAAATTAAACAAAAAAAAACAAAAAAGAAAAAAGAAATAAAAAATGAACAAAACAATGACCTATCTAGACCAGAATACTATTAAGAAAAGAATCAACATAGGAAAAAAAATAAAGAATAGAATGAGCTAGGGAACTAAAAAAACTGAATGAACCAAAGAGAAGCAAAAAAAAAAAAACAAGAAGAAACTAGGTACCTTCAGAACTGGAGTCATCCAAAGAAATGATAGAAAGAAGAGCTTCCCTAATTTGAGAAGCCCACCATATAGGAGGGTGGCCATAACAAGTAAGATCACCTTTGTCCAAAGCCCAATTAGCTAAAGCATCAACACTCTTGTTTTGATATCTGACCACATGATTGTAATCAACTTTCAAAAATCTCATCTGGATTAACTGAATCTTCTCAATAATTCTTTTTATTCTCCAATCCACCTTATGATTCTTAGAAGTATTCTTCAAGAGATTAATCATAAGTTGAGAGTCAGACTCAACTAACACCTTTTTCCATCCAACCTTAGTAGCCTCCTAAAGGCCTCTGAGGATATCATACCCCTCAGCAAGGTTATTGGAAAGAATACCCAAATTCTCAGCAAAAGTAAAAACCAGGGAGCCATTTGAAAGTCTACCAATTCCTCCCACACTGGCTTTTCCAGGGTTCCCTCTAGAGGTTCCATCAGTATTAACTTTTCCAAAATCCTTAGGAGGAGGTTGCCAATTTCTATTCCTATCCATATTACTAATACTCACATTCCCTTTAAGTTGGTTGCCCTTAGAAGGTTTAATCTTCAATATTTGCATCACTTGATCCCATATTTGGTGGGATTTTTGGGGGTGATTAAGGAGATGATGGACTGATTCAACTAAGTTGGCTATGGGATTTTGCCAAATATAGTGAATATCCTTCCTATCTTGATTAAAAATTTAGATGTTCCTTTCATTCCAAATATTCCAAATAAGAATGGTAGAACTCATCCAAACTAACTACCTAATAAAATGATCAACACCCTCTTCATTAGGCCAATCCCTCCAAAGTTGTTCAAAAGTAAAAAAATTGGACCACTATAAGCCAAGTAAAGTGGCCATTCTCCTCCACAGCTCAGAGGCTAAAGTACACTCAATAAAAATATGGTTGATATTTTCTACATTCTCTTCACCCATTTCACATCTAATAGGGCCATGAAAACCACGCTTCATAAGTTGCTCACCAGTAAGCACCCTATGATGCAATACAATCCAATTAAAGAACCTCACCTTAGGCCAGAGCTTTTGAGCCCACAATCAAGAAAATATTTCAGAGGAATGGTTGGAATTATTATGGCATAAGGACAAATAACCTTGAGAAACTGAATAATCACCCTTAGTAGTGTTGTTCCATCCAAAACAATATTTTTCATGTGACCAAGAGAGGGGTCTCATATGAAGGATGCCTTGGATATCTTGTCTTTGCCTTTCTGGGATTTGAATAGGCCAGTCCTCAATAGGGATCCAATATCTACCAACCTTTGAATTACCAGTATGGTACCGATAGTAATTAGCCACCTTTATCCAATTAGCTCGATAAAGCTCCTCCATCCAAGGCCTCCAATCGAGAAAATGAGTTATCAAAGGCTTGTGACCATCCCAAGAATCTGTCCAAAAATTTGCATGTTGACCATTATGAATGATCCAAAATAATTTTTTCTTTATCAAATCCTCACCAGTCTTAAGAACTGCTAAAATGGGAGAACCTTTGGTAGTAATTTGATAGCGAACAAGGTCTTCAAGACTTTTGTTCTCAGCATATTTAGCACGGAGATTATTGGCCCAAAGAGCATTGGGGTTATGCAACATCCTCCAATATAATTTAGCAGCTAAAGCTGCTTTGTTGTTATTAATTGAAGACCGTAATCCTAACCCTCCTTCACTCTTAGGAAGACATAAAGTATCCCATTTCACCAAGGCCCATTTTCTTTTCTCCTTAGTACCACTCCAAAGGAAACGATGACTGATTTGATCCAATTCTCGAAGAATGACCTTTGGGATATTCAAAACGGAAGAAACATAAATAGGAATAACTTGAAGGACTGATTTTACCAAGGTGATTCTACCCCCAGAAGAAAGCCACTTGTTGGTCCACTTTCCAATTTTCTTCTTGACTTTGTCCAACAACCAATTCCAATATTTATTTTTCTGCCTTTGAATATTTATGGGAATACCTAAATAAGTGATTGGAAGAGAGGTCTTCTTATATCTTAGTTTATCCAATACCATGGATTCCTCGTCTAGCAGAAGCAGTTGAAAGAAAATAACTTTAGATTTGTCTTCATTGATCAACTGCCCAGTAGCCTTAGAAAATAGCTAATGATTTGCTTAATATTAGAAGCTTCCTTAACTGTAGCTTTACTTAAAATATTAGAGTCATCCACAAATTGAAGATGAGAGATAGGTCTAGCTCTATGAGCAATGGAAACTCCTTCAAGGGTTTTGTTTTCCCTCTTTTTGGTTATAGTCCTACCCAGGCATTCAGCAAGAATGATGAATAAATAAGGGGATAGTGTGTCACCTTGCCTAATACCTCTGGAAGTTAGGAAATACTGAGAAGGCCTGCCATTGCTAAGAACTAAGTAGGAAACTGAAGAGATACATCCCATAATCCAACCCATCCAATCCTTAGAGAAACCAAATTGCCTCAAAACTTTGATAAGGAAGTGCCAATCCACTCTGTCATAAGCTTTGGATAAGTCTAACCGAATGAACTTGGAAGGAGAATTTTGCATATCCATGGAATGGATGGCTTCCTAAGCAAGAACTATCTCATATACTATTTGACGTCCTTCCACATAACCCCCTTGATCTGGGGAAATAATATTATGCAAAAGAGGCTTCAACCTTCCTGCCATGATTTTAGTAATGATTTTGAGAACATTACATAAAGCAATAGGTCTAAAAGTTGAGATATGATGAAACTCTTGATCTTTTGGAACAAGAGTAATATAAGTTTTATTGATAACCTTAAAAATTTATTTGGCTTTCCTTTCTTCTTCCACCACCTCTAATAAATCAACATGAAGGATATCCTAGAACTCTTGGTAGAACTCAATAGGAAAACCATTAGGACCTGGGGTTTTACCTTTTTGCATTTTAAAAACTACTTTTTGAAGCTCATTGATAGTAATAGGAGCAGTCAAAATAGAGTTCTACTTAGAAGGGATTGCTTGAAGAAAATTATATTGTGAAGCTGAGTCAAGGGGAGTAGCAGCAAAAACATTGGAAAAGTAATCAACAACAATAGAGTTCATGCCATCCCAAGTATAAACAACATCTCCATAATCTAATTTTAAGGAAGAAATAAAGTTGTGAGATCTTCGATCTAGAAGATATTTGTGGAAGAAATTTGTGTTTCGATCTCCTTCTTTGAGCCATTGAATTCCAAAAATTTTCTTCGATAATATTTCTTCTCTTTTTTCCCATTCCTCTAACTGAGTTGTGATTTTAATTTCATATGCACTTCTATTCTCTATGAGGCCATCTAAACGGGTTTTCTTATTCAAATTTTCAATATGAGCAATAACTTCATGTTTTTTTTTTATGAACATTCCCAAACTCTTTACAGTTCCAAGTCTTGATTTTGGATTTAATGTATTGCAGTCTTTTGGCAAAAAAAAACATCTTAGTCCCATGCCTAGGTTTACCTTCGTTCCACCATTGTTGCACATGTGGTCTAAAGGAAATGTCTGTAAGCCACATTAATTGAAAATGAAAAGGAGAGAAACTCACATTGGTTTTCCACATTTCCACCATGACTGGCCAATGATCCGAACCAGCATTATTAAGAGTCTTCACTTTATGAATGTGACCATGGATTAAGAAATTTTTAGAGAGCAAAAACCTATCCAATCTCTCCATTATACAAGCTAAGCCTTACCTTCTGTTAGACCAAGTCATAAGGCCATTATCTGGTTGGATATCCACAAGATGGAGGTTTGCAATATATTCGCTCATGAGGTCAGTGCTTTTTTGATCTCTTTAATCCTTGCCCTAGAAATCATGGATAGGTATGGTTTTCACTTTTCTTTTGTGTAGCAAATTGGAAGTCATTGTCACTCAAGTTCATAGTATGATATATTGAAAGACAAATTTATAACCTATCTTGTATCCCATGCAACATTTTCTGCTAAAATATTGAGCATAAACCACAAAAATATTAGCCGCTACGGTCCGAAGGCCCTAAAAACCAACCTCTGGAGTTGCTTGCACTCAACCCAGATGAAACCCTCGCATAGCCGCTTGCCAAATATGTAATTCACACATAGGGATGTGCTAGGATATGTGTTGCTCCAAATGATATGAAAATTGGTGGAGACGTTCTGGGGATTTTCATGCATCTACCCTCAAAATTTTAGCTCAATCCGAATCTAGATGAGTGAGATATGGCTGAAATTATTTTGGTAGTTTGGGCAGTCCTGCGAAAAACATCTCATCTATCTTTTCTACTTTACTTCTATCTATTTACATGTTTTTGTAGGTAAGTTGGAAAGGTTAGAGCAATCCTTCAAGGGATGTCGTTGGTTAGAATCTTTACCTTATCAAACACACATTGGGTACCCAAAATCTAGTTGATTATGTTGTGGGGTCAGGCCGAGCACGACTCCTAGGTAATTTTGACGATGTAGAACCCAAGCAGAGCACAAATTCCGGTTGATTTTGATGGTGTAGAACCCCTGGTCATAGTTTTTCATACTAAAGAATCCCCATAAAATATTTCTTTACTAAATTCAAAAAAAGTTGAATTTTTTTTTTTTTTAATTTTGTTTTAAAATTTTATTTTTATGCGAGTACAAGTACTTTTACTATAATAAGGATAACAATATAAAATGTTTTGATTTTAATACTAAGAACGATTTTACCAGATATCACTTTCTCAAAAAAAGAAAACATGTGAATAAGTGCAATCTCCAAATTATGAAATATTAGATATATAAAATCATCACTTCTAATATAATTGAAATTTTTTAGACTTATTTAATTTTTTTTTAATTATAGATTATATTTTATTTAGTTTAATATTAAATTAAATTTTTTATTAAATGAAAGGTAAATTTTATACATTACTTAATAACATAGAAATTAATTAAAAAAAAACATAGAAAATAAACTATAAGAATCATATTAGATGGTCAATCAGTAAAGGGAATTATACAATTTTGTGTCTAATGTCTGGTTGAATACTTAGTTTATTATCTCTAGATAAAAATGGCAACCATTGGTTAAAGCATGCCTAGGTTGTAATGGTCCAAAATTCAAGATTATATTAATATGAAAAACAACTTCATATCAGGGATTTTTAGTAGAAAATTTCCTAAAGAAGAGGAAATCAAAAAAATTATAGGTAGATTTCAAAAATTGTTTTAAGATTTATATTTTTTGATTTTAACACAAAAGGATGAGTTGTTTGGAATCTATCAAAATATGGTGAATGCTATATCAAGTTGGAATATGATGACTTAGAGCAATCAAAATTTCATATCCCCCCAAAAAAAATATTCAAAGAATGTTTGGTTGTTAGAGGCTTTCTATAGGGCCACAACATTTCCTTTGTTAGTGGTTTAAAGTAATATTTTTAAAAAATAAATTCTACAAAGAAAAGGATATCATGGACCTTTTAGACATGCCTTGTGTGATAAGGATTTAAAAATATAAGAAAATTTACTTCATCATTGTTCTTGTGCGACATTATTTAGGGTTACTCTTTGAAAAAGATAGAAATATATTTAATAGTTTTATGAACATTAAAGGAGGTGATCCAATGTTTGATTTATTATTTAAAAGCTAAAAAATTATGTAATATACGGGGTATTGGTCCTACCATTATTTGTTGGAATTTATGTCTTAAGAGGAATGGAATTTTTTTTAAAGTGAATCTAGAAATCATGCCTAAGTTTGTATTTGGAATAAAAGTAATGTCTCTCTTACAAATTAATTATAGATAATGTGCTCAGCATGGGAAGTAGTAAGCTTACAAAAAGTGGTGGCATCAACTTTATTATAATATTTGAACATGCACATAAAATGTATATATGATAATAACATTAAAACAAACAAACCTACTTTGATCTAAGAGAAAATAGAAATATCCAAATTTAGATTTATAAAAAATATTTTGTAAGATGCTTTAAAAATGAAATCTAGAAAAATCCATATGAGGTGGTATCTTTAAGAATACTAAAGATCAAATTCTTTTCACTTTCTCATAATCATATGGAAATTCAAGTAACAAATATGCAAGGACTAGGGCACTTCATACAATGATTAAAATTACAATAGAAAAAAGGGTGAAAGTATATTTCAATTTAAGAGGACTCTGAAACTATTATTATTAATGCTATCGGGCAAAATGGATGAGGGGATTGGATAAAAATAATATTATTGTTGGTGTTTATCATCTACTATTATAGGTAATATCTTAATCATTTTTAGAAGGAAACTAGCCAACTGAAATTTTATCTCTTAATCAAAATGATATGAAGGAGTTAATTTTGGAAACATAACACTTTGAGAAAATTGAAGAATATATTTAATAGAAAAAATAAAGCAAGCCTCACCTTCATAATTCTTGTTCTAGATGTTTGGATAAATTCAAAGAGTGAAGGATTCATATGATGAAAACCTACATAGTGAGCACCAAATGTCATTTATATAGCTAACTAGAAGTAAGTATAACCTAATTGGAAAAATTAAAGATAAATATATGATAATATCTACACAAGTAATAGATAATTTACCAAAATTTATTATAAGGATAAGCTAATTGGGTATTTTATAGTGATTTTAAAATTATAAGGTTTAATATGTAAGTTCAATGGATACTACAAATTTTTTTAGTTATTCGAAAGAGGATTAAATCAAAGTGGGTATTGAATTTGTATTATTTTATGATTTCCAATTTGAGAGGTCTTTTCACATCATTTACTTTATTTAGAAGTGAGGGATATAATACTAGGTGATGACACATATTTTAAAAGAAGAGATGACATATATTTAAGAACATAGAGTGAGAAATATGCTACGGAGATGAAAACATTAAAAGGATTTCAATGTGGGTTAGGATTACTCTGACCTAAAAATTATTGTAATTAGAAAAAGGATTTGAAGAAATTTTTAAGGATATTCATCTAGGGTTTTTAATTATTAAGGAATGAAAACATGTTATATATTCTTGATAGCAATGTCATGTATATTTCAAAAAAATTGAAAATTTATTAAAATTAAATTGAAGTTAAGAGAACAACAACATCAAGTGGATTATTAAAAAATAAATGTTAATCCTTTAAATATTATAAGATTAGACACATCTCAAGAGCTTACAAACTTTAAAAAAAATGATAAATGAATAAAAATAACAGGATCATGAGAGAAATAGAGTGATTAAACAAGAAGATCATATTCTTATAGAATTTCTCTTATATCAAGGCAATTCCACTACCATAAATATTGGAAAGGAATATCCTTTTAGTCATGTGAAGTTCTTCATGATGCATTTAGTGTAAACATTAGAAGAATCTAAAGAGGATCTGAATGATAAGGAATTAGAAGAAATTTAGAAGCATACAAGACATGAGTAATTTAAAAGCACAAGTTTAAATTTAAAAGGAAATAAATATTCCATGAATTATATGATGGTAAGATTTATATAGGATACAATAGATGACCTCAATTGTAATTTATATAAATCCATTTTTATCTAGTAGAAAATTGCTTGTTTATAATCAAAATAGAGGTAGTGTGGAATTTGTCACAAGACATTAGGATTTAAATATCTATGTACTAAAAAAATAATATTTTGTATATCCATTATAATTTAGGTAATTTTAAAAAGCATAAGAAATATAATTACTATGAGGATTACTCTTACAATTTAGGGTTTCGAAGGTAGCATACAAAAGAATACATTTTAAAGGCTATCCCTTCACATTAAGTTAACTAGGTAACATAACCTACATATTATAAATCAAATTATTTATAGTTTAGAAAAATGGAAGAGATTGATAAGAATAAAAGAAATATTCTTCAACCAAACCCAAAGATAAAAACAAACTCATAGATATATATATTTGGAATTGATGAAATAAATATCATATATACCCTATATAGGGATAATTAATAAATACCCTTAATTAATCATTATCATTCAACAGAGGTTGATCTCTTGAAGATACAAATATTTGATATTATTATGGTCTCTTGTATTTTATTTATTATTATTATTATTATTATTATTATTATTATTATTATTATTATTATTATTATTATTATTATTATTATTATTATTATTACATATACTAGAGGAATTGGTAACTCATTACATTTTGTATCACCTCATAATGGGTTAGAATCTTACTCCTTGCTATCGCTATAACCTCTAGTTATGACAAGTAAACATTTAATATAGCCAATGGTGCTAGAACAACACACCCTCCAGTTATATGAGGCCTTAGGGATTCAATTTGTGGTCTCCATCCTCTAGTTTTTTTTATAAGAATTTATTATAATAAATACTAGAAAATAACTTTTTATATTTTATTGGAGGATTGTATTTTAATGATGAATCCATTTGATTCTATTGGAGGACTATGGTGTGTTTCCTACTTTTATATTAGTTATTATTTTGCATATGGATAATATATTATCCAAATACATAATATTTGCAATTTGTATGCTAATGGTAGCCCATAAAAATAACATAGGTTTTAAAAGTAAAAATTGTTATCAATATATTACATAAGAATTTATTATATTATTTATTGTTATTATTATAATCATCACACATTTTATAATTTATATATAAATATTATAATATCAAATTCACTAACTAGAATCTATCTACTATATGCTTATTCTAGAATACTACATTAATTTTCTATCCATCAAGTATAAATTAGGTATAAATCATATTTGGTTATTACCATTCTATCATTTTATTTATAAATTTTTATTACTCAAGATCAAGAAGCTTGATTTAAAAAATAAAAGCTATAATTTATCATATGGTTTGAACTAATCCATGACTAATTTCACAATTATGAATTTTATTTTTTTGAATGAAATATTATATTAAAAGTACGCACACCCTAGTAGGATATCAAAAATTACACAAACCACATACTATGGTTAGGAGAAACCAAATAGCAAATATAAAGTTTTTAGTTGGCTAACACAAAAATGAGGGAATTAAAATCATTCTCTTAGACAAAAATCAAAGAAAAGCATGCATCTATAGAACAAAAATCATTTCCAGATGTCGAGGGATAAAATTGTCCATATTGTCATCATGGCACATCCCAGCCATTACCATTAGTGTCAGTATCGCCCATATGAGCAACATCATTAACCTCTTATGCACTTATAACTTGGGGGTGGGGGGTTAGTTATGAAATTTTAGTTTACAACATATCGTTTATATATTTTATGATAAACCTTTCAAATAAGACTAGTCCTATAGCATATTATTATTGAATTTAATGATAAAATGAACTACAAAATAACGTTTATATTTAACAACAAAAATACTTTTATAGATTGAAAAACAATATGAAAAGAGTGAACTATAAATTAGAAAAACAATTTCAAAATTTTATATGAAAATAATTTCTTTTGTTTTAATGGATAAAAATTAGCACTTGTCATAAATGGTGTGCCCTTAAAATTGATATACAAGACGGTTAGCATGGCCTCACTTTAACTAGATAAACTAGGATTACCTGTGGCTTTTATAAATATAATCAAATATTAAGGGTTCAAATCAAGAAAGGGTATTTTGGACCCCACTTATTGTCAGCCTTATAACTTAAGAAGGCAAATAAAAGAGGTGAATGTTGAATGTAATGAAATTAAATGGAAGGGAAGGAATTAAGGAAGATTCAAAATTAAGAAACATCCAATTTTGCATGAATTTGGGGATGTGTTTTTGGAAGATCCTCCAAGCCTTCCCCCTCAACGAGAATTTTATCTCACTATTGAATTAATACCTAGAGCCAAACCTATTGATAGGACACCCTATAAAAATACCACTATTGAGTTGCAAGAGTTAAAGGTGCAACTGTAATACTTATTGGATAAAGGTTTGATTAAACCTAATGTGTCATCCTAGGGTTCTCTAGTTTTATTTATAAAGATAATGGATGATTTATTAAGAATATGTATTGACTATAATATGTTGAACAAGGTGGCAATCAAAAATAGATATCCTTACCAATAATTGACTATGTTTTTTACCAATTAAAAGATGCCACCATTTTCTCAAAAATTAACCTAAAATCAAGTTACCATCAATTGACAATTTGTGAGGAAGACACTCACAAAAACACTTTCAAGACAAGATATGGATACTTTTATTTTATGGTTCTATCATTTGGGTTAACAAATGCACCAACGACATTTATGGATCTAATGAACAATGTGTTCAGGAAATATCTCAATTATTTTATTTTGATATTTTTGTATGATATGTTAATATACTCTTGCACCAAATATGAACATTATCAACATTTGAGATTGGTTTTAGAGGTGTTGAAAAAGAATCAACTTTATGGAAATTTGTCAAAGTGTGAATTCTATGTTTCACAAGTATAGTATTTAGGGCATATTATATTTGTAGAAGGGATTGTTGTTGATCCAAAGAAAATTGAAGCCATACTAAGTTGGCTTGCACCTACTAATATGTTTAAAATTAATTTTTTTATAGGAATGACTGGTTACTATAGGCAATTTATGGAAAACTTACCAAGAATTGCATACTCTATTACCAACCTTAAAAGAAAAGGAAAATACTTAAAATGGATGGAGAGTGTGAGATCACCTTTATAATTCTAAAAAATAAGCTTACTACAACATCAATTCTCAAAATACTTGAATATTTTGAAATTTTTATAGTATACATAAATGTTTTTTTAGAATGTTTGGAAGGATTTTTTTCCTAAAATGAATCTAGAAAACTTAAGAAGCATGAGTTGAACTATGTTACACATGACCTAGAGCTAGTAGTGATTGTCCATGCTCTTTGTATATGGAGGCACTACTTGTTGGGAAAACCTTTCGAGCTAAGGATAGATCACCAAAGTGTAAGGTACATATTTACCCAACTGATGTTGAATACAAGAAAAAGAAGGTTGATAGATTTCTTAGTTGAGTATGACTTTGGTATAGAATATTTAAAAGAAAATTAAAATAAGGTGGATGACACCTTGATTAGGAGTAGGCATATAACAACTTTAACCCAAATTCATGTTGACTTGATTGAAAAAGTAAAAATAATGGAGTTACAAGACCCATATTGCATCAAAATCTAGACTAAATTTGAGGTAATTCTTAATGAAAATGAGGATTTTAGCATAAAATATGACTTTTTATGTTTGAAATATAGGGTTGTTATACCAAATATTCAATATTTAAGGAGAACGATTGTGTAGGAGGTACATGTTTCTCTATATTGGGCTCATCTAAGAAGTGCCAAGATGAGAGAAAATATGAAAAAGATCTTTTATTGGCTTGGAATGAAATAGTATATCAATGGTTTCCTTTCTAGATATTTGGAATATCAAAAGGTAAAAGTAAAACATCAACATATGGCAAGAAAACTATACCCACATGATATACCCACTAAAGAGTGGTAGGTCATATCAATGAATTTTATTATGGATTTACTGAAAATCAGGTACCAACATGATGCAATCCTTGTGGTGGTGGACAAGTTGAGAAAGGTTGCACACTTCATACGGAGAAACATTATGGATGATGCATTGATTGTGGTGAATATGTTTTCCAAGGAAACAATCTAGTTGCATGAATTTTCAAAAGTAGTTATTTTAGATAGAGACTCTAAATTTACATCAAATTTTTGACAAGCTCTTTATCGTGCCTTAGACACTAAGTTGAATGTCAATTATGCTTACCATATGAAAACATATGTGCAAATAAAGAGGGTAAACTAAGAGCTTCAAAAAATGCTCCATATATAATGCATGGATAAAATTCAAAATGGAAAGACTATTTACATTTGGTATAGTTGACATATAATAATGGATACCATGCATCCTTGGGAATGGCTCTGCTTGAGGACTTTTATGGAAGAAGGTACAAAACACCTCTATCTTGAGATAATTTGAAATATTGGATGCTGATCAAACTAGATATTGTTAAGGATATGGAGCAACTTAGGGTGATTAAAAAAAGGCTCAAGAAAATAACTAATCATCAAAAGAGCTATACAAATTTAAAAGGGCCATCAAAGGAATTAATTTTGGGAGATAGTCTTCATAAGGGTGCAACCTATGAAAAGTGCCATCAAGTCAACTAAGTTGGATCCTCAATTTGTTGGGTCATTTGAGATCATTGATAATATTAGTCTAGTAGCCTATTGACTTGACTTACTAGCCAACCTATTTGGAATATATACAAATTAAAAATTATCATGGCTACGAAAAGAGTTATCATGTTTGAAATATATATAAATAAAAAATGGTATATCCCATGGCTATTGAGGTGCAACTTGTTAATATTCTAGGTTTTATTTATAAAAATATGATAAATAATACCCTATATTAATGTAAGGTCTAGCAGGACCATATTTTTTGGAATTGTGGTACTTGGAAAAATGTTTATGTAATGAGAAAGCAATTTCCATTATTGTTTGAATAAAATATTTTGTTTTCAAAATCACAAGGGACTATGTTTAGTCCTAGGGGGAGTATGTAATGGTCCATCTTTGTAGGAATTCCCTTGTTGTTTAATTAATGTATTGATGTGTTAATATTTAATTTATGATCCTATTTTGTCCTATCAAGATGACTTGATAATTATACTTGATGCTTTATAAAGTAGGATTATGTCATTTTTAGAATATAGTATTATTGATGAATTTTGTTGTTGTAAGACTAGGAATTATCATGGGTGTATTGGTATGGGATAAACACTAGAGTTGAGAGAAATATAAATTTGGTAAATTATGGGTTTTTAGTTGACAACCCACATGGGTAAAACAATCATGTAGAAGCATTTGCATGTGTGTATGTGTGATTAAATGCATCATCGGACAAGGAGGTTGCTATAAAGTAAAAATATACCTTTACCTTTATGCCGAAGGGTCCTTTGTAGGGGGTTGATAACCTTCAAGTTATCATAATTCCGCTTGCTTAGGGAATGACTATGTTTGTGTATCTTTGCTTATTAGTTCGATGAGGACAACTTTGTTTTAGAATGCATTAGTTATTATGTTTCAAAGTATAGAACTTAGCTAGTTGATGAAGTATTAATAATAATGTTAGTATTATTAGTATTTAAAAATATTAAATACTAATGTTAATAGATAATATTAACATTATATAACAAAAAATAATAATAATAATAATAATTAATACTATGAAGGGGTAAATAAATTAATACCTTTGCTAAAAATGATATTAGCAAATTAAATATTAATATTATTAAGCTAATGTTTTAAAATGGGGCTTATTTAATTAAATAAATGTTATGAGATTCTCATTTCTAATTTTGTGATTATCACAAAGCTTGGAAGACCCAAAATGATAGATACAAGGAACAAGAAAGCATCTTAGGACATAGCAAATGGATCTCAATAGGTGTTGGTACTGAATAGGGTCGAAGCTCCCACCAAAGGTAGGAATTAAAAGTTATTTTCTAGAACATTTAGGAATTTTAGAAAAATGCCCTGAAAAAGCATAAGGTAGTTAGGAATCTTAGAAAAATGGATGGGATAGATATCCTTTTATTTCATGAAACAAAAAATGGATAAGCAAATTTAGACAATATTAAAAATTTGGTATGGAATAAAGCAGAAGGTATCTATAGACCTGTTAGAGGTGCTTTTGGAGGTTTGTGGACTCTTTAAAACCCAATTAAACTATAAAGGAGTGTTTGCAACAAAATGACAGATTTATTTTGGTCCTCTTTCAATATAAATTAACTAATTTTTGTTGGTTACCTACAAATATCTATGCCCCTAATTCTCAAGTGGATTGAAGAAGGCTTTGGGATGATTTAGAGAGATTTAGGGCTTTAGTTAGTTTTCATTGGATGATAACGAGAGAATTCAACACTACTCTTATATCAAGTGACAGGAAGGACAGAGTAGTTGAATTCACAAATAGTATGGAGGATTTTTGTAAGTTTATCTCTTATTTGGGCTTAATAGATGTGGATTTGCTAGGAGCCACGTTTACTTTGTAAAGCCTGAGAATAAGAGGGGGTATCATCCAATCCAAGATTTATAGAGTAGTAGCTTATACGGATTGGTATGGAAAATTTCATTTTTTTCATTGAGAGCTTTACCAAAAATTACCTCCAACCATAGCCCACTTATTTTATATTTTTTTAAAGAAAAATGACAAAAGGATTTCCTTTTTTATTCAATATGATGTGTGTGAAGCATCCTCAAATTGAGGATAGGATTAGATACTATAGCATAGGGGTGTACTATTCTCTATGGGATGGTGATTATCGAGTCTTATAATGATCAACTTACTATCCTTGTTCAAATACCCAAATTTTACAATCACACAGTCTTCACAACAATTAATATGCGATCACAAAACAACTTGTACAGACTCAAATTTTACCACTGTATGATCCCAAATCATACAATTTTAGTGATTGTATTATTTGAAACTTAGGAAATCCTTCATATTTGGTTTTGCAAGCTATCGTATGCAGTTTTGTAACTAATTTTTCAATTTGCCAATATTGCCAAATCAGGTAAGTTTCCTTCAATAGCCTAAACTACCAAATTAGGTAAATTTCTTTTGTACGATTTGTAGCACATATGGTGTATGATTTGTATGAATTGAAAGTTCAACAAAGTTCCAAATTGGATACTCTTCCTTATAAATCTCTCTCATAAAATTTATGGGATGTCAATTACTCCATATTTACCAACATGCAAGTTCTATATTTAGGGTCTAAGAGAGTTCTTCACAATGGCAATATTCCAAAATTTTACAATAGGCTTCAAGATGTCTTTCCTAATACAATATGCCTCACAGATCATTTACAGGTCTTAAAACATGGGGGATTCAATTCCATTCTTCATATTAGTACATTAGCATTATCCATAGACATAGAGAAGTAACGTGCAACAACCAGATACTACAAAATACTAATCCATCATTCTATAAGTGTGCAACACATGAGATAATACTATGCAATGATATTATTCGTTAATTACTCTTGAATGGATATTACAATCACTAATAATTCTAAAAGGATACACAAGAAAATAGTAATTCCATACAATAATCAGATAGATGCATTTCATAATCTGACTCATCAAACCAGACTTACAAAATTGAAAGGGGAATCTTATATAATTTTGCCCAGGATATTCCAAGTGGTTCCTGAGGCAATTTGTTTTTCACAACTATCCATGTATAATGAATCCTTAATTACACCCTTTTGCTAAGTCTAATTACACCTATTATCAAATTCATTTGCAATTACAACTCAAATTGCATTTCATTGCACCTTGTATGTTTTAACTCTAGTTTGTACATTTTGCCTCCTCCTTGTATGTTTTACTCATACTTGTATGCTTTGCCAAAACTATCAAAACTAGGCAAATCCTCTTTGTCACTTCTTCTAGGAGGTGGATTTTCTGCCTACATCTACCCTCCCATTTACTTTGGTCGATGTCCTTGCTGAATCATATTTCTATTTTAGTTGGGCCACATATTTTTTGACTAAGGTTTCACTGTCTTCTAGTAAGACGTGAATAATTACACATTTATTCTACAACTTGGTTTTGTAGTTACCCATTTCTAATGCTTTCACATCATGATGGTTGGTTGTCTCCTCGACAGTCTCTAGGATTTTCCTTAATTTTTGTTCGTGCTCTATAGAATTCTTCATAAGATTCTCCTACAAATGTGCTTATGTTTGAGCTACTACTAATTCTTCATTCTTTTCTATAATGGTATTCATATGGTGATTAATATCAACCTCCAAAGCATGAATTCACCTCCTTGACATTCAATTATATTTGCTTCTCTAGGATCATATAATTATATCGCTTATTGTCCTTTGTAAGCTCTTCTATATTCTTATCCTTTACTACCAGTTGCTCATATTTTGCAACTAGTTGTATTTTCAACTATTCATATTTTGCCTGCAAATATTATTTTTTTGCTTTTAATTGAGCTTCCAACTCCTTGATCCTTTATTCTATCGTTTGTGAGACCTATCTCTTCTCCTCTTCTAGTGAACTAATTTTGGCCTTAAAACTAGCCATGTTACCCAACAATCTTCTTCCAATTTCTTTAACTTATTTTTTGTCGTAGGCTTACTCTTTTTATATTCTTCCTCCATTGAAACCATTTCTTTCCAAGTGACTTTTGTCTCTTATTTTTTATCTTCCTTGAGCTAATAGACCTACTCCAATCCTATGCTTAGCCACTCTATTCAATGTGTTAGGAATTTCAACTTCCTCGGAGTGATAGCCAAGCCTAAGGTGACCCTCTTATGTTACAACTTCGTTGTATTCAAGGGACAAGTTGAATAATTGGCTCTATCTAGGTACAAACTTGGATGCTACCTATAGTTGATTCTCACTTCATATGGTAAGTCATATTTCCCTAATATAGTTGTTACCTCTTCCCTGGGTAACCTCCATGGGTGTTGTACATGAATATCAATAATTCTCTTTGTACACTCCTCACTACTCACCCATTATGTTATCTTTTCCAATTTGATAAGAACTTGTTCCTCCCATAGCTTAAATTCTCCTATGCATCCAATGCAAAACTATATTTTTTGGTGCTAGCCATGTCATTGTCTATCTGAGAGAAGAAAAGGTCCACCTAATCCTCTACCCTTTTTACATCATCCTCAATTTTAATCTTTGATAACTGTGGTATTTCTAGGAGATAGTTTTTTTGCATCCTCAAAAGTTCTTCCTGTTTAGGAGGTTGTTCTTCCTCTTCTTCCAAGTGGTGACCAAAGATTCCCCCAAGCTCCATTAGTTTTTTCTTCACATTTATTATTTTTTGTGATGAATTTTGTCCTGCAGTTCTCTTATCCTCCACATCATCTTCCATATCAACAACCTTAGGATAAGATTTTTTTTGCCTTGTAGGTTCCTAGACCTCCTTTTTCTTAGTTAATTCCACCTGTTGTTTTTATATAACCTATTTTTCTTCCTAATTATATTGGACTTCCATTGTTGTGACCTCTTCAAGAACAGTATTTTCCTATTCTTGTGATGCATTCATATCTTCTTATGCATCACCATGTTCAGTTTTATTAGTACCTCCTCTCATAATGAATCTGAAGTGAGACTTATTTTTCTCTCTTGACTCTTGTTCTAAGGCTTCCACTACTACCTTTTCTTTCTTCGTTACTTCCTGTGTAGTGGCTACCACTTCTTGTATTATTTGCCTTACTTCTATATCATCAAAATTTTTAGAAGAGTCCAAAATTTTGAGATTGGTAGATTAGAAAATCTATGGGAACTCTACCATATCCTCTACCTCTACCCAATTCTAATTATGTAAATACAGTTTATTCGATTCTGAATGTCCTTCCTCTTGTTGATTCTCCTGTACAGGTTCGACTTATTTTTTAAAAATATGATTGTTTACCATTCTTTCCTATTGTCTCCTTGTTCTTATCCGTACTGGGTTGGATTGCCTCCCCACAATTTCCTCCTTTTTCTAAACTGAAGAGTGCTCTTGCTATGGTTTCTAAAGTGCTTGTTGTTCTAGTTTAGGTTGCAACTTTCTCAGTATTTGTATTCTATGGTGTACCTCCTCATTAAAATAAGTATCCTCATGCATTGCAGTGGCCTTCTTCTTAGGTAATTTATTTTATCGAGACTTATATGGAGTCTCATTATGAATTGGCACTGACTTTTCCCAACGCATAATGATTGGTTTACTTGCATCAATATTCCTAGGCTCTATCAAGCCCAATAAATTAATTCTTATCTATGTAAAAGTGTTCAATAATAACCCAATAGCATGGAAAGTCATCCAAAAATTCTTTGACCTTTTTGTTAGCACATCATGCATATTTTTCTCCAAATAGGTATCCCAATCATACCAAATTTCTTTGGTGATACCTTACACATATTAAGCCATCTATATTGACATCTTTGTGGCTTGTGTTTCTCCTAACAATCAAGACATTACAATATTCATGGCACATGGTCAATACTTCTCTATCAACTAGCTCTATTTAATCCCTCGAGTTCTTACACTCGAGATATTTTCTTTTATCAATGATTTCATATTAGTGAGTGAAGTGATGATGCAATGTGTCTCAATCAGATCAAGCAACTTCTTGACTACTTTAGTGCCATATTCTGGTAATACAAATGTTCTTCTAAATGCTTTTGCTATGAAAATATACCTTCACCGATTGATTACCCATGTTAACATAGGCAAGTCTGCTTGTAGGATCGTATGCTTGAAAAATCTACAATAGATATTTATAAAGGAAAGTATCTTGGTGTAGTGGAACCTATGCTATCACAACTACATCAACCTTCTCAAATTCTCTTCTCCATGGGTGGTTCTTATTTTCTTCTTTACTCCACCACTTTCTGCATGTATCTCCTCCATGTTGTATAAATTATATCCTTATTATATCAACTTGTTCCTCCTCAAATTTATTTCTCAGATCCTCCTCTAGATCTGGGTAATGGACTTCACTACACAGTTCCCTCCTTAAGGCTTTTTCCTATGCTATTTCCTCCTCTTGAAACCTTGGCGGTGTACTTCTTTGATCAGCCCTCCAATACCTCTACTCTATCCATGACCTATACCCTCATCTTATCTAAGGATTATTACCATGCCAACCATAGGAATGAAACTATCACCCTTGGTGTTGTCGTGGATGTGACTCTCTCTCGTGTAGAGGTCCTGGTGATCGTTAAACTTTGTTGGCTACAATTATTCTTAACCGATATACAAACTCTTCAATCAAATTATTTTCTTGCCATTCCTCCGATTAGATTTGTTTTTTGAACATCAATCGTCATGCAATCATAAGTCCCCTAAAATTCATACAATGCTATTGTAAATCATACAATACACCCTCCAAATCATTCATGTATGTTTTATGTTTGTATAACCACTTCCAGATCATACAATCTCTCAAATTGCTTTAAATTATTCCCCAACTACAAATCATACACTAAATGCACCAAAACATATAGGGACTATACCAATTCATACACCATCACTTTCCACCTAATATCCTTTGCTAGATCCATACAATTATGTATGATTTTTTATGACTTTCTAAAAAAGGCTTATATCGATCTCTGAACTACTTGAAATCACATAAATTCTTTCGAAGAAATTACAATATGCCCTCCAAATCATACAAAAAGTCTTCTAAAACCCTTCTTTACCTAAAAATTATATTTTTCACTTTCTTTCCAAGATTTGTCACCAACCCAATTTCCGAAATGTCCCGATCTATCTTTCTAATTTTGGAGAAAATCTATAATTTTTCCTTTACTTGGCACAATTTTTCCCAAAAATAATTGTTCCTGGCTATGTTGTAGGGTTGTACAATCATCTCCCATTTTTCTTTTGCCTTCCACAATTTATTTTTACCATTTTTTCTCTGATTAGGACTTTTAATCTCCTTTTTCTTGTAATTTCTTCACTCTGGCTCCAATCTACAATTTTCTTGAACCTTGGGTGGATGTCTTTTACAATCTGGTTCTTGCTTTGATGCCTTCTACTACAAACTCTCACTTCCCTTCAGCTAAAATTTGAAATTTACTTTTAATGGACTCAAAACCCTCACTTTTCTCTTTCGGTTTGATTTTATTTAAATGTAAAAAGTCTTCCTGGTGCAAATTTAAAAATGGGACATGCAATCTGTAGTTCTATTGATGAATTTCAATGCCCATATAGAAAATTTTATCTACATACATGCTTTTCACCTCCATTCTCCATTCTCCTTGAAATTTTGAATTCAGCCTTATATGGTTTGTAAGATTACTTCAAGCGTCCTCTATTTATATTGATGCAAAACCCTGACCATTCAATTTCTAAAATCTTGCCACTTTACCTTCTTTACATGCAATTTTGTCTTCTTTTTCCCATATGATCAAAAAATTACCACTTTTCACATGTGATTTCATATTTTTCTTGTTTTTTTGACAACTCATCATTCCACGCATGCGAACATTAATTACAACGATTGCAAATCATACATTTGTACGATAAAATCATACATTGTACGATCTAAATCGTACAATAGGTCCCTTGTATAATTGTTTTCTGTGTTTTTTCTATTTTTGCTTGTATGATTTCAAACTTGTATTTTTTCCACTTCTAACTGACTTGTACGATCTATCACTTAGAGAAATTTTATATTTTTCTCTCATGAAGAGGTTGTCGTTTCCATTTTTCAACCAATTTTCTTCTTAATTTCATCCCAAGAAAAATTTCATAACTAAGGAATTTTATTTTTTCCCTTTCTTTTTCTTTTTTTTTCTCATTTTCTAATACTATTTACACTTACCATCATGGGAGCCGCATAGTGAAATTCACTTACACAATCCCATATGATTCTTCTCTTAAAGGTTTGACCATGACATTAAGAGTTATTGTATCATCTAGCACCACTTTCTCTCTAGGTTTATTCATCTCAACTTGTGATGATACCAAGTTCCCTGGCCTTCCACTACCATGTGTACAATTTGGAATTGTATAATTGCAAGTTGAAGTATCTTATCCTGGTGTCTCTTCCTCTTGTTGTACAGGTGATTAATCCCTTGGTAGTAGTGATGTGACTATTCTACTAAAATTTGATCAACTTATCTGCTTATCTCCTTAGCTCAATTATATATCCAGACTTGGTGAATAAATCCTTTGCTATCCCTAGTTTCTTTCATTTGCAAAATGCACTCTTATTGTACCAGCAAGACCTCTACCTAACAAGTGCCTTCCATGTCATATTCCTCTTGACATCGAACCACTCTATGAAATTAGTGGTTCCTCCCTTCCTTGGAGTAATCCTTTGCCTCCTTCCACTCTTCGAGGTCCTCATCATATTAGTGGTGGTCATCCCAATGGATACCACCCTATAGGGTTTGGTAAGATTTCTCTTATCCCTGGTATACCTTGCATATTCCTTGTCTAATTCAAACGCTAAAGGTTTGTCTCTTGGCCATCTAGGAGTAGGGGTTTAGAACCATCCTCATTTTCTTCCTCCTCTTGGTGTAACATAACCTTGAATTCTTTCATTCCATGGTCGAATACCTCCTCCCATTCCTAGATGAAGCCTTAGGGGTCTTTGTCAATTCCTTCCATCCATTGCTTGATTATCAAGAGTTATCTTTACCAACTCAATATTGGCTAGTGGACTTCTACTTTGTCTTATGCTTGGTGATAATTGTCATAGTGCTATTATTCTACGATCTACGCGTATTAAGAAACGTCCCCATATTCTTTCCTCAAAGTATCTCTATAGAGATGAAGTTTATAGGATCTCTTTTTATATATCAAAAAAATTTATCTCAAAACTTGAGTCATTCTAATTATCCTCTATTTGCTTTGACCAATCTATTGGTAAGTTCATCAATCTCTCCAATCTCCTTACTTCTCTAATTTGTCTTATTAAGTTGTCGATAGGCTATTTTATAAGCTTTGGGATCAAATTTGGCTTGAGGCTCCTGAGATATTCTAAATTTTTGGTGTGTTGTCATATAGGCTATTGGATAAAGGTTATTATGAGGCTCGTGGGATCTTCCTAGACAGTCATCATCACCATTGATATCTGTTCTAGGTTTCCTTACCAGCCAAGGCATTCCTTCATCACTAGATTCACTCGAATATAATTGTGTGTTTCCTTGTGGTTCAGGTGATGTGGTTGCTTCCTCAATATCTCACCAAAGTATTTTTACATCTTCATTTGTCATTGGTGGATCAATTGGTGCTACTTGTGGTCGTCTTCCTTCACTTGGGCTTGCACCATCATTTATTATACCACTTATTGGATTTAAGCCCTCATTGTCCGTATATTTATCTTCTACTTCCTATAGCCTAGCTTCTCTTTTCTCATCCAGCCTTCGTATTGTACCATTCAATTCCTGGATGATTTATTACCTCAACCTTACATTATGATCTCGTAGTGTTTGATATTCCTCCTACAATTGTTGGGTCTACAATCGCATTATTTGTTGTAGTATCCCTATCTGAGCTAATAGAGTAAGTCCAACTAATTCTTTGTTATTGGATTTAAGCCCTCATTCTCTTCATATCGTACTGCTAGATGTATCCTTCTTCATCCTTCTACTTGTTGGGGTTGTTCTCTATGTTCTATCTGAGGATCCATCATGTTTTAATTTAATTGGGGTGCTTCTTCTTACCTTCCCCTATTTTTGGGTAATAATAATATCTCCTAATATCCTCTTTCATTTGTAGGAATCCACTCTTCATCTTCCCCTTTTATCGTTCGATCCCATTTGCAAATATGATATGCACCTACAATATTCTTTTTTCTTTGGGTATAGGTACCAACTCCTATTGTTCTATTTTTGGTTATGTCTCCTCCCCTTATACAAATAAGCATGTTAGTCTCGTGTTAGGTTCTTCCTGTGATGGACCTTGCTCATCTTGAGTTCTCCGTTGATCTTCTGCTCATCTTCTCCATTCAATATCTTTCGAAGAAATGAATGAGAAATGTACTTTGTAGGGCTTCAAATTTGATCCATTTACAATATTAGGTACCTTAGTCTCATTCAATTTTTACAACTTTACTTCTTTGTTATTCATTACTTACACCATTATATAGGGACCAAGCTATAAATTCTTCAACTTACTAGGCTTGATTTCTTGCTTCCTGTTAAACTTTAGAACTAAGTCACCTGGACTATGTTCTCGCTTCCTCAGGTGTTTGTCATGCCACAATTTCCTTCTTTTTTGGGCTACCTCAATTTCCCATTGTGATATGAGTCTTCTTTCATCCAATTTAATTAATTTTATTAGTTGATCCTCTAAAATTTCTTGATCACCCAAGTGATGCTCCATTGTGACTCTCATACATGGTATCAAGAATTCAACTAGCACCACTACCTCTTGTTCATACATCAACTAGAAATGTGTATTCTCTGTTCTTGGTTTAAAAGTTATTTTGTATGCCCACAAAACATATGGTAACCTTTCCTCCCAATATGCTCCTATTCCAAATGTTTTGTACAAAGTAGATACTAGGAATTTATTTGTTGCTTCCACCTTCCCATTGGCTTTGGGGTAATACAAACTAGACAATAAATGTAAAATATTGAATTCGGTTGTTAGCATCTTAATGATCTTATTTACAAAGTATCCTCCTTGGTCAATTGTTATCTAGAACAGAATACCAAATCTTTTAATAAACTACACGTACAATAATATTGTTGTACTTTTATATGAGTTTTCAAGTAGTGCTCTCACTTCAACCCACTTTGTCAAGTTCTTCGTTGCTACCACAATTGACCTACAATTCCTTATTCGAGAGGTTTTCAATTGTTCGATGAAGTCCAACCCCGATATTTCAACTAGTTCCTAGGGTTGTGATGGATGCAATGGAATAAAGTCTCTCTTTGATGGATTCCCTATCCTTTAAAAATTATTGCATGCTTTTACATATTATTTTACATCGTTATACAGTGTGGGCCACCATAATCTTGCTAGTAAAATTTTCCTAGCAGTGGAATTTGGTCCCATATGCCCTCTTGCTAAGCCTTCATGAGATTATTCCAATGTTATTATAACTTCTTCCTACATCATGCATCTTGGTAAGATACCATTAATTCCCATATTATACAGCACTCCTACTATCAACTAGAAATGTTCTAACTTCATAATTACTTTCTTCTTCTTGGTTGTCATCATCTCTTGTGGCAAATCTCCTGTGGATAGATACTAGCCAATAAACTTGTACCATGATGGAAAAAAATTGATGGTGAATAACTGTGCATCAAGGAATTAATCCAGAATCACTGTTCCTATAGGCTCTCCTAATTTTATCCAAGATAATTTGTCTACAATTACATGCTTCTTACCATGTCTTACTACCACACGGAATACAAAATTATGTAAGGTGATGAGCCACCTGCTAACCCATCCTTGTATCACCAGTTTGTTTATCAAGTACAAAAAATATTGGTGATATACACAAAAAGTGAAGGTATTTACCAGTAAGTAATGTCTAAACTTTTGAACTATAGATACCATTCCCAAGGCTTCTATTTTTGTTGTGCTATAGTTTCTCTCTTCCCTTGAAAATAGGTGACTAGCAAATAAAATAGGTTGATATAGCCTTAACTATCCTACTTGTGCTAAAGCACATTCAAATGCAATATTTGAAGCATCAATGTGGATATGGAATTCCTTATCCCAATTTGGTAACACCAAAATTAGGATACTCACAAGCTTGGCCTTCAACTCCTCAAAAGCTCCTTGGTTCTCCTTTGTCCATATGAAAGGAATATTTTTCTTTTTCAATGAATCCAATGGATAAGATACGTGCATAATTATTGATAAACCTGCGATAATACGCCATTGATCTAAGTAAGGTTTTAAGTGAACTCACATCATATGGTTCTTCCATGTGCAATATCACATGGATCTTATTAGGATCTATTTTTAGTCCCTCACTACACACTATGTGCCCTAACAACTTTCCATATAGTACAATTAGATAACACTTTCCAGGTTTTAATGATATTTGTGTTTTTTTGCACCTTTTAATACATTCACTGAGGGTAGGAAGATGCTCCTTGATCCTACCATAAATGGACCAATCATCCAAAAATACTTTGAAGTTCCTCATCACCAACTTATCAAATATATACAGTATAATGTAGTGAAATATAGTTGGGGCATTATAGAGCTCGAATATCATTCAATTATATGCATAGATGCCATTCTCCATAGTAAATTTGGTCTTCAACTTATCTTCCTTAGCTATGCTTATTTTATTGTAACCCAAAAATTCATCCAAAAATGAATAGATCTCATGTCTTGCGACTTCCTCCAAGATGGAATATATGAAGAGAATAAGGAAGAAATCCTTAATGGTTACTGTGTTTAGACTCCTAAAGTCCACACATATTATGATTTTTTTTGGTTCCTTATTCATGGTGACCACTATAGGTGATACCCATTCACTGGTTGTAATCATGAAGATTATTCTTGCATCCAACATCTTCTCTATCTCTGCATTCACTAATGTAGCATATTTTGGATTCATCTTATACGGTCTTCTCCTTATTGGTTGTGCTTCAGGTATCAGCATCATCTTATGGACACATAACTCAAGTGGTACTCCCTTCAAGTCCTTGTATGTCCATGCAAAGACATCCTTATATTCTAATAATATATTAAAATTTACCGCTCTCAATATAGGATTCCAATCATCACCATAATGAATCGTTATAGCTTCATCCTTCGTCCCTAGATTAATGTCCACTATCCAGGGTTCTTCATATTTGATATTTTTTGGTTCACTCATTGCTTTCTCCACATTCTTCAGGTGTGCTGGTCTTGTGTCAATTTTTGTATCTCCTACTGTATATTCCATAATTTTTTTTGGAAACATCCATTTCTCTTTTGCCTCCTTTTTAGGTTCCTAGATGACTTTGGTTTCATCTTGTTTTTCCTGGATCTCATATAAGTCAATACAGAGGCAGTTAGGCTTAAAACTTTTGTACTCCTCCATTTGCCAATGAAGAAGTATGCTATCAAATCTAGCTTCATATTCACTACATTCATCAAGGTACAACATTCCTTCTTTATGAGGTTCATATCCTTAATCTCTTAAAGAGTTTTTGATTCGTCGATTATGGCTACATCCTCACTAACCATTTTATTAGTAAAATTAATCTGTAGACACCAAAAAAACACCAATCTAATTACGTGACAACGAATGCTGATTGCATTGACACAAACAGTCCCTAGGGCAGCCCGCAGAGGTTAAACAGTGGTCCTAACCACTTCCAAAAGTAGTTTTAGAGGTCAAAGGTCAATTTGGCACATTTTTGACACCTTGCTCTCTATTTGTCCCTCCCAGGGACGAATACAAACTGTCATTCATCCCACCCAGGGACGAATATAGAATTTGTCCCAGGGTGAGGCAAATAGAAGGTTTGACTGGCAAAAAAAGTCAAACCTCGACAACTCCGCTAGTTAACTGAGGCTTCAGGCCATGCAATTGTGAGGAATAGCTTTTATTCAAGAAGAAATACTTTAGTGATGAGTGTCTTTATTTTAGAAACATCATGCAAGAAGATTTGTTAACAGGGAGTTAGCTTTTCTATGAAAATAGGACAGTTAACTCAGAGTGGCACCCTCGCATGCCCAATTCAAACAAGGAGACCCTAAGGTCTATAAATTGGGGAGTTTTCTCACCCAAAAGAGAGACAAAGAAGGAGCATTTTGAGCAACGAAGTGCTACCAGTTTACTTACGATTTGTGCTTTTACATCCATAATCTCTTAATCGAAAGGGAGGTTATTGGGTGACTTTTGGAGGCACGAATCAAGACCCAAAACCCAATTTTTTTGGCCACAATATCCTACCAATTTGTTGATAACACATCACAACACGTTTCGGACTCATCCCAAGCGAATTGGTGTCAAAACAAAGTCTCAACCAATGGGTGGTTTGCCTTCGGGCACCCCTTGCCTTATTGCAGGTTTATTTGTCTCACCCCAGAATGAATACCAAATTGTTGTAGGTTTATTCGTCCCACCCCGAAACGAATACGGATCTGTATCGAATTTGGTGACTATTTATTTTGCAGCATTTTGCTAGTTACATGATTATGCTTTTGTCAAATTTTCAGTCTATTTAGATTCATTTTAATCATCGTTATATTTATATTTTATATTCATTAACAGTACTCTTTCAGATTTACGAGTTTCATTATCATACACAGGTGCTACTGATGATTTGTTGTTTCTTTTAACGCAGGAGGAGCAGCAAGGATTAAAGATTCATCAATACCAGTGGTGGTAACACTTTGGCCTGCCCATTTCACATGTGGGCACGCGGGAGGAACACTAAATCCATGATTGTAATTGAAACTATGTTAACGCTCCTACCCCCTAAAAGGGAGGAGACGTCTTTGTAACCGAATTGGAAGAGTATAAATAAAAAGGGTTGTGCTTTCTATACTTCCTTTTATCTCATTTAAATTCGTCTCTTTTCTTTCATTTCATGCATTTCACTTTATAGGACCTTAAGCGTTAACTTTGGGTTTTGAATACATCGCATTAGTTTTCCTTTCAATCTTCCAGAATATCATGCTTTCATAATCATATACTTATGTTTTTTCCTCATAAAAGTGATTTGATTCTTTCCCCAGTTGTGATTAACTTTAGCTACACATAGCCATCCTCTTCCCAATAGACCATCATATGCAGGTTTTTGCATCGTAATCACAATGAAATCCAAGATAAACTCTTGGTCAGCTATCACCACCCATTGTATTGTCAAGACTCCATTTGTCTCGATACCATATTTATTAGCACCATATAGTTGGAATCTCAATGCCCATAGAGGTGGAGTGCCAAGTTCTAGCCAAGTCCTTTCAGGCAGCACATTGACACTGGATCCTTTATATACAATAACTTGCATCAATTTATGCCCTAAAATATTCATATGAACTAATGCAGATTTCTTTCCTACATCAATCATTAATATGGTTGGTTCCATTAATTGGTATTTTTATTTCTTCTGAATCGTTTGACTCTACACTTCCATAACCTTGTGAGGTTGTATCTCCTCCACCATAACTTTTTGTAATAAGGGGATAGCTTCCAAAAAGTTATCCATTTTGATATCTACTATGGTGTTCAAAACCAATGCTGCCAGATTCTGCATAATTGCCTTCTCTTCTTATGGTTTTTTCTGTTCCTTCTCTTCTGTGAACTTTACTTTCTTAGATTTTTGTGCTTCATATTATAGTACTTTCTTTTCTACTTTACAATGTTGCTTTTCTTTTTCTGGTTTAGGATACTTATCCTTTTTAGCCTAATTCCTTTTCATGGCTAAAACTTCTTGAGTTTCCTCTTTAACTTGAGAAACCTCAATATCCAAATAGTTTATATTTTGCGAGTTACTTGAACTCGTCTTCTTGGGGCAATTTACTTCCTTGTGTTTACCCGGACCACACCACCTACGCGTGTATGTAGTGTTTACTTATTGCATTTCTTGTCTCTGAGGTGAAGGATATTTTTTTGTAAAATGCCCCCACTCTTGGCAATTGTGATATTATATAATCGGCATCCCTTTCGAGTAATACTATAAACAACTCTGTCCTCCTTACTGATTGCCCTAGTTCTGCCTTCCACCTCATTGTATATTTCTATAACCGCCACTTGTTACTTACTTCTTGCTTCCTAGGGTCTTTGGTTTCTCTTATTGCTCCTGGATTGTCAAGACCTATGGATGTACTCTTGCATTATATGTACATAGCATCACCTCGTGTCCCATCATATTACAGATATGATAGTAATCATTCTATGGATACTTTACATTTGTATGGCCCTTGGTTTTACATTATATGCACCCAATGTCATTCCTCTCAAGATTGCTTCTTTGTTCTTTCATGATCTTGTGAAATTCCTAATGGAATGATGCTACTACCCTTTGTATAGTATCGTATTCTCCACTATCTAAATATTTGAACTTGGGATGAGATAATATTCCCATGTACATCTACTTCAAGTCATTTTGAAAATTATTTGCATGCTTCAAATCTTCATCATATATTTTTGATGGTACTGACTTCATATTTTTCTTATATTTTGGTAGCAACCCATCTACGAACCACTACTTTACCAATACATATACCAAGTCCATATTCATCTTATCTACTATCTGCTTTAATCTATTACTATATAATTTTACATATTCATCAAGATTTTGCTTCGTCATACAAATTTTAGTGATAATGTCTCCATCATCCTTCAAGGGATAAAATTATTCAATGAAATTGCACTTCACTTGATTCCATGTCTAGAATTCTACTGCATTTTCCCTTTTTAGATACCAATCCATCACTAATCCTCTCAAGGTAGTAGGAAATAAAGTCAACCAGTCATCTAGATGGTCTATGCCATTTACTCTCCAAATGGTTATGCAGGTTCCGATATATCTTGTGGTGTATTCCTTAACCTCACCTATAAAGGGTGGACATATTTGCTTGGTTGTCTTATTATCCATATTTGGTGAATCATCCTTATCACTTGAGGTGTCCCATGGAATATCTATCTAATTTCTCCTTAGGGGTGTTTTACTATGCTCATAGTTATAAATTTATACTCGAGGTATCTTTTACTCTACCACCAGTCATTAATAAACTCACATGCACTTTCACTCTGTTACTTCCTTCACTGATGTGAAAGAGATTGTCTTGGTATTTCCTCCTAAGACCTCGTGCTTTGTTGCCCTGGTGCCTAACTCCCATTCTCTATGCTCCCTTGCAACCTTTTCTTCACTTTCTTAGGTGTCACCATCCACTCTCCTTCCTCATGCACTACTTCTATATCAACTTGCTCCTCTAAGTTAGGTGGTTTTGGTACCTCCTCTTCTATCCCTATCACTAGCACCTCAAAATCCCCTTCTTTAGATGTCTAAACTTGCTCTATTTTTGGTTCATGTGTACTATG
Source organism: Wollemia nobilis (assembly GCA_028583015.1). NCBI lineage: Eukaryota > Viridiplantae > Streptophyta > Pinopsida > Araucariales > Araucariaceae > Wollemia > Wollemia nobilis. Next base: position 561,238 of record JAQPPZ010004147.1, read on the forward strand.
GTCAAAATTACTCATATTCTCTCTCTAAAAAATTATCGTTCTCCTTCTCACTAGAATGTTCCCTTTTACTTCTCATCTCCTATGTCTTTACTCATGGGTGTCTATCATTCACCTCCAAATGTATAATATTCTTACTTTGTCAGTTTGACTCATTTTGACAAAAATTCCAAGTTCGATAAGGCAATGGTGAAAAATATAGCATAGGGGTTTATTATTCCCAATGGGGAGATGATTCTTAGGTTTTATAATTATCAACTTACTATCTTTTTTCAAATACCCAAATTATACAATCATACGATCTTCACAACAATTAATATGTGATTGCAAAACAACTTGTACGGACTCAAATCGTACCACTATACGATCTAAAATTATATAGTATTAGTGCTTGTATAATTTAACACTAATTAAATCCTTCATATTTTTTTTTGCAAGCTACCATATGCTATTTTGTAACTAATTTGTTTAATTTACAAATAATGCCAAATCGAGTAAGTTTCCTTCAATCGCCTAAACTGCCAAATCGGGTAAAGTTCTTTTGTACAATTTGTAGCACGTCTAGTGTACGATTTGTATGAACTAAAAGTTTATAAAGGTACAAAATTGGATACTCTTCCTTATAAATCTCTCTCATAAAATTTTTGGAAAATTTTGAATTATCAATTACTCTATCTTTACCAACATGCAAGTTCTATCTTTAGGGTTTAAGAGAGTTCTTCACGATGGTAATATCTAGAAATTATACAATAGCCTTAAAGACATATTTCTTGATAAAATATACCTCATATATCATTTCTAGGACTCACACCATTGGGGATTCGATTCCATTCTTCATATTAGTGCATTAACATGATCCACAGACATAAAGAAGTAACATGCAACAACCAGATACTGCAAAACACTAATCCATCATTATAGAAGTGTAAAACACATGAGATAATACTATGCATTATAATTCTTCATTCATTACTCTTCAATGGATATTACAATCACTAACAGTTCCACAAGGATACACAATAAACTAGTAATTCTACACAATAATCAAATAGATGCATTCCATAATCAGATTCGTCAGACCAGACATACAAAATTGAAAGGAGGATATTATTTAATGTTGCCTAGGTTGTGTAAAGTGGTTCCTAGGTAAATTCATTATTCACAACTGCCCATGTATAGCGTAATCCTTAATTACACCCTTTTACTAAGTCGAATTACACCTATTATCAAATTCATTTGCAATTATAACTCAAATTGCATTTTATTTGCATTTCATTACACCTTGTATGTTTTGCCTCCATTTTGTACATTTTTCCTCCTCCTTGTATGTTTTACTCCTACTTGTACGCATTGCTAAAATTGTCAAAATTTTCAAAACTATCAAAACTAGGCAAATCCTCTTTGTCACTTCTTCTTTTGGGAGGTGGATTTGATGCCTACAAATACTGGTGGAACATAGATGTGTATGCAACTAAAATGTTCCAAGTTATCAAAAAACTAAAAATAATGAAGGTAAATCTCAAGAAATAGAATCAAGATGTGTTAAGAAATATCATAAGCTTTTAGATAATCTGAATGAAGTGGAGTTGAAGCTTCAATAGGAAGGAAGAAATTTGGATCTAGATAAAATAGAAATATATGTGCTCGTAGAGTTTCATAATAATTTAGCAAATGAGGAAACACATTGAAAGCAAAAATCAAGGGCAACATGGCTAAAGGAAGCATATCATAACATGAAGTTCTTTCATACCTCAACCATAAATTATATGAGTTCCAATAGGATAAAGGAGATTAATATAGATAATGGTGATGTAGTGAAAGATGAGAAAATAACAGTAGCAATAATAAATTTCTTTCAAAATTTATTTTGTAAATATCATGATGAACATGAAATAGAAATGGAATCCCTTCTTGGAAATATTCCCTCACTGATTTTAGAAGAAATGAACAACCTATTACTTACTTACTTATTGGAAAAATAGGTCAAGAAAAGTGTGATTGATATGGTAAAATATAAGGAATTAGGTCGGTATGATTTTTTAGTTGGCTTTTGTTAGACTTTTTGGCACATTACAGAAAAATATGTGGTAGAGGCAGTAAGAGAATTTTAATTCTCTAATTCATTACTTCAAGATTGAAATACTACGTTTTTTATTTTGATCCCAAATAATCATGGAACCTCTTTCCTAAAATATTTTAGACATATTAGCCTCTACAAATTCATATACAAAATCCTCACTAAGACATTGGCCAATAGACTCAAGAAGGCACTTCCAAGGATCATATCTTCTATGTAGGGAAATTTTGTTCAAGTGATATACATAATAGATGAAGTAATAATAGAACATGAAACATTACATTTTATGTATAAGAGGGGTGTTGTAGGTATGCTTTTTAAACTAGATATGAATTCACTTTTGTTTTTATTAGTAGTTTCTTTTTCTAGCCTCTTCTTCTACAAAAGGTGGATCTTCTATTTCTAACCCTACATCCTCTTCCTTCACTGCAGGAGGAGTTGGTTCTAGTCCTAATTGTCTTCCTAACCTAAGTTGTACAGGGCTACAATATAATATAATATGATACATTGGAAACATATATGTGTCTACCTGATAGATGGATTAATTTGACCTTTATTTGGATTTGGTGTTGCTTGTGCAGGTAGCTGAATTGGTCTTAAATTAGTAGGTGTAGGTATGTGTTGCAGTGGAGTTTGAGTTGTATTTTATGGAGGTGAATTCCATGCATTATGGCTCCTCCACTACGATCCATTCGGTTGATAAGGCATCCATGGATATGGGTTGTAAGGAATATACCCTTGGGTGGCATTCATACAAGGAGGTTGAACCCACCATCCCATGTTGGGTGGTTAAGTTTGACCTTGGTTCATATAGTTGTTTCCCCATAACATGGCATTCTTCCTGGCATACTATTTTCTATAGGAAACTTTTGCCAATTTCTTCTATTACCCATGAAATATATTTTTGCTACTTCAGGGTCCTCTTTGAAATTCTTTATATGTGGACACAACCTAGTTTTATGATCCCTTTGATAGGTTGCACACACTCTAACTTTGTTCTCTAGAAAATCATTTTTAGGATGTTTCCTCCTACATTTTGAGCAAAAGTAGGCTAATGTTGCTTCTGTTTCCTGATTATTTTTCTAAAGCAAGAGTGTATCCAATTGAAGTGAAAGATATAAGAGCATCTCACTCTTCATATCGTCTAGCATGCTGCCTATTTTAGCCTTAGTTACTAAGATTGTAGTATTTGTGATTTGGGTGGCTAGTTTACCTTTTTTACGATAATAATTCCAACACAATTATCATATATATATCATATGATGTTTGTAAATAACCCCTCTTGATATCAAATTCAAAGCTTCTAGAGACTCATTTGTTAGACCCCTTAAGAAAAGACTTCTTAAGGACTTCTCACCCAACCTTGCATGGGGTAATCTTTGAAAATTAAAGCTAAATCTGTCCCAATAGTCTTCTAATGATTCTTCCTCTTTTTGAGTCATATCCAAGACTTTTTCCCTAACATATTGTATCCTCCCAAATTTTTGGTATTGGTCTAGGAATATTCTTTTCATATCTTCCTCAGTTACAATTTGTGTATTTCCTAGACTGATGAACCAATGTAGCACTAAACCATCTAAAGTGGAAAGAAATAATTTTAGTTTTTGGGAATCTAATTTATAATCCATTTACGTGCATAATACATTGAATTTAAGAAGAAACAAGTTAGGGTCCTTAGTTTGAAGTCCCCTAAAGGTAGGAATATGAGCATGAGATATATTTTTCATCTTTCTTTCTCCTCTTGCCTCCTCAATTGGGAAATCAAATCTTGTTGAAGCTTCTTCAATTTTAGTCATATTTTTAGGTAATGTATTTTCTACACCTATTGCTTCCAAGGAAGATTTCAAGGCTTCACACTCATTTTGTTTGTCTTCTAAAATTATTCCTAATTCAAAATTTGAGATGGTTCCTTCTTCAACTAATTTCCACTGTTGAATATTTAGTAAATCTTCCTCAGATTAGGTTCTCTCAAATAAACCAAAGTTTAAAACTAGTCCTTCATAAAAATATGTTTGTCTTAATTGTTGAGAGGAACTTTATTCAAATATTGGATGACTATGCCAATGTACTACTAGAGGAGATGGTAGTTCAATTTTAGGATTTTTTTTTGATGTTTCAAAAGAAATTTTAGAAGGGTTTTAAGGAACTTGTGAAGTAAAATATTTTCTTTTCATAAAAAAAACCATCTAATCCTCTTAATCTCGGGAGAATCATACAATATCATGTAGAAAATCTATGGGTAAACTAATCTGAACTATAATTTCAGGGTTGGATGTCCTGTAGATTTGATTACTACAATTGGCATTCCCCAAAAATAGCATCAAAATAGTGAGAAAAAATTATGTTCTTAAAATAGTCATTTCCTATCCATTAATTATCAATCTGGTAGTTTACAGACTTGTGAGTACTAGTGCAAAGTATATGCCTGCAATAAACTAAACATGAGTCATATGTGTCACTTTTCGTTTGGGGGGATGGTTGTTGGTGTAGTTGGAGTTCAGCCAAACCGACAAAATTAAATTGCAGGAAAACACATTCTACAAAAAATTGTAGGAAAAATGAATTAATATGTCAAACGCATGACTGAAAGAAAATGTGTAGAAAAGCAAAGTGAAGGAAAGCAAAACACACTTGCAAAAATTACATAAAGCAAGGAAATGCAGAATTAAAATAAGTTTGTAGGAAATAAAATAACATAATTTAATAAATGAAATTAGAAGGAAATAGGGGAGGAATACAACATGGAGTGGGCCCAGGTTCCTATAGATATCCACCTGGTTAATTTATGCAATAACTCTTCGAACTCAAGAAATTGATCAAAACTCTTAAAAATTTTACTATGGAATACAAATTTTTATAGAGTAAGTTCGAATCATTTCTTCAAGGGCGGCCTATATTTTTATATAGAATGTGGTCATCCCATATTTATAATTTTATATGTTGCATGATTTTCTACGACGAGTGTGCTTAAATTTATTAGACGTCTAAAAATAGAGAAATCACACTAAAATTAACCCTCGTGGTATAATCATAGTGTTTCCTATGTTTAACAAAAGATGTCTAATTTAATACATGGTCTTCAATATTCATGATCAATGCACATATTTTTATTCTATCTAGTGCACATGTTCTTTGGCCCATTGATGGAAAACAAGAACCTTTCTAGCATATCACCGAGATAGAAGCACCGTATTTAACCTTCTTCTATTCGCTAAATATCATTGCTAGTTTTTGGGCATTGAATAGTGCACACTTTTAATTTATCAACCAGAGATAGGTGTTTTCCATGTAGTTGGGAGGTAAACATCATCTCATGTACTGGGAGATAGGCACCTTCCAACCTGTTGTTAGGAGATAGGCATCATCCTATGTATTGGGAGATAGACGTTGAGAGATAGCCACCTTATGGATTATGGTTCGGAGACATGCACCATAATTTAGCATATTTTGTAGTACCTTAATATTTTGCTACTATCATTTTTCACTCATCAATCCTTCCTTAATCGCATCATGGAAATATCAAATGTCAGGTATGCATGGGACCTTGACTAAAAAGGTGCAAAAAAAGACATAATGTATTGCATCTACACACAATTTTCACTCAAAATACACATTAGGCATAATACATCATTTTATATTAAATATATACAAAAATATCATAAAATATGCATTTCTAATATAATATGCTACACAATTATGCTATTAAAGTATACAAAAAATGAGCATTTTTTGTGCTCATCAAGTATTCCATCCCATTTGTCTCCATTTTTTATCTCTTTGTTTTGTTGTTTTCTAAGGTCGTCCTTGTTATGGATACCTCCTTTTGGATTTCTCCTTTGTAAAATGTTTAAAGACCCTTTCAAACCCCCTTTTTATCAATTATATATATATATATATATATATATCATATTATCATCATTTGACATACTAATTCTTTCTTTAAAGCTAAAAATCCTATCATATTCTAACTAATATCCATAAAATCATTGATCTCTTGCATTGCTATTAAATACTACCTCTTAAAAATTGATTGTCATTAAATTAGAATAGAAAAAATGACTCCTAAAATTTCCTCTAGTATTGGAATAATTTACCTACAAGGGTTTCATCAATTGATCCATCCCAACTGGCTCTATCTAGTTGACTATGCCATGCTTGCAAAGGCATTTATTGATGGAAGGTTTATGGTTCAAATATCCTAGTTGAGTAAAAATTTTATAGCTTGTGTAGCTAAAATAGATGTGCATGTATTCTTTTACTATGCTTGAAGCAAGCATCTCAATAGATGCATTATTGTCTTGGCTAGTTGAATGTGCTTTGGCCATGTACGATTCTAGATCAAATCTTGTCTAATAAAATTTTTGGGCTTTTAGATATACAAGTGACTTTCTAGCCAATATGGTGTCTAATTTGGTGTTCTCACATATACAAATATAAATTATACCTATAATGATCCAACCAATTAGATGCTTTTAATTGTTGTTGATCTAACAAAGCAAAGGATTTGAAGTGGCAAAAACATATTGGAGTGCAACAACAAATCAAAATTGGCTGAGTGGTAGGTCAAGATAGGCTCTTTCAATTCTAAGGTTTGGACATTTAATTTTTTTTGAGGTCAATTAGGGAAATTATTTTACTAGCCATCACATATGTAGACAAAAGTTTTTTTAGCCCATTTTTTAAATCGTTTGATTTTTCAAACTCTACATATTGGTGGTATTAGTTCATAGACTTTCTACGGTGTTAGGGATCATATTATGTACGATGGATTACAAAGTACTAGATACTCAAAGTAATGGGTGAAATCATAGTATTTGGTCAATAAAAATTATTGGCCTATTATGTAGTAAGAACACATGGTGCTTTTTTTTTAAGAATATAAAGCTACAATAGTTGATGAAGAAACCAACAATTAAAGATAACAAGAGGTTGTTGGCTAGTTTTTATTTCTAATTAAACCAAAATTAATTTTCCACATCAAAGAGGAGAGTGGCCTTATAAAGGTATAGTTAAAATTACATGAGTTCTTTGGGAAAGTAAATACTACTAACATAATTTTATTGGAATTGGATCTCTCCTCTATTAAATTGATTAATTTTGACAATGTTTAGGACTATATTATAATATTTATGGTATTTAGGGGTAGATAATACATCTTCTATATTATAGATAATACATATTCAAGGCATTCAATGTATTGAAGGATAGATAATACATATTCTATTAAATATGATGCATAGTGCATGAAAATTATCCTTGTTAATATCTTCTCTTATTTTCATATGTTGATCCTAATTGTTCGTATGACTCCTATGTTATTGTAATCTCAAAAAAAATTATTCTTAATCAATTTTTCCCTCTTAACTAACTTTTAGATGGTAATGTAGAATTATGGTGGACTTCCATAAATAGAATTTGATGTAAAGAAATTAAAATCTAAGGATAATATCTAGGGACTCAAGGTCTAGTCTAAGTCTACAAATAAATTGAAGACCACTTGTAGACACCATAAGAGGGAGGGACATTTGACAAATAATTGTTTTTTGAAATTGTAAAGGGTTGAGGTTGAGTAGATAAATATCAATGGATTGCTTCTAGATGATGAGGAATATTATGAAGGATATACCTCAACTATAGAGGTACCACTAGAGAATCAATTATGGGAAAATATATTATTTTTGATAATTTTGTTTCTTCCTAGTCCCTTAACTCATATCATGGGGGTGTTGAAATCATAATCTGATCCATGGACAATATTTATATTGCATTATGTAAAATTAATAGCCCTAAGGGAATTTAATTATTCAATGTATTGAATTTATTATAATATGTTATTATGTAAGCCCTATGGCCCATGATTATCCTTTTTATGGTTAAACCTACTTTATAACTTGTATTTAACCTTAATTCAACTTGTTGTGCCATATTAGGTTAAACTCTTTTATGTAATTGAAGTTTTGGTATCATTATAAGTACCCCCAAAACTCTTTACTTAATAATTATATTGTTATGTAGCTTAATATATAGGTTTTACAATTATTATTTATGGTACCTACCGGTGCCCCTAAATATTTATGTCTCTTTTACTTTCTCTCATCCTTTTTCACTTTTTTTATAATATTTGAGTGGATGAATTGCTTCTATTTTTTTATAGAAAATATTGTGAATTCCAACAAGAGGTGTTATTTTTTATCAGAGTACAAAATATGTTTTTTTATTCATTAATGCATAACATTCATGATCATGCATGCATACAAAATTCTTCTAGTTACTATAAACATTCACATGTTGTGGACTTAGGCTCATATTGCATTCAATCCATTTGCACTCATATAATAAAGTTTTAAAAAATAATGATATTTATATATATATATATATATATATATATATATATATATATATATATATATATATATTACATTGCGATCGATATATATGTAATCATGCATTCAATTTTATGGTAATAAATGGATTTTAATCATCATTATGATACAATATTTAATACCAAAAAATGCACTATATATAATACAATTTAAAGTATGATAGTAAGAAATGTATTATTTTTAGTGATATATTTTATTCAGTCTAATTATGTCATGGAGGCATGATTTTTACTATATCCAACTATCACTATAATATTTTGAGTTACATTATATTAAAAATAGATCGTATCCGTGCAATTAACTTTAATAGTAAGATTTTCTTATAACCATGATTGCAAATATTCTTATGTTTAAATTATTGCCAATGTATATAACCATATAACAATATAATCACTCACTTTACACATGAATCGTATTCAATAAATATGTTTCTATTATGATTACATAGACACCATTTTATTCACTTATATTACACTCAAATACTCATAGGTATCATGTTATACTCATTGTCTTATATATCCACTACCCATAGCTAGCTAAAACAAAAGGATACTAGTAGAATTTATACTACATGATGAGCAATTTCAATACATTACATATAAGTAAAGGTGAGATAAACATAATTGATAATGATATTTTTTAATATATAGTTTTTACATGCATCTATGTACAATAAGATCCAATGTACATACTTATACTTGAGTTTAGTTCAATACAATATGAATACTTATATTTCTACATCATATTTCCAAATTTGGATCAAGAGATAAAGTGGACACTATCATCTATTTTACCCTCTACAAGTTAGAGTTTCAAATTAATCCATTATGTTTAGTTACTAGCAAAATAATAGATCTCATACAAAAACAATCAAGTGGAGGTTTTCAAAAACAAGGTCATTCCCTTATCACATTGCCATGGAAATAAGTTAGCAATAATATTATCTTGTATCCATTTTAACATACAAGTATATTTGAGAATGGATCTAACCCATTTAATATAAGCATAAAACATGAGACTACACCCAAAATATATTAATCCTATTCTAATACCTATTCAAATGAAAAAGTAAAACTCAATAGGAGATACACATTTTAGAATATTCATTTGTACAAGCAAAAAAACCAAAACAAGGGATGCCTTTTTTATATCTAAACTAATTTAAGCTAGCATGAAATTTTGATAATAGCATATCAAGTCAAATATATATAAAATCAAAAGTAGAGGATTCTCATTTCAAAATCTCAATGCAAGACAAGTAGAAATATTATCCTATTCCAAACAATAAATTCCTCAAGAATATTTTTTTTTTTTTGCAATAGATAACAATAAGAAGAAATTAAAACTAGATAACATGACATAAATATCATTCTCTAGCTTATTCCATGTGCCTCAGGCCCTTGTATTTATAATATTTTACCTATAAAACATATTAGATGTCACTATGAAATATTATATAGGTAACTAAAACACCTTTAACCCATTTTTATCCATGATTTTATTGAGTATTGAATAAACCCAAGAGAAATACATTCTCATGACATACATGAATTATCATAGTGGAAAAGAGGAGAAATTTTAAAGCATTGCCACTCCACAAATACCATTCTTCTACTTAAACTATAAAACACAAAACTCATCTAAAAGAATGATGTATGCCCTAATAAGATAATTTTTATCTACAAGTGACTGAGAGAGAAAGCAAGTCTTATAGTAAGACAAATTTTTAAATTTTTATAAAATTTTGCATGACTTATTTCATATCACCATGGTTGAAAATGGGGATTAATTCTATATAACATTTATGCATCCCACTTGAATACTTTAAAGATATTTTTAAACATAAAATATATTAATGAAGATAATTTCTAGTTTGAATGCCCATTTAAAATCTACCCAACCACATTTAGTGACCAATCAAAATTCCTAGTAAAAAATATCCTTGGTTTAATAAGCAATCATATAATTATAAATTCAATGATCTTTTATTTAGATGTGTGTATGCATATTTATCTAAATTATTTTCTTACATGGATCTATCACCCTCTTCCTACTGATATTTTTCCTTATTCTACTCTAAAAGGTGACTTTCCAACTATTCCAATAATGAAAACAAATTAGTTTATATAGTCACTATTGTTAATAAATAATAAAATAAAACATATAATTAAATTTTTAAGTATGACTCATAAATACCATGTAATTCATTTGCTATATTTAATTTATTTTTTACAATTAGTGAACTTGGAATGTGTCAAAACACATCACTCTAGTTGTTAAATAATTATTATCATGGTTTTCTTTCCTAATCATTAATCAATGTGATAAAGTAGAAAGATCTAAAAAAACCTAGTTTGTGCATTGGACCATAAAAATCTAAATGAATCAAACTCCAATCGATATGATGCTCTTCATGTTATCATGACGATCAAGCTTGCTCAAACTTGCTTGAAAGCTTACCTATGGTTTTTATTTATCACAAATGTATTTATATACATTACAAGACCATTAGAACAAATAATCTTGACAAACAAGGCTAACAATTTTTTAGGAGAGGCCTAACAAATTTTATATAAGGATCATAGGTCTTTTTAGAAAACAACAAACAAATTTTTAAATTAAAACCTAACTAATTTAATTGATTAACTAAACCTTATTTTTAATTAATTAATAATATTTAAATCATTAACAATCCTTCCAGACATAAAGTATTGGAATCCAATGCGTACAAATAGGGAGAAGGAAACTAGTTTTAAGAACACAAAAATAGGAAGACAAGACACACAAACATTGGTGCTTCAATAGCTAGAGTAGGTTTTCACAAATCTCAAAAATGGTGAGTCCACTAGAATGGGATTAAAAGGATAATTTCAATGACTATAAATACGGTTGTACTTATGACTAGATAACACCTTGATTTATGAGAATACCAAAATTCCTCCTACCAACAAAAGGATAAAGGGGCTAAATGCATTTTACATCATGAAGGAAGATAATATTCTCTAAAATATTTGGTAGGAGAGATTTATGTTTAACATTATTTTATGGGATACCATTTTTCCAAGTTACATACCACAGAAAGAAAAGGCAACAATTAAAAATATTTGAAAGTATCTGTGTACACTATAGGTGGGATAAAATAGCTATGTGTTCTCAAACCAAGGTGGGCATGCTACAAATAGCACCTATCATGATGAGATAGTAAAAATTTATCATCATGTGGTCATTGAAATGGTTATTTATCCAAGGTATGTCATTTGGATGTTGTGTAACCACTTCATAATAAGCTTCAACCATAGATTTTTTGGTGGATCTAGCTGGGATGGGATGGCAGTCATGGAAAATTATGTGTTTATTTCTCCTATATGAAACAAGTAGGGGATATTCACATTCATGCATTGAGAATTTTGGCTGCATTGCACATAGGATGGAGATGGTATTTAAATATAATATGATGGTAGAATGGGCATAGATATAAAGCATGAGGGTGGAATCAAAAGAGATGATATTGGTACTTTTATCTACAAATTGTGTGTGAGGAATAATGTCTTCAAATTGAGCATATAGGTCATAATAATATATTAAAAAGTGAGGAGATGTGATAGTTGTATCTAGATGTCTCATTGAGTGAAATAAGTCATGGAAAGTGGCTATGGTAGAGGACCTTCCCAAGTTCCTTATGTTGTAGTTCTACAACAATGTGTAGTGGTGAGAAAAACAAGCCACATTTGAGTCGATGGTAGGCTACGATGATTTCCAATAGGAAAATGCACATTAAAAATCATAGAATATTTAGACATAGTCACTACTAGATTTGATCCATAAAAAAGTCCTTAAGGATATGCACCATTTATCTCTTGTAATTCCTAAAAATAGAGTTAAGGAAAATACCACATAATTTAAACCAAGATTATGGTTTGGATAATTGAAGTGTTTACTTGTGATAGCTATGACTATGAATACCTATGCCCACCTCTTCAAGAACTCAATGTTATAAATTTTTTGCTATAGGGGGAGCATAATTATTTATCCAAAAAATATTGAAAGCTACTTGTATAAATTTCAAGGGCCACAAATATCAAGATACATAGTGGGGGTAGTGGAAGTGGTAGAAATAGTCTTGGTCATGGAGGATATTGGTCAATCATGCACTAAAAACATGCTAGTTTTGTTTGAAGAGTGCCTTTAGGGTAGTTGTAGCTCACATGTAAGTTTTTAAGAGGATGGTTCAAAGTGTGCCTATTAGAAACAACATAGAAAATATGCAAAAAATATGTTGGTGCCCATAGGAGGTCATAAGTAGTAGCTAGTGAATTTTTGACTTTGGTAGATTTAGCCATAAAACTATGCTAGTGTAATTTTTATGGTAGAATGTTGGTATGAATCAATAGCAAGGGTGACCAAGACAAGGCTAGGTAAGGGTATTATAGTAGTGGAAGCCGCATTATATCTAGGGTCCATGAAGTTGTATATGATGGGGGACATGCATTAGGTGGCATGCAATATTTGGGGTGGGAAGGACCACTCCATTCATGATTCTCCATATGATACAGTCTTATAGGTATTGCATATTGACATAATTTGACATAAGGATGATACAAGTTAATTTTTGGGATTTCCAACCAAGTGGGTCTTGAACACATTGTCATAACAAGAAATTATGTCATCAACAAATGATCTATAATGATATAGAATAAGTATACCAACATCCTCATAGGCTAAAACAAGTTAGTTGGAACAACATGTTGTCTAGATAGAACAACATTGACCAAAAAATAGTTGAAATAGAATTAGAATCGTCATATTTCTTATTATTCATATATTCTTCTTCTGAGTCCCACTCTTCTTCTGAATCTTCATCGCAAAGACTTTCAAATTTTATTCAATATTAACAGTAATAATGTCTTCTTCAATATGAAAATTAGTAGTATTGTCTAATGGTAAGGTAGTCAAATTTTAGCGCATAGATCCTAGTTTGAATCCAAGGGTTGCTTCATCATTAAACAACATGTCACATTCATCCATTTCAGGTGAGTAATCTTCTTCAAATTTAGTAGTGAGAATATCTTCTTCAACTTTGACAATGAGAATTTCTTCTTTAGCCACTTGCTTGGAGTCATTTATAGTAAGAATATCATTCTAGCCAATGTCTTTCATATTTGACATGGTCACCAACATATGAGAAAAAATATCTTTGGATCATTGTGATAATTATTGCAGAGTAATATCCTTAAAGAATTTTAATTAGGTAGCATGGTGCCTTGAATAGAAGCAACCTGTAGGATCAAGGTTCTCTAATACCAATCGTGAGGATCAAACTCCATTAAAATTTCTTGAAATCTTGCCTAATATTTTCATTAATCACAAATATATTTATATATTACAAAACCATCCAATAGATAAGACTAACCAAAAATACTAATAGATAAGTATGATAGAATTGTAGAATAATGCATGATAGGTAAGGCTAATAGTTTTTAAGGATAGGGTTGACAAATTTAGGATAATGCTTGTAGGTCTTTTTAAAAAAATGCTAAATTTTTTTAAATTAAAACCTACTTGATTTAATTAATTAATGAAACCTAATGTTTATTTAATTAATAATATTTAAATTCTTAGCATGCTCTTGCTCCTAGAAATTTATCTAGATGATGTTTTTCACTATGCATCCTTCATACACTTTGCATATTGCTTCTACACGAATCCTTAAGTATTCAAAATATACAACTTATAAATTTCAAGTGATTATACCTTTATTTGCATAACAAACCCTTATCCTCAATGGTTCTATGAAACAAATTACTCCCTTATTTTCATTTACATATGTATGAAACCCACTCCTTGGTTCCCATTTGCTTTGTTATAGATGATGCATTCCCTATATTAAGTGCTATTTTATATTTTTCTCTATAAGATTCCCTACACACATCTAATTATGCTTTAAATATGGTGTAAAATATATATTTTGGATATTTTTCTTTTCATATTTTTTGCTAATTTATAGTTTCTTTTCATTAAACCTCAATTTTTTGTTGTCTCTAAATTTTAGCTTTCTCTTGTATTCCAACTCCAAAAAAAATACTTATCATAAATCATTTTATTGGAGAAATTATAATATATGTACCAAGGATATTTACTTTAAATTTTAACCACATTACATAAGAAGAATATTTTTTACATTTTTACCTTTTGCATGTGACAAGTATACCTTCTTCCTTCTTTATTGCTTGTCTTTTATTCTATATCCTTTTTCACAGTGATCATATATTCGAAGATAGTGATATTGAGAATTCCTTGGATATATAAATATTTCTCAAGCTCTTCCAATATAGCTTTATCTTCTACCTTGGTATATTTCGCTTATATAATGTAATTTTTATTTTTTCCTCTTGTTCCTTTGGAACTCAAGCTTGAGTTAGATTTGGTATTATTTTACAATCTAGCATTGCAAGCAAAACCTTGATTCAAGTTTTATTCTTCACTATTTTTTGTTTTCCCTTATGGAGCATAAATGAACATGCTAATTAATCAAACTTTAGACTCTTCATATATTTTTATTCAATAATAAATATAGTTTTTTTTTTTTGGTATCAATATTATCAACACCTTTTTTGACATTTTGGTGTTGGTTCTTCATCATAAATACTCATTTTATGCATAATAGAAATCACCCTTATACAACAATATATTGAATTCTCATATTCCATACTCACTTTTTTATATTCTCCCTTAAATATATAAATTTTATGTATTCACTTGACCAAAACCTTGATGGTTGTCTTTGAGGTATCCTAAGATCATTTGGGGTTTTGACACTTTTAATTCTTAGAGAAATGGTTGCATAAAAATTTGTGCATATATGATACAAATCCCAAGTATTGTTTCTTTGTTTTTCCTCTATATTATTTGTATGTAGATGATAAATTCTCAAATAAAATGATTCTTTATATCCATTTTCCATGACAATCCATAATGTTTTGAAATTTATCAATATTCAAATCCTCATGCGCAAATAACGAGCCATGATAGCTACAATAATAATGTATAAATTTTTCCTTTAAAAAATTAAATTATAGATTCTCTAGTTAAAGAGAATCAATTCCTCAAAATATCCATATCTTCAATACCCAAACTTCAAGATCTAACATTGTGGAAAAAAATGGTACACTAACTAAAATATGAACACAATGGAATAAAACACAAAAACTATATTTCTTAAAACATCCTGAAAGACATTTCATCAATATTTATATTCTTATAGTCAATATTATTGCAATAATCTATAATTCTATACATATTATATAGTATATCTTTGTTATCTCAAAATACTAATAATGCTTCCCATTCTATCTAAACCATTTTTTATTTTTTATTTTCACTTGCAAACATGCATTTTTCATATTTTGAGTTTTTATCTTATTCTTGTCTTGTTTCCCTTATTTAATACCACATCTTCCAATACAACAAAATCATACTAACTTCATATTATTCATAAAATCAAACTCACTTCTATTTGATGCTATACTTTGAGTGAAATAGAAAAAAATTCTAATATGCTTAACCTCTTTCTCACTAAATATAGATTGATGTAGATCCAATATTGAAGAAATAAGTAGCACACTACTGAAACACATTCAAACTCAAATAAAAGTGGAGTACAAAGTACCTAGAAATGTTGAAATTTATTCTAATTTAATGCCACCTAAATATAGAAATTTCTAGAGGAAAAATTAATAATATGGTCAATGGCACAATCATAGATTTGATGTGATCAAAATTTGTATTAATGTTATAGAAGAATAAGTATATGCATGATCAAGAACAAATATAGAAAGAGTTACAATCAACTTTCAAAAAACTCATAACTAAATAATTTAACATGAATACATCATAATGACATAATATAAAATAATATTCCTTTTTATTGTATCAATGCTCATTCAACGTACGTACAATTTGTTTTATAAAAATTTTAAATTTAATACATGGAAGAGACTGTCATGTTTTCACATTGTTCTTCTATTGGACAAAATTGAATCTATATATTGTGTTCCTAAACATGTTCATGAATAAAATGGCGTTAAACCTCAATGTTTTTTGTGTAGTCATAAGAAAATAGATTTTTAACAAGCTTTAGGTATTCTTGATTATCATTGCTTAGGATCATTGGTTGGCTTTGTGGAATGACCAATACTAATATGATGAAATATAACCATATTGTCTTGTAGACATTACCTCCTATGTTTATCCTTGATGGAATATCAAGCAACAACATTATCCTTCTTAATTCCCCAATAAAATAAACTATATCCTAGAAATAATACATATCCATAAGTGGATATCCTATCATCAATGGATCCTACATAGTTGACATCCACGAAATCTATAAAAAAGAATTGATCATTCTTCTTGTACTTTATTTTGTACTTAGTCATACCATGGAAATATTTGTATGCCAAATTTGTTTCTTTTCAATAAAACATATTTAGTTCTTGTATGAACCTTAAAATATATTAAACCAAATTACTTATGCTTGGACTAGTGTATGTTAGATAAAATATAGTTCCAATAAACTAGTGATAAAAAAAGGTAAAGGGGTAAATTAGTTTTTAGTATGGATATATCCATATCATAAAACCTTCAAAGAGGATGTTGTTTATATAATATATGGCTATTTAACCATAATTTCATTATTGAAACATGGTGTACAACCCTACCCCCATAGGATTCAAACCTTAGATCTTTATTCAAATTTTCAAAGTCTCTACTAATAGCCTACTCAGGTTATTCCATTAACCTATGGAGATGGACCATTTTGAGATAGTTACAACCTTTTTTCCATTTGAGTTACCATGATATTTTAATATATAACATGGTTTTTAGTTTTCCACATCTCTAAGCCAAGATAATAATGCATTATCCTGAGATCATTCATGTTGAATGATAACCTCAATACTTTCTTAATATATTCAATCAAATTTAATAAAATTCTAATGATTACCATGTCATTAAAATGTATGATTATGGTCATGATCTCCCTTAATTATATTTTGAATTAAATTTTTAGATCCTAAGAATTGTGATGGCTTCTATGTCATAGAAGTTCATCAATTTTCACATACCACACTCTAGGATCCTACTTTAGCCCATATATATACTTTATAATCCTACATACCTTCTTCTCCGGACCAAGTATGGTGACTCCATCTAGTTATATCATGTAGAATTTTTACTTTAGGTCATCACTAAGAAATGTACTCTACATCTATTTGATGCATCTTCTAGTCAAACTATATCGCTATTGCAAAATCGATTTCAATGATCTTGACATTTATTGTTGGTATAAAATTTTGATCGTCATTGATTGCTTCCTTCTATTAAAATATCTCTTTAACAATATTTTTTATGTATTTTTCAATATTTTCATCATGTTTTTATTTGGTTTTGAATACCCACTTATAATAAATGGGTTTCTTTCTAGGTGGAATATGTACAAGTTGCCATGTTTAACTCCTTTTATTCAAGATATTTATAAATTATTGAAGTTTCATATGTTGCGCCATCATGCTCATCAAGTATAGGTTGAATTACTTTTAAATTCTACTCAAGTTATTAGCCTTAAACTAGATGTATCTGGAACATGATCTAATATTACACCATGTATTATGATGAAATACCACTTGGACATATGAATTCCACTCAAATTAAATGGACTTTGATCATTATATCCATCATGATAATCTGTATCATCTTTTGTAGATTGATATCCTCTTTTTTAAAGGCTTAATCATCATCATCAAACCAAAAAATAATAGATGCTTTACCAATAGCACATGGTTTAGAGGAAGAGGTATTCTTACTAATCCCATCAAATACAACATCTTGAACAATATATAACTTCTTGGTATTATGATATATGAGCTGATATCCCTTCAATTCATTGTTGTTTCCAATGAAGATATATCACTTGGATTTCTCCTCTAGCTTCAAATATTTCTACTTTGA
Source organism: Wollemia nobilis (assembly GCA_028583015.1). Lineage (NCBI taxonomy): Eukaryota > Viridiplantae > Streptophyta > Pinopsida > Araucariales > Araucariaceae > Wollemia > Wollemia nobilis. Next base: position 579,700 of record JAQPPZ010004147.1, read on the forward strand.
AAGGTTCATGAATACAGTGGATCTAAACACATGTTCAATACCCATGAATACCTCTTCATGTGTGATATCATTTTATGGAGGTGTGAGTGTACAATGTAACAAGTAAATCATAGTAAGAAAAGCTTCTACCCAAAATATTGGCTTCAACTTTGCATTACTCAATATGTATTGCATCATCCTCTAAATAGTATAATTTTACCTATCTACAATTTGATTTTGTTGAGATTTTTAGGAAGTCATGATCTATAATTTGGTGTCATTTTGCTTCAAGAATGTAGAAAATTCGTTATTTATGCACTGTCACCTCAATCTAAGAATAGCACAAGTATTGTTTTCCACACAATATATGAGCATCTTGAAATATTGGAAGTCTTCATCCATTGCATTTAGATAATACACCCACATTATTCATGTATTATCATAATGAACAACCAAGAATATCTATAACTAATAAAATAATACCTAGAGGTTTGCACAAATTGGTATGCACTAGGTTCAATGGACCAACCACTCCATAAATAATGGATCCAAATGGGGATTGATGTTGTTTTCCAATAAAACAACTCATATAAATGTTATGAGGTTTCATCAATAAGAAAATTCATAACCATTTTATCATAGAGAAGTGATTTTACATGGTTGAAACTAAGATGTCCAAATCACTTGTGTCATAATATGGTGACTTCATATACATTTACTACAAAATCTTGGTTGTTTTACATTACAACTGCAATATAAAACATATTTCCTATCCTAATAACATGAGCAATGATCATCCAACCAATGAATTTTTCTTGAAGGAGACAAAATTTATTTACAATTGTTTAAAAAATTTAACACAAATTATGATCAAGTAATTGATTCATAAAATTTATTTATTTCTAAAGGCTAGGAATCTAAATAACTTGTCTCAAGTGAAATCTAAGTATTCCAAGATGCAAACAAATATCATCAATATCAATAATTTTGTATGTTAAATTATTACCAAGAGTAAGTTTTTATAGTAAGATGAATAGGAAAGTCTCATGAACCATTCCTTATTGATTGTCATGTGTTTGGTAGCTCTTAAATGAACATACAAAATCAGGCTATTTTTTGAAACTGTTAGTATATCCTAGTACCACTTAGGGGGATGTTAGACTATTAATATTTCATATCCTATGTTGCTACTAGAATAATCTGTGTGGCTGATATTATCTCAATTAGTTATGATCCAATGGATCTGATTGTACATATTTGCTATTTAAGAAAAGCTAATTTCATTGAATAACATCAAGTGTTTCATTCTTCCACTAGAAACAACATAAAAGAGATTGAATGGAGTAAATAAATTCTTGTACTTATATTTCATAATTAGTGTCCTCATTAGGATTCTCATGTTGGCATTGAGATGCATACCTCTTTTTGTAATGAGAACTCTTATGCTTACCTCTTGATTATTTCTACTATTGGTTCTTAGCTAAACCTTATAAGAAAATTTTATATTGACACTCCTTAAGTATATGTCCTAGATTCACATAAATGGAATATGTGATGCTAGAATGTGAATGGTTTATTTTTCATGATGTTATTGTGTATTTTTCCCTTTATCTTTTTGTTGGTTCTAGTGCTTGTTGGGGTTTCCAACCTTCTTGTATTTTTTATGTGTGACCAAAGAATGTTCAACTTAAGTATTCATCTCTCAAATTAATTTATCTTATCAAACCAGATTCATAAGTCTCAAAAGAGGGACTTTGATCAATCAAATAAGAGTTATTACCAAAATATTTAACATAAATGGCAATGCTTGTAGCACTATTCGAATAAGAATATTATAATTTTTTTATTTTTTCCAATGCTTATAGTAAGGCTTAATTCAATAATTTATCTTCAAAATCCCTTTATCTTCTCACTAATCCTCACCTTCATGTAATGTCATTGGATCTATACATATGAAATTTGGTTCTATTTCTTGTATTTGAATACCATACTAAGTTGTCTTATGCATACCTTGTGATAATTGTATCACAATTGTACCACTAAATATCTTACTCATGCCAAATATTATGTTCAAATGGAATTTTTGATTATTTTTATTGAACTTTATTTATTCATTGGATTTAGTAATACATATTTATACAATGCCAGATACCACTCCCCATAAATATTTAAGTTCAAAATTTATAGGGATGATACACAATTTTATTTACATTATACTAGGCTCTAAAAAGATATTTCTAAAGAGTATATATGCCTATACTCATAAAAAAAATGATGTCTCAAATCATTATAAAATAGTAGAGCCTCATCAAGCAAAAAATCGAGTATGGGGTATTGTTAATATTTTCCTTTCAAAGCAAGAATCTTCAAGAAGTATTTCAAGAGTATTCAAATTAATGTGACATGGATTTAAAATTAAATGTGCACCATATTATTTTCTTCCTAAGATAAATAAATAAAGGAAAATAAAATAGTTTTAAAGGTTTCAAGACTCCTTCCACTTCTACATGTAGGATTACAGTGCTTTGTATTTAAAATTATAGACATGTGCCCAATAAATCAATATCAATATATAGAATCAAATTATCCTTCAAAATATTTATGCATATAAATAGAGGGATATCTCACCTCATGTTGGTTCTCCTTTAGCTTCAATGTAAAAAAAAATTAAATAACTAAAATTTCTTTCCCACTAATCATGTAGAATAAATGTCTCTATTGAGTCCCTAGAAAATGCATGTCATGCACAAAACAAGATGAAGACATCATCCCTATACACTTTGACCACTTTGCATGTCAATTAAACCATGATATCCACCATTGATATTATCATTCATATTATAATGGGTGTAGGGTTTTAAATTAAATTACTTTTTAATGAAAATATTTCACCAATGTATCTTTACGTCCTTATAGTACAGAACACTATTTATTTAGTGCCTCTCAATATTTTATTTTATCAAAATAATCCTTTGATCTTACATAGTATATTTATCACATTATATTAAAAAACTTAAAGTTCCTTATTTCATTTAAGTATAATGTATCCTTTGCATTTCATATCCTACACATTGGTAATAGAACAACAATAATGACTACTTAATTTTTAATTTTGGATGGCGGTTATTTTTTTGCAATATAGACATGGGAAATGTTTCTTTAATGTACACACACTTTGTTTTAATTAAAATATGGCTCATTATATTTGAAAAATTAATAACCTTCCATCCAAGTCATATCTATGTTGCAACATTTCAACCATGCAACAACTCCTTAGTATATACTGAGCCTCACCTCTTCTTGATAGCTATTTTTTTAAACGAATATATAACAATGCAACAACTCCTTAGTAGATACTGGGCCTCACCTCTTATTGATAGCTATTTTTTTAAATGAATATATAACAACAATCGTGCATGCATTCAAATAGTAAGATTTGAATATATTACACTTAGAAAAACATATGTGTAGGCTTATCTTGATAGACAACACATTTATATGGCCCATGCAATAATCTCTTGAAGGCCTTTTTATTAGACAGATAAGTCAATAGATGGCCCAATCATAGTAGAAACTAGATTTCCTAGTTAAGGTAAAATCTATATGGACCTATTGCATGATGACCTAATTCAAACAAACCTATTACGTGAAGTTCCTATTTTTACAATCGTATTATATGAAAACTCACTTTCAATGATGATAAATGACCTTATGTGTTCATTGGTACACAAGTGCAAGTCATACAAGGACAAAATATTATGAGACGATGTGACATACAATTTAACATAACTTCCTATATAATAATAAATCTTCAATAAAATTATTTCCATGTTCTCCATACATAAATTTATATAGAAAAAGTCAACAAAACAAAATATAAGCATAAGATGGTATTAAGATATGTTGGATAACTTAACATGAGCATTAACATGCTATTTTATAATTCTTTCTCCAACTTAAAATATTAGTGAGACCAAACAATATTCTTTGATATAAAAAACTTTAAACAAACCTACCAAAATAGATAGAAAGAACCAATGAAACTTTATTCCCCAAATATTTCAACAAGGTTTCTTGCTTGCATGAATTCAAAAACATTTGTGAGATTAGCTAGAGTAGGTAGTATGCACATAATTTTAGAGGCATACCTACTCTATATCACTAAGTCACCTTTGTCACATTGAAGCTTCAAAATTTTAGAAATGTAGATTGGCTATAACTAAATCGTATTAATGTGATAAAAAACTATATTCATGCATGATAAAATAATAGAGAGAAAAAAGTTACAACCAATCATACAACTACATGTAACCCTCATAACTATAACAATAAAAACCACCCAAAATATGGATGAAGGTTAATTTTGGTTGGGTATCTAGTGGAAACACTAGGCCAAATAAGATCGATGGTATTTGCAAAGGCAATAATGGTAATCTATCTTATTATTTAAAGAACCTCTTATATATCATAATAATAATTATGTAGAAGCTACAACCAATAAATGTAGCCTACAAGATTGCAAAATAAGGAATATAGATTATGTTAATATAGAGCTTGATTTTAAAGGTCTTGATTGATAAGATAAACTATTTATAATGAAATTCAAGGAATGGATAATAGTTAAACTTGCTAGTTAAAAAAATATGCTTCCTAAAAGCAAAAATATTAAACACGTTTTTTGGCCACCTTCAAGGTGAATAGGAAGAACCCTTAGCCATAGAAATAAATGATAAAAAATTATAAATTCTCTATCACTTCTAAATTTTCTCCAAGAAGATATTAATGATAATGGAAATAAATGCAATAACAAATATTATCCTTAATTTTTGTTTCCATAGCACAATAATACTAATTGAGAAAAGATAACACAAAAATAGTTGTGGAGTCTTGGATTAGGTAGCAAAAATTAAAAATATTTTTCTAGTATTCTAATGTACTTAATAACATGAGTATAAACATATATTTTATTTTTTAAAATATCTAAATTTATATTAGAATAATTATTAATATGTTTATGTTTTTTAAATTGCAAAATATTATTTGATGATACAATCAAATCTAATATTCTAGTAAGTGGAGAAATCCATGATAGGGAGGCTAAGAGCGTGTAGAAGGGTGAGTTATTTAGGAGAGGCTCTTCCATTTTATGAAGTGATGGTCTCGATGTTGGTTGTAATGTGCTAGTGGATTTAGAGCCTACACAAATTGGGGTGGGTCCATATCCCACTAATTTTGTAGTTACTACAAAGTCTCTTCCAGAATTCCTGTTCATGGAGCCCATCCTTGGTGGGAATTTATTACTTCTATTGATGTTGGATGGGATTTTGGTTGTTGGTAGAAAATATTTTATTTACATGAGAATCCTCCAATATTTAAGTTTTTTGTGAGCAGGATATTAGTTTTTTATAGTTTAAATGTTGATAATATAGCTAACATGTCTGAGTTCATGGATCTTGAAAGGTTCTTGCAAGCATTCCCTTTTGCAACCCTTGTTCTATGTAGGAAAAGTTTTAATTATTTGTCAATGTGAGTGGGAATTTGGTTGTTAGGGGTTTTATTACCAGTACTAGAGATGTTTAGCCTGATAATGTGGATTTTGTGTTTTTGGATCTTGAGATGTTCTTGCAGGTAATCCCTTTCACAACTTTTGCACTGAGTGGGAAAAGGGTTCAAATTTTAAATACTGATGTGAGCAGGATTCTAGTTGTTAGTGGTATAGTTGCTGGTCTTGGAGCTGATATATTTGAGAATGTGGATCTTGTGTTCATGGGTACTAAGAAGTTCTTGTAGATATTCTCTTCCATGATCATTGTACTAGGTAGAAAATAGTTTTAAATTTAAAATTTTTTTTTTTGGTAAGTAACAGTATATTTACAACGGGTTTTTTGCTGAAGGATCCCAAAACCTTAGTTACATAGGAAGTCGTGGCTACAATTGTGATTAAAAATTGGGGTTGTGCCATTGGGAAATAGTCCAAGGCCCAAGGCCCTAGTGCCTACAAATATACATACTAGCTATGAGACCAGTACTACAAAATTTGGTCTGAGGCCTCCAAAACATGGAAAAACCACAAAACAGCAAACGCCAAAAACGTAAAAACTTGCTCACCGCCGCTCCGGGAGGCCCTATGGCCAGGCCTGGCCTAGATAGGGCCCGACCTGACAGATCAACTCCTCTCCCTATTAGGTCCATCACCCAACCTACGACAATTTGACCAGGGCATTAGCCACTGAGGAAGCCACTTTGGGAGCCAATCATAATGTCAAGGAGGGCCCTAGATGTCAAATTATGCATCTTGCTATTGGAGTCAGAACTGACTTTGATGGCCTCTGAGGCCTCCACATTGGCCTTCTTGGAGCTACCAGCAACCCTACTGCTACCTGGGGTCGGGGTCCTTTGCAACTTGAGCTGGCACTAGGAGTCGAGGCCTCGCCTGGGCCCTGGATCGAAGATTTCCATTTTCGGGTGGGCTTGTGCCTTTTCAGGGAAGGGGATCCTTCGGAGGAGGGGGTCTCCTAGGATTTGGAAGTTGTAGGGGAAGCATGAGGCATGATCATGCATCTTCGAGGCCCTGACATGGGGTGGGCTAAGCACCTGGGCCCTCATCGATGCTGGAATTGTCTTGTGATACTATTTGAGCCAAAGCTTCAGGAGTTTGTGGTCTAGGTGGTGAAATCTTCTGCTATGATGGCCTAGTTGGCCATGAAGTCGGCTACCCTATTGCATTCTCTATACACATGCCGAAGGTCATGATCAGGGAGCCCTTGGATAATGGTTTGGACTTCCCAGATGGAGTTGTGGACATGCCAAGAGCAACTTCCTGGGCTACAGGCAGATTTGATTATAACTTGGGAATTGCCCTCGATGATGACTTTTGGGGTAGACTCCTTAAGGGCAGTTAGCCTACTGAGGAGAGCTGCTACTTTGGCAAAGTTGTTGGTCTGTATGCCAAGCATAGCAACGTACGCCAATATCAGGGCCCTGTGACTGTCATGGATGACCCCACCCGCACTCGAGGGCCCGAGATTTCCTTTATAAGCTCTGTCAAAGTTAAGTTTGACCCATTTGGGAGGGGTGGCAGTCCACCAGGTCATAGAACGATGGGAGGGGGTAGTGGGGAAGCTATATTATGAGGGAGGAAAGAAGGGAGACCTCTCCCGGCCATCGGGGCACCTCAGTCAGAGGGATGGAGTGAGAATTCTCGAGGGCAAATGAAACCGCCTTGGTCGCTATCCATAGGATGGAACGGCCTGGGGAGAAGAAGACTTTGTTATTGTTCTCAATCCATAGTTGCCAAATAAATTGGGGAAGACAAAAGCCCCAGAGGAAGCAGACGAAGGGGTGGGCAAAGGGTTTGGGACACTAAGACAGGAGGTCAGAGATGGAATTGGGGGCCACCCATTTAATAGAAAATTGGGAAAGGATGAGGCCTAAGACTTCAAAAGAAAAGGGGCACCTGAGAAAGAGGTGATTAGTGGACTCCTAGGTAGCACAGCAAAGGAAGCATCTGTTCGAGATCTGGAAGCCCCTCTTGATCAGGTTCTCAATGGTTAGGATCTTGTTTTGGACTATTGCCCAGATGAAGTGGCTAATTTTGGGGATCAGCTTCTTGGCCCACACCTGAAGGGCTAGGAAAGGGGCCTCGTTAGGGACTCTTTGGAGGTTGTAGGCATATTTTACAAAAAATATGCCACTGGGAGTGTCATGCCAAATGCATTTTTCGTTCCCCCCGGAGGACGGAATCACTATCACCTTGAGGAGGTGCTAAATCCTGGAATCTTGGAGTGGGTGCCTAGGATTTAGGATGGGCTTCCAAGAAACCTACCCCTGGTTCTGAGAGAGATAGGCTGACACACTGGACCCTCTACCTGCCAAGCCAAGTTTAAGGATGAGGAGATCGATGTCAGCAGTTAGGGCCTCATCTTGGATCCACCTATCTTTCCAAAATTCGATCTTGGTTCCATCCTCAAGGATCCATCTGGTCCCTTTTCAAATGATGTCTTTAGTGGAAATTAGGGATTTCTAGAAGGCTGATCCATCTTTGGGCTGGGATTCGCTAAGGAAGGGGTGGAGGTGATAGTATTTCCTGAGCATGATGTTGACCCACTCATCAGGGGCGTTGGTGAACACCTTCCATGAGTGCTTGGACAATAGGGCCTTGTTCATCAGGGTCACCCGCCTGAGCCCGATCCCCCCCTCTCATTTGGGCGATAGACCAAGGGCTAGGAAACCAAAGGAATCCTCTTTTTATCTTTGCTGCCTGACCAGAGAAAGCATTTATGGATTTGTTCGATGTGAGCTGCAATGGAGGCCAAGATTCTAAAGACCGACATGAAATATATCGTGATGCTTTGAAGGACCACCACCAAGAGGGTGGATCTACAAGCCTAAGAGAGGAGGTGTCTTTTCCAAGGGGCCAGATTCCTCTGAATTCACTTTATCATCCCGCCCAACAAGGCCTTGGAGGGTGCACCTGTAAACAAGGGAATCCCAAGGTAAGAGGAGGGAAGGGAACCAGGGGTAAAGCCTAGAATCTACCCAATTTTTATTTGCCTAGCCAAGGGAGTATGGATGAAGAATATATTGCTTTTTCAAAGATTAATTTTTTGCCCAGCCACCTCCTCGTACAGGATCAATATTTGCTTAAGGGCCTTAGCTTGAGGGATTGAAGCTGAGGTGGCGAGGATAGTGTCGTCCATGAACTGCTAATGGGACACAAGGGGTAGGCCTAGCATAGGCTTGATGCTCGAAATGAGTCCACGAGAAAAAACACTCGATATGGTTCTTCCTAGGGCCTCAGCCTGGATAATGAAGAGGATCGGGGATAGGGGGTCGCCTTGTCAAAGGCCTCTGGAACTGGGGAAGAACCTGGTAGGGGATATATTGATGAGGATAGAGAAACATGGGGAGGACATACAGTTGCTGATGAGCCTGACCCAGGAGGGGTGGAACCTGAACTTAAGGAGGACCTTGGAAAGGAAATCCCAGTCGACTCTATCAAATGCCTTGTTCATATCCAGCTTGAGTAGAAACAAGACCTTTTTGGAAAGGAAGGCCGAGTGAATGGCCTCGTGCATGATTATAACTCCATATGTGATCAGTCTACCTTTGACTGAGATTCCCTAGCATGGGGAAATTATGAGGGGAAGGATATCCTTGAGGCAGGAGGCCATGGATTTGGTCAAGATTTTGTATAGGATATTGCACAAGCTGATGGGGTGAAAATTTGAGAGGGATTTAGCAGCCTGGGACTTGGGGATCAGGGCAATGAAGGTGGAGTTTATACCTCTGGAGATGGAGATGGCATTCTGGAGGTCTCGAATGGTAGCACACACTTCTTGCCCAATGATGTCCCAAAAGGATTGGAAGAATCAGGGGGGAAACCAATCCAAGCCCAAGGCCGCCTCAGCCTTCATGGAAAAAGTGGTAGTATGGATTTCAATGTTAGACAAGGGCTGCACAAGCATCTCATTTGCCATGGCTGAGACTGAAGTAGGGATATGTTCCATAAGGGAGTCTACCGCTTCTGAGGACATGGGGGGTTGTCGCCAAGGAGCTCCTGGAAGAAGTTGGTGGCTTCAGACTAAATGTCCTCTTCTTCCTTGATAATTCTACCGTCACTGCCCACCAACTCAACAATTTTGTTAGAGCCCCTATTCCTGAGAGTCGATGTGTGGAAGAACTTTGTGTTGGCATCGCCATCTTGGAGCCACGGGACTCTCGATTTTTGCCTCCAAAATGTTTCTTCCCTGGAAAGGATGTTATGATACTTGCTGAGGGCTAAGTATTCATCTTCCCTGTTCCTCAGGTCTTAGGAGCTTGCCTGAAATATGAGCTCAAGGTCTTCAAGTTTTTTCTTTACTACAACTTTGTTTTCAAATATGTTACCAAACACCTCTCTATTCCATACCTTGAGTTGCTCTTTGAGGCATCTCAACTTGTGGTAGACTTGTTTAGCGGGGCACCTAGGGACTAGGGGAGCCCACCAATGGCCTACCTAGGCCCTAAATTTGGGATGATGTAGCCACATGGACTCAAACCGGAAGGGTCTCTTGGGGGAGGAGCGATGATCGGTTTTGAGGAGGAGGGGGTTGTGGTCAGATCCAATTTTGGGGAGGGCCAAAAAGGTTGCATCAGCAAACAGGGGAAGGGCTTCCTTGGATAGGAACACTCTATCCAACCTGACCTGGATATGACTTCCTCTCGCTCTTCTGTTTGACTAGGTTTACCTGGCTCCTTTCAGGCTGACATCCATGAGCACGTTCAGGATGGTGAAGGCTCCAAAGTCCTCCATGCTTTTTCCTAGAGCTGTTGAGACCCCACTTTTATTAGAAGGGAACAGGGGACTGTTGAAGTCCCCTACTAGGATCCAGGGGAGGGGGCAAAGGCTTCTCTTATCGAGCTGATTTCCTTCCATAATCCCGCTTTCTCAATCGGGTTGGTAGGGGCATAGACGTTAGACAGAATCCATGAGCGCCTTGACTTCATGCAATGGACCAGAATGTTGATTATTCTGGGAGAATATGATATGAGCCTCCCCTCATAAGACTAGGGATCCCACATGCACATCATACCTCTGGTTGTGCCAGTCGTAGGGGTAGACAAGGACTCACAGTTGCACTAGGTAGATTGGGCTACTCTTCGGGCAGTAGCATCATCCATTTTGGTCTCCTGGAGAAGGAGGAAGGATGGGCGGTGATCCCTATGGAGTTGGCCGAGGATCCTTTTCTTGGGGGCACCATTGAGCCCCCTGACATTCTAGGTGATGAGCTTCATTTGATACCCTTGTGTGGTCGCTTGCCCCCCTTCCCAACCTGAACAGGGGGTTTGGGTCGAAGGGTGTCCATTTTGGTGAAGCTCACGGCAACGTCAGAGAGGGTTGCCTAGGAGCCATTGGCTATGTCGTCTTCAGTGATCCTTGTTCGCTGGTCACCCAGGGTGGGCCGACCTCTCTTGAGTTTACTGCCAAAGTATGTGGTGAAAGTCCTTGTTCGGGTCATCTTGGGGATGACTTCATCGGGCCTGAATGGAGAATTGCCTTCAACCTCTTTGTCTGACCTCTCAAATCCACACTCCAAGGGGGGAAGCCTAGTAGAGACCATCTGGAGGGGCGGGAGGGGGTCGAGGGGGGGATAGCGGGGTGGGGGAGGGAGGAGGGAACCCCAACAGAGGAAGACAGGAAGGTGGGAGCCGACGAGGAAGAGAGCCCGGGTAGCTCGCAGGCTTGGGGGGGCGCAAGCGAGGGCCTGCGGGGAGGGATTCACATCGAGCAGGGAGGGAGAACCTGGGATCGAGGCCTAGGAAGACGACCTAGGGAAGGGAGCAGTGGAAGGGGAAACCTATGGAACACCGTCCTCCAGGCCAGGGCCCGCTTGGGAATCCTTTGGGACAGAAGGGGGAGCCTCCTTGGTGGTCCAAGCTTGGTATCTATGGCCGTCGTGAGGGGGCCCTCGGGACAGGACCCAACTTGATCGAGAAGGGAGTTTTGGGACAGGGCCATCAACATTTTTAGATACAGGGCATTGGTGGGGGAGGTGACCCTGAGTAGAAACCTGACTATTAATGGCCTAGTTGTTGATCCTGGAGCTAATCTATTTCATAATGTGGATCTAGGGTTTGTGAATCGTGATATGTTCTTGTAGGTAAATCCTTCCATGGTCTTTGTGTTGGGTAGGATAAAATTTCAAATTTTAAATATAGAAGTGAGAGGGTTTTTGGTTGTTTGTGATCCTTTCTTGGTTTGGGACCTGGGCAGGAAATATACTCTTATTTTAAATTCAAATGTGAGCAATTTTATTGAGAGGCCTTGGAAATAAAACCCTGGAGGTGCTTCATCTATTGGTTTTGTGCCTTATGATTGTGGTGTACTTTCACATTCCCCTCTTAGGAGGGAAGATCCTGTGGACACTTGCATCCTCAACTCCTAGTTTATTGGAAGTAATATCGAGGGCCATGAAGGCTCCCTATCTCTAGATGAAGAAACAAACCCACCCTTGGGCCTGTAAGAGTTATAATTATCCTTTGGTTTGGGTATAATTTTCTTGTTAGCATATGTGGATTTAAATATTTCTAAAGTAAAAAAAATCCAAAACTATTTACCTTTTGGTTGTGTTGTGGCTTGAAATCCTTCTTTTGGGAGAAAATAAAACCTTGGATTCAAGCTTTCATGGATTCATGGAGAAAAAAAAAACCTTGGAGAAAAGAAACACTAGGTTTATGAATACAAGATTCATATAGATCTTGCTAAGCTACGCTACTTTTGTGGATATGGGGAGTTCTTGTAGTTTTTTCTTAAAAGCTTGAATTTGGGGAGGCCACTATAGAAAATTTTTAAACATTTTATTTAAGTTTTGTGTGATAATTTGCAAAGTTGTTGGGAAATATCTACCCTCCCTAGGAATTTTTCTTGGATTGTGTAGGAAATTTTAAAATTTAAAATTTAATTAAAATTGGAACAGGTTTTTGGTTTTATTTGATGATATCGAGTTTCTCCTCAAGATTATTGTCTTTTATTGGTCTTTTTTTGTGGTAGTTCAATTTGGATTTGAGGGCATTTGGTTTTCTCTTTAGTGCTTTTTTCTATTCTCTTGGCTTCTAAGATCATGTCTTTTTTTTCTCTGTTGCTCTTTTGTGTTTATTTTACAATCTTCTCTTTGAGGCTCTATTTCTATTGTAAAAGGTTTAGGGACCCTTGCAAAACCTCTTATTTGGTTTGTAAAAGATTCGGGGACCCTTTAAAAACCCTTTCCTCCATATAATAAAAAAATTTGATATTCTAGGAAATTTTTATTTTCATGAAATGTACTAGTTAAACTTGATTATTAGACTTATAATAAACATAGGTTATATGAAAACCACTTGAATATTATTCACTTTACAATTGATTGTCCAATGTATAAAAAAAGAGAATCCATTTTTTTAATATGTAAACTTATCTTTTAGGTTAGGAAACAACAATTTATAATACTATATCCAATCTTCAAATAAACTTAATAGACTAAAAAAAATACCAATATAAACATATAATTTTTAATATTTAAATTTATTTTAAAACAATTATCAATAGTTTTTAAAATTATAAAATAATATTTAATGAAAGTCTAATATTCAAAGATTTTTTCTCATGAAATTTACTCATCAAACTTGATTACTGGACTTACAAAAAGAATAGGGTCTTTAAAACCCACCTCAACTTTGTGGAGTCTATGATGGATGTTCCCTTATTTTCATAAAAAAATATTTATCAAAATTATAAGGTATTTAAAACCTACCTTTAACAATATTGATTTTCTAGAAATATATTTTTTATTTTCATAAGAAAAAAAATGGCTTATAACAAGCATAGGGCATTTAAAACCCATCTCGAGATTGTTGATTCTATGATGGATGTTCTATTATTTTTATAAAACATATTTGTTAGAATTATAGGGTATTTAAAATCTACCTTTGACATTATTGATTCTCTAGCAAAAGTTTCATATTTTCAAAAGAAAAAAAATAAATAGTTGGATTAGGTAACAACAATTGATAATACCTTATCTAGTCTTTGAACAATGAACTTAATAACCTAAAAAAAACATGAGTATAAGCATATGTTTTATTTTATAAATTATTTAAATTTATTTTAAAATTATTATTAATAAAATATTTTTTCTAATTATTAAATAGAATTAGATGCACAATTAAGTCTAATATTATTAGAAATTTTTATTTTCTTGAAATTTAATCGTTAAAAATAATTATTAGACTGGCAAAAGGCATAAATTATTTAAAACCAACTTCAATATTTTTTATTCTATGGGATATTGTCAAATGTATGATAAAAAATAACACCATTGTTTACAAATGTAAGCATATATTTTGGTTTAGGTATCAATAATTTGTAATACTTTCCCCAGTCTTTAAATGAACTTAAAAACCTAAAGAGAAAATCAATATAAGCATATATATTATATTGAATTTTTAAACTTATTTTAAAGTAATTATTATTAAAATTTTCAAATTAGAAAATGGTATTTGATGCTACAATCGAGTCCAATATTTTATGAGCTTTTTATTTTCATTTTTATGAAATCTTTATCAAAGTTTGACTACTACGCTTATTGAAAGCATAGTGTATTTAAAACCCACCTTATTTTTTTCTTATTTTTATAAATACTTGTGTAAAATATTTAAAAATAATAATAAATTTAAGGCCCCCGAGGGTTAGGTGGATCGGTATCTGGTTGTATGGGGAGGCACTTACCAAGAAGACACCCAAGTTCAAGTCTAGGCAGGCACTTACCAATAAGACACCTGGGTTCAAACCTTTGCCGCAGTTTATTTGCAAAGGTAGCAGTCTCATCTAAATCCTCTGAGTGCACACCAAACTAATCATGATGGTATGAATCCCGCATTAACATTTGTCCCCTCACATTGAGTCAACAACAACAAGGTAGAATAGGTTTGGTGGAAGCAACCCCTATGGTTTAAACCCTACGCTTGATAGTTACTAAAAATAGTGTGGTTGTAACCAACTCTCTTATGTATAAAAAAACCATATATTTATCAAACTTAGAGGGTATTTAAAGCCTAACTCTAACATTATTGATTCTCTAGCAAATTTTTTCCTACTTCTATAAGGAAATACTTGTCAAGTTATATTAGGTAAAAATAATTGATAATACCTTGTCTAGTAATTGAATGAAGTTAATAACCTAAAAATGGGTATTTGATTATCATTTATTCTATGTTTTTCAAATTACAAAATAGTATTTGATGCTACATTCAAGTCCAATATTCTAAAAATATATATATTTTCAAGAAATGTACTAGTTAAACTTGATTACTAGACTCATAATAGGCATTGAGTATTTAAAAATAAATTCCATGATGTTAAACTATGGTGGATTATCCAATGTATAATTAAAAAATGTAACACCACATTTCTCGGGTGTAATATTATATTTTGTCTTAGGTAACAATAATTTATAATGTCTAGGGGGACAGGGCAATGGCTTGGGTTTTGGCTCTTCTTCAGGAGGTTCAAGGTTCAAATAATGGTGTGGGCAAGTGTGTGAATGGGTGGGTGTGTGCATGGTTGTGAGTTTGACCACTATTGATAAGCTCAAATATCACCCTTATGAGAGGTCATTGTGGGATTGGGATGCCTAGACTTGAGCATCAGTCATAGGGGTTTCTCACACCAACAAAATATTAAAAAAAATATATATATAATACTTTATTTCTTTAAATGAATTTAATAACAAAAAGAGGAGAATAATAAAAGTATTTATTTTTAATATTTAAATCTATTTGAAAGTTATTATTAATAAGTTTTTCAACTTGCAAAATAGTATTATGCTACAATCAAGTTTAATATTCTACGAACTTCTTATTTTAATGAAATCTACTCATCAAACATGATTATTAGATTTATAACAAGCATAGGATATTTAAAACATATATTGATGTTATTGATTCTATGATGGATGGTTTCTTATTTTCAAAAAAAATATTTGATAAAATTATAGAGTATTCAAAACATATACATATTAAAAACCTATGTTTGACATTATTAATCTTTTAGTAAATGTTAAATCTAATAAGCTTGATTACTTGATCTATAGTAAGTAGGTATTAACTTTATTACTAAACCTATAAAAGGTATGGCTCTTTGAAACATGTCTAAGTGTTATTAGCTTATTCTATGGTGAATGATAAAATATCACACCTCACTTCGAAAGAGTCCTTTTTGCCTTTGCTGAAATCCTTGGATCTCAAACCAACAATATTACTGAAGCTAGAGCTTTGTGGAGGGGGCAAGAGTTATCAAATAATTATCCTAAAAATATCATTATTGAGAGAGATTCCTTTATTACAATCAATTACATTAGGATAAACAAAAAATATCCATGGAGAATCAAGGATTACATCAAGGAGGTCAAGATCCTCATCCTAAGCAATCCATGGAACATCTGCCAACATACTTTCTGTGAGTCTAATAAGGCTTCTAATTGGTTAGCCAACAAATGTGTTTCTGCCAATGGGCTAACCACATGGACAAGAAAACTTCCCCAAGAATTCAAAAGGATTGTGGACCAAGAAACTATTCAAAATTATTGAGCTTTATTTTCCCATGCAGATTGAGTTCCACCACAATAAGGTCATGCTTGATTTGACAAGTTTTTTGGAAACTCACACTAATTATTTTTTCAAATTGTGGCAAGTTTTATTTCTCGTGTTCAGTGACTTAGGTGGTGCTCCAACTTCCAATAGTTGGTTGCTTCATGAATAACTTTACTCCAAGAACCTCAACCACTTCTTTCCTTAATGTTGCGCTAGCATTGGACAAATCCACAATCAAGTCCAAAATAGACTGAACCAAGATATCACATTCTCCAAAGATTTGATTTCCAATGGCATTTCAGTTCAAATTTGGTTGGTGCTTATGGGAAGTGGTAATGGTCTAATGTCCAAGACCATGCATTGGGTTTTGGAGCACATATTCTCAGGGGAAAATTTTGATAGCGTCGGTGATTGTTCACATTCCATAAGCAAATTTTATGGCCCAATACCCAATCAAAGTGAATGAAAAGGGATAATCATCACCAACATTCAAAATATTCCTTGGGATACTCCCTCTTCTGGTAATCATAACCAAAAAATTAATGGGAAATCAAAATCTTCATTGCCAACTTTAAAAAGCTTTGTAAATCTCAACAATGACAAGTCTTGGAAAACCGCCCGATTTTATTGGATTTTTCCCATAAATCTAGCACAGGTACTCTGAGTACCCCCACTACATGTGAACCCAATATCTTACCTCCTATAAACTTTCCCCCTACTCGTCAATGTAGAATGAAGGTTTTCCCCACCCATAATTTATTTTTTTCTAATCTCAACCCTACTGGTTTTTTTCCCATCCTTGAATACTTGCCCAACATGAGTTTTTTTTATCCAAGTAAGGTTGAGTGTGATATCATGGCTGAAATAATTCTAACTGAGAGTAATTTTTTTCTCTTCCTCCATATGTTTTCCAGAAACAAAATTAATATAACAATGGCCTTCTTCGAGACTTGGGAGAATGGTTGCATCACTATTTGAGGGAGGATATTCTACATTAATCTCTTGTTAACCATCATAGGGCATCCAACAAAAGAGATTTCTATCCACTAGGAGAAGCACAACTAATAAGTTGAGCTAAAATATTTCAAGGATAATAAAATAATCTTCAAAGGGGTGAAACAAGGGATTTTTAGGAGGATCTCCTCACGCCATGGAACGATGTGATGAAATTCATCATTGTTGAGGATCCTAAGAAAGTATTGTGTAGCTTCCACTTGTATTTTTTCAACCATTTTTGTGAAGTGAATCCCATAAATATCCCTCAGTTCTTCATAAATTCTATGAATTACTCCATCAAATCCTACAATAAAAAGAAAGGAATTGACCTTCCCTCCCACCAAGGGATTTTCAAAGTTATCTACAATCACATCCTAACTCATAGCCCCCAACCCCACCCCATACCTTCCTTAAGTAAACCCAGTCTAGCTACGCAATTTGTTGGACCCCTTACTCGCTTGTCCATTGTAGAAAGGAAAATAAAGACTATTAAAGTTGTGTGTGAATTAAAGGCAAAGAAAAGCATCAAATTTGACATATTTGAAGGACCTATCTGGAAATCAACCCATCTATAGGACCAATTTACGAAAGGTAAACAAAAGATGATAGAAATCAAGGCTGATGATGATGACACTGAGGATGGAGTTAGAAAACTGAAGGAATTCATAATATATACAATGACAAGCATGATGAATGCTATGGTGAACTCCATTATTGACATCAAAGAGGCCCTCCACACACTCTTCTTTGGTGCGTAGACAGGGCAGGATATTGAAGCCTATCCAAATGATGAGGACATGGTTGCAGTCAAGGAGGAGACCAAGGATCAAGTGAAGGATGAGGACAATAATAAGTATGAGGAAGCCACTGAGGATTGAATTCCTCGATACTTGATGTTCTATTATATGGTTGCCTTGTGTGGAGCCTGTTTTTCTATTTTGTGGTCTATTTTGCTTGGGCAATGTCTCTTTCTTCTCTCTTCTTACTTTTAAAGTGGAACTACATCCTCTTCTAGTCCTTTTGATGTCCTTGGAGTGGGGTTGCATCCCTTGCTAGTTATTTGTTTTACTTGTAGCATTCCGTGTTGTTTTTGTACAAAGGTTTTGGGATTCTTAAAACTTGTTTCTCAATGAAATCCTTTTTATTTATCATAAAAATAATATATCACACCTCCATATTTTTATCCTTGAAATAAATATTTTTTTTAGGTTCTTTTTGAAAAAATTTCATTCATATTACACCATGAAATTATAGGAGACATCCACAAACTCCCAAAATATCCATCGAGAGATAAAACACTTCCCTCAAAAAGGGGCATTGGAAAAACAAATGATTGGTGGATTCATCAAAAGTTTTACAAAGGGAACACAAATTTATAATTATCATAGCTCTTCTTTGTAGAGTTCCCATCATAAGGATTTTATCCTAAGATTCCAACCAAAATAAAAATTTCACTTTGGACATAAGACATTTAACACATATTCTCTTGAAAATATGGCCTTCTATTGAGGCATTAGAAGTAATATTATAGGCTAATTTAACTGAAAATAATCCATCACTTTCATTCTTCCAAATTAAGTTATCTTCATATTCCACATTATTTATAACTTGAAGCCTTAATAAATATTCAGTGAGGCTAAAACTTGTCTATTCTAGCATATTTATATTACACATTCTAAGTGATTTCCAACTTTTAATACCCAATTGAATCCACATGTAATCATCCACCTTAGATCCAAACATAGCAATGACTATGGGTTCAACTACAACCAATTCTTGAGAGAATATTAAAGGTTGATATTGGATCCATGGATCCTTCCAAAAATCAATAGCATTCCCATTGCCTATAATCCATCTATATCCTCTATAGATGATGCCTTTTGTTCTCAAAATATTGAGCCAAAAGGTTTATTTTGACACTGAAGAGGTATCATTCAAGAAATTAAAACCAGTAGAAACATATTTAGCCAACATAATATTCATCCAACTAATATTTTCCTTCTTAAACAACTTTCATGTCTACTTTACCATAAATTCTTCATTCATCCACTTAATCCTTTTGAAACCTATACCCCCATCTCCGAATTCTTTACAAACTTATTCCCATCAGACAAGATGAAATCTATTATTATTATCTAAGCTAGACCATAAGAAAGACATCTACAGCTACTCAATATTTTAAACTACTTTCATTAGGACCTTGAAAATAGAGAGGAAATACATTGGAATGCTCTATAGAGTTGCCTTAATTAACTAGATCTTTCTAGCCTGGCTAAGAAGATTCTTTTTCCAACCAACAAGATATTTTTGAATCCTATATAAGACTTGGTCCTAGAGGTTCTCTTTCATTCTTCCACTAAACAGGGCATCTCTAAATAAGAATATGATAGATATGCTATCTCACAACCCAAAATTCTATTAATATTCCTTTACCTATTAAGGGGTGTATTTAGTAAAAAATGCCTACTCTTATGGAAATTGATCTTTTGATCTGTTATCTTTTCATAAAATGTCAAAATCTCTTTAACCTTTTTGACTTGGGGAATCAAGCAATAGTGATAGAAGAGTATAATTTATGAATTGGTTATGAGATATGCAATCAGAGTGTAAAGTCAAACTAATACCCTCAATACCGAGATCAACTTTTATGGCTCTACTGAGTTCCTCAGCAAGAAGGATGAAAAGAAAATGGGAGAGAGGGTCTCCTTGGAAAATCTCCCTTTGGATGTTAAAGTACCTAGTTGTTGACCCATTCACTAAGACTAAAAATAAAAATGTCAAAATATATTCTTTGATAAAATTGAGCCATTGCTGATGGAACCCAAATTTTTGCATAAATTTTATCAAAAATTCCTAGGAGACATGATCATAAACTTTGTTCATATCTAATTTAATAAAAAGACATACTCTCCACTTTTATCCATAAAATCGATAATCTCATGCACAATAATAATCCCATCCAATATCTATCTTCCAACCATAAAACCAGCCTGATTTAGATCAATGATATTTAGGAGGAAAAATTTTATTCTATTAGCCAAAACCTTGGAGAAAATTTTGTACACAATGTTTTACAAGCTAATAGGTTTGAAATCATTGAAATACTTGATCTTGTGAGACTTAGGAAAGTGCATTAAAAATGTGGAACTAACATCCCTTGAAATACTCCTTGTCCTCTTAATATCTTTCAAAGCATTTCCAATATCTCTCCACACAATG